>JAGFMF010011381.1:14431565-14538548 GCA_019455555.1 Galemys pyrenaicus
CCCTCCCTGGCCGGCAGCAGGGATCGAACTCGTGCTGCAGTGGCTGCGGTTTGCTTCATAGTGCGCTGATTAACCCACTGCGCCACCAGGGGAGGCCCACCATCAGTCTTTTTTATATAAGATGGTTCTCCAAAGTCTAGAGTGGTTCTGAAGCTTGAGCTTGGATCAGAATCAACCGAAGCGTTTGTTACAACATAAAGACTGCTGATTTAGTTAAGTATGAGGTAAAGGCTGAGAATCTGTATTTTCAAAAAGTTCATAGGTAATGGTGACAATTAAAAATAATTACAAGATGTTAACAGTGGTATCTCTGGAAGTTAGAACTTTTAAGCAATTTTTTTGCTTGTCTTGTCTCTTAATTTTTAAACAATAAGAATCACAAAGAAAATTGTTTTTAGAGAAGGTACACAGATTTAAAAAATAATAAAAAGAAATCAGCATGACACAGGTATAGACCCAATTCTTCAAAATTAATAACATATTAATGATCGTTAAAATACATGATAATAATAAACATAAAATTAAAACAGCATCCAAAACAATTTAAGTTTGGAAGTCCAACACTATAAATTAAATAAACATGCCATTAACATTATGTGAAATGCCATGCAACTATGACATTGTAAAATATTTAATGACATGAAAGGATAACACTATATTAAGGGGAAAAAAAGAGTGGAACACTAAAGATGATCCAATCAAATGCATGCTGGATGTGCAAGCAGAGAGAAAAATATACATATATACCTATATCAAAGATTACCTTGTTATTGGGAGTTAAGGGGTTTCTTTTTCAAATGTGATTTTGATATATTTTTGTTTTTCAAAATTTCTTAATTTTTAAATATAGTGAATATGCACCACTTGTAATAAGTTATTTTAAGGCTTCTGTACCTATTGCTAGAAATCTATTGAAAGAAGCTATAAAAGTTGATAATTGCAATTTAAATTTTAAAAATTGTTTTTAAAGAAAGCCTTTCAAAGCAATCCTGGAAAGCTACTTTTTCCAATGAGAATTATTTTTGTAAACTCTGAATTATAAGTTTTGTAACAGAAAAGAAAAGAGAAAAGTTCCAAAATCCCAGTTCCGTCCTACATGCGTGGAGCTGAGCAGGAATAAAAAAATACTAAAAAGAGAAGATAGAGGACAGGAGGACAGAAAGAAGGGAGGAAAAAGAAAGCAGGATGGAAAGCAGCAAGGAAGCATGGAGGAGGCACGTGGAGCAGAGAAACATGTAAAAAAACTGCACTTGCTTTTTAATCTTAACTAGTTAAGACAGATGTAAGTAAGAGACTCCTGGGGAACTTAATAATGGCAACTTTTCATCTTAATTTTAATTTTACCCTTTACCTCCTGGATTTGTCTAACTCTTTTTAACCCTTTTCTATAAATCTCTACTAAAAAGTCCTTTAAACTTGTAGCAAACTTTTGGGCCTTGCTTTAAGCCAATCCTATTTAGATAAACTTTTACCCTCAAAAAAATAAGTAACTTTAAGTGCTTAACTTAGTAACTGTATTCTTTGTCCTTTCTATATTGTACCCTAATTATATTACAGTTCTTCTCCATTAAAATCTTATATGTTTGTTTTAATGCAGCAAATAGCAAAACCCATTTAAAAAGGGCAGGGTTAGGGGTTTTAAAGTGCTCCTCTCCCTGCCCTGTAACAGTTTCACTAAAAAATGTTGGGAACTTTAATTACAGTCAAGTCTCCTTTTTGCCTCAAGATGACATCATCTAATATCACTGCATTATTCACTATTTAGCTGTGACTAGTTTATGGCTATTCAGTAATGAAAATTAAGCTTTTTGTTTTTTAAATTGAGGTAAAATTACAGTTGTCTTTTAGTATTTGTAGGGGATTTGTTTGCAGGACCCCTGTGGATACCAAATTCTTTGGATGCTCAAATTTCCCTTATATAAAATGACACAAATACTTGTATTGATCCTCCTGTACTTTAATTCACCTCTAGATCAGATTACCTAATACAATGTAAATGCTATATAAATAGATGCTATACTGCATTGTTTGGGAATGTAAGAAAAAAAGAAAAAGTTTATGTATGTTCAGTGTAGACAAGTAACTGCTGTATACCTGAATATGTTATATATTATGTATGTTATATGTGCCATGGATTTTACCTGTGGTTGAATTCAAGGATGTGGACACAGAGAGTCACTTGTACATTCAAAAAGTATGCTAATTTCATGTATCTGATGAATTTCTACATCCATGCAATCACTACTCAGGTAAAGAATGTAGAACCTGTAAGGTTCCCTTCAGCACCATAACAAATCATATACACTCCCCAAAGTTAACCACTACTCTGACTTCTCTACTGACTTCTCTACTAATGTGGCATGCTTGTGAATGTCAATTTAATATAATCAGTCTTTTTGCGCCTCATTTTTCTCAACAAAATAAGGGATTCACCCATGCTGTTGTATATATTGGTTAATTACTTTTTAATGTGACTAACAGTTCATTGTATGACTATACCTCAGTTGATCCTTTGTCCTCTTCATAGGCATTTGAGTTGTTACTAATTTGGAGGCTATTGTGAAGAATGTTATGCTTATTTTTGCACATATATTTCAGTGGATTTCAGTGGATTTCACTCGCTTCTCTTGAGTACGTATCTGGAAGTTCAACTGCTGAGTCATAGATCTTAAAGAAACTGTTAAATGTTTTTCCAAAGTGGTTCCATCAGTTTATACTTCCACCAGCAACATATGAGTATCTTGATATTCTATTTTTGGCATTTATTAGTCTAAATTTCAGCGATTTGAGTAGAGATGAAGTGACATTTGCATTTCTCTGATGATTAGTAAGGATTTGAATCGCTTTCCATATGCTTATGGACCATTTAGCTTCCATTTTGAGTTGTCTTTTCAAGTCTTTGGTCCATGATTTAAAAAAAAAACTTTGTTATTGGTTTGTTAAAATTACTTATTCCTTGTAGGTCACCTCACTGGCTGAGGATCAAACTCATGCTGCAGTGGCTGCAGATAGAATCATAGTACTATGCCTTAACCTTTTGCACCACCAGGGAAGCCCAAAATTATTTATTCTGAACCAAGTCTTTTGTCAGACATGTATTGCAAATGTTCCCCCTCCAATTTATAGCTTTTTCAATTTCTTAATAATTTTTGAAAAGATTTTAATTTAAATTTAGTTTCACATTTTAACAAAGTTCATTTTATACATTTTTACTTTTAGTCTTTTATGTGTTTTAAGAAATCTTGTTTCCCCTAAATTCTGTATCTTCCTCCAGATGTCATAACAAGTCTTTTGAACAAAAGTTGTTGATTTTAATTTACCAACTGTTATAATAGCACTTTAAAATTCTGCTTGAATCACTGCACACTCTAAAGATAAGAAACTGTTTCCTATGTTTACTTCTAAAGGCCACTGTTCTCTCTCCGAATTAATTTTATGATATGAGGTAGGGCTCTAACCTCTTTATTTTTCATACAGATTACTAATCGCCCATGCTCCATTTACTGAAGAGACCACCATTTCACAGTGATTTGCAGGGATGCCTTGGTCATGAATCGGGGATCACGTGTTGGTATTACTTAGCTCTATTTCTGTCAGTCTCTTAATCTACTTTAATTACCACACTGTCTTAACTTTACATTAATTCTCAGCCACTACTTCTTCAAATGTTATTTTTGCTTCATTATATTTGCTTTTATCTGTTTGCCTGTGTCCTTATAATTCTTACACTCTGCTTAAGTGTTTTCATTTCTTTTTCTGCTTCAGTTTGGATACTTCCTATTGGCTTTTTCACATATTCATTCATTTGGTCTTCTCACTAGTTCATCAACTGTGTTTAGCTTGCTATCAAATCCATCTAGTTAATCTATTTTCCAGTTTTACAATGTTTATTATAGGTGTGAATTCTCTATCAAAATTCTGACTTTTCATTCACTTTATCCATCATTTCTTTTTTCAAGACATATATGTCAAAATTCTTCATAACTAAGTCTAATATCTGGATAATATTTAGATTTACCTCTATTATCTATTCTCTTGGTAATCATTTTGTTTCTCTGCATTTTTTATGACTTAACAGTATGCCAATAATTGTGTATACAAAAATAAAAGAGACTAAGATGACATTTATGGAGTATTTCTTTGTCCTTCTAGGTCAGCTATATTCTTAGATGACACCTGACTCCTTTATAGCCCAAAGTTCTGTCCCTTAGAGTGTGCAAACTTAGGTCTTTAATCTCCTGCTCCACAAAGTGCAAAATCTGGCAAATGTCACGAGAAGGAGACCAGTTGTATGAAAGTAATGTTTCCCTCCCTTCCTAGTTCATCCCCAACATCCTTCACCACAAGACAGCCAATGTAACACGGTGGAAACTAGCTATGAAGTTAGAGCTTCTCTAAATGTTAATTAGTGCACATGTTGGTCAATATCTCATCTAGTTCTTTTCTCCAGTGAAGTCCTGCTTGTGCCAGTGAGTATCAGTCTGCACCCAGTGCCAACAAATATGCCTAGAAAAGAAAGTAACTGATGACCTAAAAGCAGATGTATAAAAAGGCTCTTTATGCCTCTGATGATTCCACAGGTCTCCAATGTCTTTTAAAACACGATTTTTATTCAAGAGTTTAACTTGGATAAACTCTTCATCCACTGTCTTTAGTTACTATAGTAGAACTGATTGCCTACATACAACCTAGAAGAAATAGCACAGTTTCAAAGAGCTTTCAAAAGAAAAGATAACACAATTGTAAAGCAATTCCACATAACATATTTCAAGAAATGTTTTGAGAAATAACAGCTTTTAAAATTAACATGTTATTCTGAGGATATGAAAATTCATTTGTATTTATCAATTCTAGAAATTTGGTCTTAAAATTTCATTATATAACCATACATTACTTTGAAAAAATCCTTTTTAAGATTTTAGAAACATTACACAATTATTTTTTTGAGCTGCACTGTCCTCTAAGCACATTAGTGAACAGAAAGTATATAATAATCTGCAACTGCATCATTCAGGGAAGTTGTACTTGTTCCTCTTCAGCGTTTTTGGGTTTTTGTTTTGCTTTTACATTAGAGCTACAGATACTTCTACTTGCCCAGATGAAAGTACATTTGATAATTAAATTTTCAAAATAAGTTCAGAAATTTGTCAGAGTTTTTATTTCACATTTTCCCCCCTCACACTCTGAAAAGATACTTTACATATATATGGTTTTATGGTTCACAGACTATATAAATATTTCATTTTGTCAAAATATAACAAGGATATAAATGGTTCATTAATAATTTGTCTAGAGTTAATTTTTCTATACACTGTATTTGTGTAAATATTTCATATCACTACATGACCATATTTATCTTGCTGCTATGCTCAGCATTTTAAAGTAAACTGAGTTTTATCACTGGAGTAAAAAACAGAGTACATGATTTTTAAAACAAGTTTAGCTATAATTTCTGCATTTATCTAATTCCAGGTCATTGAAATCCCATGAACCTGATTTTACTTTATTACAACAAAACAAACTTCCTTGTATCTTCACATCTTGCTTTAATAATTTCCAATACAGCCTTGTTTCAATCACACTGTAGCTAATTCTTCCATTTCCTCCCTTTCACTAAGAATTATTTTGAAAACAAGTCTTAAACCATCACACCATTTCTTCTGTATATATTTCTTCTGTACATAACTACAACCTGACCATATCTGAAAAAAATAATTAGTATTTTCAAATGCATAATCAGTGGTCACATTTCCCTAACTGTTGTAAACATAGTTCTCACACACAAACACACCCCCCTCGTATTTTTACCTATCATGTAACCAACAGCAAAGCAATATTCTATTTTGCCACTAGATGGTAGAACTGCATAAATTTCAGACATTCTTAAATGACTTAGTTGGAGGAGACACACCTTTCTTTCTTTGGGTTAATTACTGATAGGTTAATGATCAAGTAACATAATTCAAGATTATGTATATTATAGTATAAAGTCTAAAAAGTTTTTAAGGGAAAAAAACCCACTGTTTTGGACTAACTCTAATGTACTGCAGGAAGTAACTAACAGTGTTTCCATGTGTCTGCACAAATCAACATTCTAGTAGAAAAAGAAACAGGTAAGGATTCCTGTTCTTTAGCAGTTTTAACCATGTCAATGACAGATACATAAATAACTACATTATAAGGTTGTAACTGCTATAGTACCATATGCCCAATTCTAAAGAAATATACAGATGGATTTGCAAGGATGTTTGCAGAAGCATTTGTTGAGAAGTAACCAATTCATGGTAAATTCTGACAAATCTTAAGGGTTAATATTCATGATGTATATGATACCACAAGGCTAATCTGATATTCCATTGTAAAATTTACGGTTTGACTTGCACTGTTGTTCTGAGAAACATTCCACTTCAGCATGGAATGTTCAGTCAAAAAGTAAGTTAAATGTCTCCCCAAAAAAAAATTTTGTTTAACTAAACAAAAACTTACAAAGTGCTCTCAGATTTTCACACTATGAAATGGACATCCAGATAGACTGGTGGGAGGAATTCCTTGTAAACTGTATGTCCAAAGTAGCTGAAAGAGCAGTCCTATGGGAATCTTAAATTCTGTATTTCTAAACTTTTAAAGACATATGCCGTGTATAACAATTTTAGATATGTTGTACCGATCAGTGCTAAAATATGCAGCTATTCTTTTTCAACCTACTAGACAAATGATTCATATGTTTTTAAGATCACTCATAGTCTGTGGGTTAAAAAAAAGTTTTCTTATAGTCTACCTTACTCCAAAAGAATCTGAAGATCTATTATTGCTGAGGATAGCTTTTGCTGCAGAAATAGATAATTAGATAGAAAAGATTTACAGGTAGATAGCTTTATAGATAGGTAGAATGGTAGATATGAGTAAAAGATTTAATTTATGATACTGAACATTAAGTGTGAAAGAGGAACAAAAATAGTTCAGTGATATACAGAAGCTTAGAGGATAAGGGCAACCTCAAAATGCACAGAAAAAGATCTAGGAGAAAATAGGAAATGAATAAGGCATAAGAGTAGAGAGCAGACAGGAAGAATAGGGTCAGGAAGTCGATGTTAAAATAGCTGAAGGGCAGAAACAACACAAAACAGGAAGATTATTTTTTAAAGAGAAGGAGGTGGCCAACAGTTTTCTTGATGATCTCCAATTAGGTGAAAAAACAATCAGCTTCAATTTCAAAACCAAAACACTTAAAGTTTTAATCTCAAGTATTTTGAAATTAGAATATGTTTTCTCCACTGCAGAATGGAATATTTTATAACTTTTCATTGATGTTATCACAGCTTTTCAATGATATTTTTAGCAATCCAATTTCAGTACTTGAAAGTGGTATGGAAATCATGTTGGCTAGCACAATGCTTGTATTTTCCAAATAAGGCAACGTAAGGCCAGAATACCACCTAAAGATGATAAAGCTCAGCTTTGGGCAAAACCAGTAATAAAACCAGATACTGACTTGTAGTTCAGAATAGGAATTTCACAAGGCCACCCTGGTTTTTTTGATTATCACATCACTTAAGTGGAGCCGTACTTTAAGAAAGTTGGGGGGTAAAGTTATATTTAATAACTGAAATAGAGCCTTGACAAACATCAGTTTGGGCTGCATGGGTTCACTTATACAAGAATTTTTTTACCCAAATAAATACAGTTGGTCCTACTTATTTGCAGATGTTGCATTCACAGATGCAATCAACCACTATCTGTGGAAACTACAGATATGGAGATTCAACTATAATAAACCTGAACATCTCTGGGCTTTGATGTTGGGGAGAGAGGCGTAGTGAAACCAATGCTGTTCAGGATACCAGAAGAGAATTATGGGAAAGTTTATGTGGAGACAAAAATTATACATAGATTTTTAACTACTGGGGTGGTTACTCTTGACCTGTGCTCTTCAAGGGTCAACTGTATCTTAAAGTTGTATTGTTTGTTCCTACAAATTAATTATACAAAAACCCAGCCTCAGTATGTAGTGATGCTAAAGTAAGTCTCTTATTTTTAACCTTAATAATTAAGAACTAACAAACTAGTCACTGGAGTTTGTAATTATTTTCTTTGTATGATTCAATGGTTGAATATAAAACATTGCATTTTAAAAATATAATTGCTGACTTTTGGAAGAGTTTCTATAGTACTGCTTAACCTAAAATGCTAATTTTAGGTGGTGAATTATCTAATCTCATGTTTACAAGAAGGAATACTGAATCAAAATGGATAAACTGCAATTAAAAGTCACAATCTTGATACCTTCATATTAGATGCCTCAGTTTCCAGTTTTGTAAGATGATTGGAATTATCTTCTAGCTCTTGTCGAAGATTTGAGTTCTCCATCTTCAGTGCCTCAACTTGCTTTAACAACTGATCATATGAAGCTGCAGCCATCCTTGGCTACCCTTGGACCTATAAGGTTAAAAAGGATTTTGAAATTCACTACGAAAAAAATATAGTGGCTGCCTGTTTACAAAGAAATGGATAAAGAAACAAAACCCTTGAGATATTTAATAAGAAGAATTGCATTAATATGCTAGTTTTGGTCTCAGTACTGTTCAAGGAGCAGCATCTTTCCAAGAGAACTGGGTCCCAGTTGAAGACAAATAGGATTAAAATAGAAGAGAATGTCAGTAGTATATGAGTATGTTTGCCTTTTCACAGATGGATGAGATTTCCATTGGGTTAGAAGATTTTCAAGTATTTCACCTAGTCTTAACAGGCAAAATGTAGGAAATGAAGTTTACTTATACTGGTAATATTATTTGTAGACTTTGTCTAACAGTGATAGAATTTGAGAGTCAAAATAGATTAGTGAGGAGTAAGTTCTACATCCCATCACTTTTCATTTGAGTAAAGACTAGTATCAAACATCACCCATGGGATAGTTATTAAATTCTAAGAAGGGCTCAATAGAAGGCAATAATTTAGATAAAATGAACACAAGGGAAAGCATTATATTGAGACTTCAAAATCCTTTTGATAGGAAGATGATAAAGCTTCACTAATTAGAAAGTTTGATTACATATATTCAAAAGGAAGAATAGGCCAACCTACAGCATATATAGTTTTGAGGTACACCATGCTCAGAATAAGGTCAAAAGAACTTTAAAGAAAATGGGTAATTTTAGGACTATCTGTCAAAAAGAAGCAGAATCTGACAGGAAATTATATGACTGTGAAAGAAGAGGGAAGAAAAGAAGAAAGAAGATAGCCAGCTAATAAGAGGTCCTTGGCATGAAGAATTAAAGATTGCTAGGAATTATATTAAGACTAACCAAATTCAGAAAACCCAGGTTCTCTTTTTAGTTTAATTCCAAACTCATTTTTGGAATAAATAAAATTCTGCCTATCTTAATTCCTTAAGAAGTAAAAAGCACTACACCAAGTTTGTATTTAAGCAATAAAAATTCTGATATTTTAAAAAAATGCTTCCATAATAAAATTCACTGTACAAAATAAGGCATACAAGTTTTAACACAAGCCAATCATGTCAATATTGGAGTTCAGCAACTGAAAGCCCCCTAAAATGGGAACTCAAGAGATTCTCGTCTACAGAGTCAATTTTCCAGTGGTTAGAGTCATCAATAAACTGGGTACAACTCATTATCACATAAGGAGGAAAGGGAGTCCTGAGAGGTCACTTACAAGAGTCCTAATACTTCAAAAAAATGAGCAATCTGGACTTATAACTACAGACGTGGTTCTTAATTTCAGACTTCATCATGGTTTACTTTAACCTTTGCCCTTTCGATTTCACCATTTTAAAACAGACAATACCTACTTTAATGTAATTTACAAGGACATTATATTATCTACAAGGATGTTAATAAGTAACAAAAGGCAGGCTGACAATGCCTAAGTAAAGCACTATGTAAATATGCTTTACTTAGGCAATACTTAGATTACAATGTAATCTATCATCCTCCTTAAGACTTAAGGTAGATCTACTGTTCCAAGTCCCAGTGATCTGACCAATGTACAGGAGATTAAAAGGTTTGCTTCTTGAAAAAGACAGACTGCGCCTCAAAATGAAGGTATGATCATTTTTGTTGTTTATCAAGCCACTGATATCTGTGGTTGGAAATATGTAGTACTTTGAAAACCATGTGGCAGAGGTGGTGGTCTGAAAGAATTTAATAATTCAAGTCCTAAAATAAAAATTTGAAAGGTAGTTCTGCACTAATAATACAACAAAAAGAAAAGGTAACAGAAAAAAAGAGATAGGTACACACAGTTAGGTTTAAATACAAAGGTAAATAAACAATCATAAACAAAGTGGGCAAGATTAACAGAGATAGTTAAAGTGATCTTATCAGAAATGGAAAATTTCAACTCCACAGACAGAAAATTAAACATTTAATCATTTTTTTTTCTACTCCAGAATTACAGTGTTTAAAGTTAGTTCTGATCTAGAGATCAGGGTCTTTCATATAATTTTATGGAAAAAATAAAATGGTTTGTGAATACTCTACCTAACATCCTTCCAGGATGTTGCAACTCTCCCTCTATCTCACAACTGTTTTATGCAAAATTGAAGAATGATGAACTTACTTTGGAAAACTTTTTATAGAATCACAATAATTTTATACCAAATGTCTTAACTGCAAGTTATTCGACATTAAAAAAATGAACTCATCTCATGAAATGGGGGAAACCTCTGAATCGTTTTCTTCACTGAGAATAAACAATTTGTTTTTGGTAGTAAAGATGTTCACGAAAGAGTTAAGAGTTAAGAGTTGGATAGGGGAGAATAAAGTAATAGGACCGTTGTTTAGACTTTCACCCAAATGTTCATAGGAAAACAAATTTATAAGTATCGTATGAAATGAATGCAAAGAGATAATAAAGTTTAGGCAGGTAAGAGATAATTAAAATGTGAAGAATTTATTATTAATAGTTTAAGATGCTTTGGATCACATTTGTTTTTAAATTTGAAAAGTTGTTTCTGTTTTGCTTTAGTGCATAAAATAAACATATAAGTTGCCAGCACCATTAGATGGCAGTAAGAGGGTATCTCAGAAACCAAAAGAACATTATGCAAATAAACCTGAAAACTTAAATGGAAAATGTACAAGAAAACTTACAATAAATGACTCCTCAAGTAAATGGAAAACCTAAGTTTACAATAAAAAACACTATAGAGAATAGATACTATTCAGTATCAATAAATCTACACAGAAAAAATATATACAATCATGCTGATGAAAAGATTTTTGTAAATTCAATCCCATGAAAATGAATTTAAAGACACTTTTAAAATATGAATTTTATCAGCTGAAAGCCAGCACAATTCTTATGAAGAAATAATAGCTAAAGCAATGAATTAGGAAAAACCCACTTTTATCACTCTATTACTTATAATAATAATTAACACAATTAAACTTTAAAATCAAGCTAAAATGGAATAGTGCTGGCAAATGGTAACAACTAAAATAATCAATATTATTATAACAACATAGTAGTACAGTACAAAACATACAGAAATCCTTTGTTTACATGAATTGTTAATCTAAAAATTTAGAAGGCTATTAAAAAGGTAAAATATATTCACTGGGGTCAAAGAATTGCAATTTGGGGAGCACATATTTGGGTAGAAATGCCAAGGAAGGACAAACATCAGTATGTGTATGTATATATATATATATATATACAGTATATATATACTATGTGTGTGAAGCTCTAAAGGAAAATATAATTTGGCTCTTTGAGTTGCATTTACCTTCAAACTATGTTCTTTTTTTTTTTTTTTAAACATCAGTATATTTTTTATGGAACGAAAGAAGCAGGATGGATGAGAAAATAGTCTGGTAAAGGAGTCACAAGGAAAAATGGTCAAGTGGTGGAATCACAAGACAGATGAAAGTTCACTTTCATCAGTCCTTTCAAACAGAACAATCTCACATTCTTGTTAGCTTCTTGGCCCAGTCCAGAGTTCCGACCCAGTTTAAGTAAGAAAGCAAAGCAATGTTACTGCAGCAACCACTCTAAGTAAGCCCACTTGAAGTTACTACATTTATGTGAACTTTTCACATTTCCCCCTTTTTATTTAGATCTTGAATACATCATTGGTCAACACTGGAAAGGACTGCTGATCAATCAATCACTGGATTGAGCTTTCTTCCCTGGATTGTGTTAGGTTACCTGTCATGTCCCACAACAGAAAGAAAAGTAGTTTCCCTGGGAGCCCCTAGGTCACATTTGGGTAACAAGAGAATCAGAGCAGAGAAAGGCTTTACCATCAAGTTTCTTTTAAGGGCCAGTATCTTTTGTGGTTCCTTGAAGTTTCTGATGTGAAGGCTCATAAGCCTTAGAAATCACTTCAAAATGTAGAGTGATCATTATCCTAGCAGTTTTCTTACTGATCTATTTAAGAAACAAAAGTTTACAACAAAAACTCCTCTGATAACAAATAAAATAAGTACAAACTGGACAACAGACTTATTTAATTCAGCAATCAATGCCTGAGGGCAACCAGCTCCTGGTCAAACCATAGTGTTATAGTAGATATAACATTTAGCCATTGGCTTTTGCCTAAATTTTATCTAGTTCTATCTCCACTTTTCTAGAGGTGTTACACATATACAAGAGATATTTACAAGAGAACAAACTCCCACTATGTTAAGCTAGAATATAATCAAGAGCAATTCTTGTCTGGTATAAATCATGCTAGAGAATCATCATCCAAAGATTTTCATGAGTAGTTAAATGCTTTAGCAAAAGATTCAGTAATGATAACCTAAGTTTTAGGTATCAATAAGATAAATTTTTGGTCATGTATTATTCATTTCATGCCTATCCAAGGGAAAAATATTCCTTCAAATCTGAGAGCAACACTAGGTTTGACACTACCAGGTAATCAACAGCACTGACTATGCTGGCAGTTAGCTTCACCCTTTACTTTGTGATATAGATGTAGGGATGTGGTCCAATGTTGAGTTCCCGATAGATCATACAACAAGCTAGGCATAACTAATAATCCAACTGCTCTAAAAGAAGCTGGAATTCAATAGCCATGGCAGAAAGTGAAACCTCAAAAACAATTAACACTAGAATCTAATATCTACAAAGGTACAAACATAATTTTTCTCCTAATGTCCATTTCTATTAAAGATAATCATAAAAAAATTGTTGACAACATCAGTCAACTTTCAATAAACTTGGTTTGTTATTTGGATGAATATAGCAAGAAAATCGCAGCCACTGCAGCACGAGTTCGATCCCTGCTGCCGGCCAGAGAGGGGACCCACATGGCCTGGCAGACCTCTCCTGCTGTGCCCGCTGCTCCCCTCAGCAGTGTACTTCCGTTGATCTGCTTGTTCTGCTCCCCGCTCTCTGTGGTGAATCCTCTCACCCCCCCACACCTCTGGCCTGTACCCCAGTGCTTGTATGCATAAATAAATAAATCTTTGAAAAAAAAAATAAACTGCTTTACTGCTTGTCATCATATTTAAACTGTAATACCCAAGGCTTGGGTGAGTTCCCCTCTCAGTTCAGACATTGCAATCTATAATCTTTGTTAATAGAACCAATGGTATCCTATTACAAAGAGAACAAATTCTTATCGAAGTTACGTAATTAAGAGTATTATTATAATAAGAACACAGCTATACATACATTGCTGAGAAAGATTTCATTAGGTGGCTGTCATTGTGTAAACATCAGAGTGTATTTACACATTGTAGATGGTATAGCCAACGTGGAATAGCTTATTAGGACCACCATCATATATTGGGTCCATCATTGAATAAAACATCATTAAGCAACACATGACTATACTTACTAGGCTTCCAAATTCAGGAAGAATTAGATAGGGAGAAAACGAGAATATTTCTTTGTAATTTTTTATTTAACTAGATGCTGATAGTGATAGTATCTTAGGTGGAACCAAAGAAGGCACTGCTTCCATAAGGAATTACATAGGCAAATATTTGGGGTATCTGCAGTTAATAACGAAATCAGAAACATTAAACATTATACAGATAACTGATTATAATTTTTACTCTTAAAGAATTTATGGCATTTAAGAGCTAAAGGGCAAATCTGATAATTTTATTTGTATATCAAACAAAATACATTTTTGCTGCTATGCAAGTTATTTACATCTCAAAGTAAAATGTTTTGGATAAAATAGTTATTGTTAAGTATGTATTTTTATACACCTTTTAAAAGTTCTGAATATCTCTAAAAGTTATAGTACTTCTGTGAAGGTCCACAGAGATGTGGAGGTCTAGAGGTCTGAAAGTCCATGGAGGTCTACTAAATCCTACACAGGTGCTTCGCTCTCTTCAGAGTCCATCACATGAACCCTCCTTCCAAGGTGGTCTGATGAATTCTCCTCTCTTCAGAGGCCTGGAGCAGAATGAATCAAGCTGGCTTTTACTCTGCCTTATATCCCCTTCAGGGTGCCCCATCTACAAAGTCTGATTGAACCATTTTAATGTTTGTTTTAAAAGATTTATTTTTATATATCTATGTATACAAGAACTGAGGTGTAGGCCAGAGGTTTGGGGAGGGTGGGAGTGATGGTGGCTGTAAGAGGATTCGTCAGAGACAAAGTGGGGAGCAGAAAAGGCAGATCTATTGAAATACACTGTTGTGGGGAGCAGTGGGTGAGAAAGGAGAGGTCTGTGGCACCATGTAGGTTGGCTCCCTGGTGGGGGACTGAATTCATGCAGCAGTGGCTGGTGTAGAGAATTTAACCCCTGTGCCATCAGGAAGGCCCAAGATTGGACCACTTTTAATCCTAAGTGCTTGATTGGCCATTTCACACCAATCAGCTAATTTTCCAGTTTTTCAATCCAAATAATTAAGTGAACTTGAACCTGAATGGTCCATTTTAGAACCCGGCAGCCTGACATAAAAGGGGAAAAAGCCCACCCTGGCCTGCATTCAATTTCAGCGCAGGCTCACAGGCCTTTTGGCTTTAGGAAGCAATGGCCAGAGCAGGTCTCACTGGAACTGGAGGAGGAGAACATCCACAGGTGGTGGGCTGAGGCACACATATCTACAGAATTACCTTGCCCCATGGCCTCTGGGTGCTGTGGAATCCAGTTAACAGCTGAACCAGACAAGACTTTATTAGACATTTGAGGGAATAAGTCCTACCAAAGATAATTTAATCTGACTCTTCAAAGGAAGTTAGAAGGGATATTTAAAGGGTAAGTGTATAAGGAAGGGAGGAAGAGCCTAGCGTCATAGCTTGTTCTGGGTTGGGCTACACCCGAGCATGTGCTGAAGCATTACATTCCAACTGCTCATGTGGGTTCTCAGCCATCTCCCTCCAGAAAATTGTGACATAATCATTAGTCAGGATCTAACACTTTTTTCTAGCGTAGTGCCTCATTTTCAGTGTGGTGGGTCAGATTATTTGGACACAGGTCACCTCACCAGTCCATGATACAGTACATCTGTTCAAACAGAACTTGAGGCAATTCATTCTACCAACTTTTAATTTCTTCTACATAGGTTGTCTCATTATCCACTGAAAGATTTTACGTCTTTAATCATATGGGGATTTGGGGCTGAATGTGTCTTCTTCTATAGTTACTTTCCTGCTGGTTAGACTCCTTGCCCCTAAGTCTTGGAGGAGTAAGAATCTCTCACCACTGTTTTAGCCAGTGGTAGGAGTGCCTGCCATACTGAGTAGGGATGGATGAACCCTTGAGTCAGCATCAACTCAATGTGGAACTGTTTTAACCTCGAAGACTTAGGTTAAATGGTAGGATTTGAACCCTATGTGAGACAAGCCCCTCACTTAAAGACATTGGCAGCCATACTTCACAGTCATCTTGGTGATATGTGCTATCTCAGCTGAATGTAACTGCATAGGGGATTTCTTGGTGAGTAGAGCACTTGTGTCAGGAATTCCTGGCAGGAGCTTTCCTGTGGGAGGGGATTCTTTCATTGGTCAGTATTCAGAAATTTTTGTTTGTACACTTCTCAAATAGAACTTTCTTTTTCCAGCTACAGTTGGGTTTTATGTGCAAAATTTTTGGTCTTTATTCTTGTAAATTCTTGTCTTGCTGGGCCAATAACACCAAAGATGACTGGTAATTACAATGGCCACTCTCAGGCTCTTTTTGAGTTTCCAAAATTTGTCTTCTTTTGCTCTAAAACGGCAAGACTATGAATCCAAAATTTAAACAAATTAAATGGGACACTTATTTTAAGCATGTTAAAAGCCTCTTTGAGACATCACAATTCTAAAATTGTGCCCCTCCACTATACTATCACAAAATTTACAGATGCCAATAGCAAACAAAGTGAGATTCTGGGCCTCCCTGGTGGCACAGTGGGTTAATCAATGCACTATGAAGCAAACTGCAGCCACTGCAGCACGAGTTTGATCCCTGCCACCAGCCAGGGAGAGGACCCACAAGGCGTGGCAGACCTCTTCTGCCTCGCCCCCTGCTCCCCTCAGCAGTGTGTTTCAGTCTGCCTGTTCTGCTCCCTGCTCTGTCTCTGGTGAATCCTCTCACCTCCCATGCCTCTGGCCTGTACTCCAGCTCTTGTATGCATATTTTTTTAAAAATTAAAACAAAAAACAAAAGTGAGATTCTGAGATCTCTTACAGCCCCCTTCCATCTATTGTGTCACTTGTCATAAAGAGTAAAAGTCATAAGGTAGTCATATCTTGCTCCTTGTGTTCTGAGAACTTGCTTGGCCAGACAGAAATGTGAGTTGCATCCCATTTTAGACAGAATTAGATAAAAATGTCTATTTGTGGCTAGAGACTATTGTCAGTCCTTAGAATTATCTAGGTCTATCTTTCTTTGGATTATGTTTGGGAGTGGCATTAGATCTGAAGTCCATGGAGATGTATACATATTTGAGGACTTTTTTTTTTAATTATAACTTTATGGTCAGAAATTTGGTCACATTGGAAGCTGATATCAATCTGATTAGAATCTTTATCATGCAAACCTTTGCAAAACCAGACATGCAATTTTAGAGGCAATTCACTTCTCTTTTAGGACCTTCAGAGTCTTGACTATTCATATTGGTTATAAAATTCTGACCTTAGGAAACAATTCAAACTCTTTCAGAGAGAAATCTGTATTTTCACTCCTCTTAAGAATTCTTATCTAAATCATCGCTCATTAATGGGCAAACTTTAGGGACATAAAAAGGAAAAAGAATTGGTTGCATGGAACAAGTTTTTGTACCTCACTTAGGGCTGAAAATTTTTTTCTAAAAAGTTATGAAATATCTATGTCTACTATTGCCAAATTCAACATATAAAAAATTATATTTGCTAATTATAAGCACTTAAATTATTTCTAAAGTTAGAAAAAAAATATAAACTAACCCAAACATTCTTTTTTTTTTTTAAGATTTATTTATTTATGCATACAAGCACTGGGGTACAGGCCAGAGGTGTGGGGGTGGTGAGAGGATTCACCACGGAGAGCGGGGAGCATAACAGGCATATCAACGGAAGTACACTGCTAAGGGGAGCAGTGGGCACAGCAGGAGAGGTTTGCCACGCCATGTGGGCCCCTCCCTAGCCGGTAGCAGGGATTGAACTCGTGCTGCAGTAACTGTGGTTTGCTTCATAGTGTGTTGCTTAACCCACTGCGCCACCAGGGAGGCCCCCCAAACATTCTTTATGCTAACATGGCCTAGAGTAATTTTTGGTAAATGAAAGCTAGTTTAAATTTGTTGTTTTATAACTACAACAAAAAATAAAAAAGAAGAAACACCCCCCCCCCCCAAAAAAAAGAGAGAGAAAGCCCAAGGAAATGGGCAATTACAACCAAAAACAAACAAACAAAAAACTCAACAAGATCAAAAGGTCAAAGATAAACCAAAAGGATCATGGTGGGGAGGGTGAGAGGGGAGGGCAAAGACTGGGAGGAGGGCACAAAGAGCACAAGGGACTGAGGTGATGGTGCACGGGTGAAATGGTGGTGGGAAATCCATGGGGACTACAAATGATGTCAAATACAATTAAATAAATCTAAAATAAATTGTTGTTTTAATTAAAACAGGTGTGTCTTTAAAGTTATCAGCATTAACTATAATTTTATTACCTACATTTATTAATCAAATAAGTTTTTGTTACTTGTGTTGCACAATTTGTTAACATGAAAAATAACTGACAATAATGCTGACATTGTTTAATATTTCATAAGTTTGTATATAAACTAAACACAGTTAATGGAAGTAAATGATTTAAATAGATATAAATGGAATAAGATAGCTAAGTGCTCTGGCAAGTTTCATTTTATATGTCACTTAAATAAGCTCTTTCTTTAGAATTTTGCTAGATTAAATCAAATAATGAGATTTCAGTAATTATCTACATTTCTGCCAAGTAGGTAAAATATTCACCGAACATGGGTTTTGTTTACATTTGGTTTCTTACTGTAGAATAACTAAAGATACTGGGATCTATTAATAAATATGTTCTGTGATACATTGGAAAAGTTATTGCAAGAAAAGAGAAATTCAGTCTTGCATTGCATAGTCAATGCAATGGACCACATATACAATGGTGATACATACATACTGAGGTGTACAGCAAGTTATACTATCTAAAGTTTGTGTAAGTATACTCTGACATTCACACATGGTATAAGTGATTTCTCAGAACATATCTCAGCAATTCTTGACTGTTATTTCTTTAAAAATTTAAATATATTTATTAACTTGCCAATCTAAAAAATGCTATTTTAATAGTTTGACTGCTTGCTTTGCTTGCTTCCTTGCTTCTTAGTTTTCTTTTTTTTTAAAATTTATTTATTGATGCATACAAGAACTGTGGTACAGTCCAGAGTCACCGGAGGTGAGAGGATTCACCAGAGACAGAGTGGGGAGCAGAATAGGCAGATGGACTGAAGTACACTGCTGAGGGGAGCAGCGGGTGAAGCAGAGAGGTCTGCTGTGCCACGTGGGTCCCCTCCCTGGCCTGGGATAGAACTAGCGCTACTGTGCAGCAGATGCTTCACAGTGTGGCGCCCAACCCATGGCGCCACCAGGGAAGCCTGCTTCTTAGTTTTCATTAGAAATTATTTTAATAAAGTTTAAAAATTCCCTTGGGTTGTCCCTTAGTTTTGAACAATGCTTGAATCCAACATGTTGAGTACTCTTCTGAGAGTATTTTGTACTGTTTCACAACTACACCAAGCACTTTCTGGTGAATTCCTTTCCTAGAACCAAAGGAAATATTCCTGTGAGTTCAGGCCTATAACAAAGTGGATCATAGCTCTGCACCAAGCCAAACTGCCAACATTCCTAGAAGCTAACTAGAATGAGAAAATCTTCTGGTAGGAAATACTTACTGCAGGAAAACTCCAGAAGCTCTTACCATGAGTCAATCTTTGGGCAAGTTTGCTCCCTGATACTAAAGAAAGGCATGACCTGAACCAAAAGGAGAGAGGTTAGAGCCAAAGAGAACCCACAGAAAAAGGAAAGGGTGGGCCATTAAGTGCTAGAACACAAAGGGCGCACACACTGGGCTCACAAGGGTACCACTGCTATTCACAAGGGATGCCAGTGGGCAAAGGTGAGATTGCTTCAGGCCTGCTACTGATGCCAAGTATTTAACCTAAAAATTTGGAGCGCACTGAAAATGCAAAGTGTGCTTATCTAGGGTCAAAGAACAGCATTTTCAGTACAGAAACCCAAAACAAGAGCCAAGGACAAAATTCAGGGGTTTTATAAAGTATGGCACAATGGATGGGAAAATGGTCAGATACAGGAGTCACAAGGTAAAACAGGTATAGGGAATCACAAGGTAAATATAAGTAAAAGCTCGTTTTTATCAGTTGTTTCAAACAGAATATTCTTGTGCTTGTTGGCTTTTGGGAATATTAGTGGTTTTTCCCTAACCCAGAGACTTATTCACTTTAAACAAGACAGCAAACTGATTTTTCTGCAGTTGCCACTCTGCATTTTAAAATGTCTCAAATAGATAAAAGAGGAAATGGGAGGAAACATAACATCTATAGTTTAAAAGCAATTAAAAACACTTGGGCATAAATTGAACACAAACTATCCAAAATATAGATGATGAGGAAAACTATAAAATGTTTCTTAAATACACAAAGACTTCAACAAAGTGAAACACAAATTTAGGTTCTGTATATGAAAGTTCTGTATCATAAAGATGTTGTTTTACCCTAAGTTTATAAATCTCAGACAGTATCAACAATAAGGTTTGTTTTTGTTTACTGTAGCTAAACATCTGTAGAAAAAATAAAAACTAAATAAACAAAACCAGAAAAATATGAAAAAAGAAGAGCAGGATGAATACACCTGCCACACATAAAAATATTGTACCAAGCCTTTATAAGTGAAACCATATTTAGCTAACTGCATAGTATCAATAAATTAACTTCTCAGTTTTGATAACTGGATGTTAGAGGTTAACTTTACGGGAAGCTGAGTGAAAAGTATATGGAAACTCTGCTATTTTATCAATATTTTTGTTGGAAACCAAAACAGCCATAAGGAGAAAGATAAAACTTTATCTATTCTTCATATGACACATTAAGACAAACTGCACAAGAACAGATTTTAAGGCACTTTTATGGGATTTAAATTATAGTAAGGGGCCTCCCTGGTGGCGCAGTGGGTTAGGCAACACACTATGAAGCAGACCGCAGCCACTGCAGCATGAGTTCGATCCCTGCTGCTGGCCAGGGAGGGGAACCACATGGTGCAGCAGACCTCTCCTGCTGTGCCCGCTGCTCCCCTCAGCAGTGTACTTCTGTTGATCTGCCTGTTCTGCTCCCCACTCTCTGTGGTGAATCCTCTCACCCCCCCCCACACCTCTGGCCTGTACCCCAGTTCTTGTATGCATAAATAAATAAATTTAAAAAAAATTATAGTAAGTTTTGTGTTTTAAATAATGATATTTATATAAAAATATTCTCCAGAAACGGTGTTATAGAGTAATGAACATTTAGATTTAAATTGTTAGTGGATGTAAGGCACACGCAGGAATAACTGGAATTATCCAAAATGACAGTGTCTATTACTTGACAGACCAGGAGTTAGGAGTAACAGATCAGATTCTTAGGGTACTTCAAATGAATGGAAAGTCTGTTTGATCTAAAAGCACAACTAATTTTAAGTAAACTGGATACATTCATGCAATGGAATACTACATTGGCAGTAAGGTGGGTGCAGATTA
This sequence comes from Galemys pyrenaicus, assembly GCA_019455555.1. Lineage (NCBI taxonomy): Eukaryota > Metazoa > Chordata > Mammalia > Eulipotyphla > Talpidae > Galemys > Galemys pyrenaicus. The sequence continues at coordinate 14,452,732 of JAGFMF010011381.1, forward strand.
CTATGTCTTGTGCCCTATCCTGTTCTAACAAAAATAAAAGCATTGTATAAGGATAAAAATGGTCATTGATATGTCAATGTAAATTCCAGTTATTGCCTCTGGAAAAAAGTTCCTAGATTTGGTTAAAAAGAAGACTTCCTTGTCACTGAACCTTTTGTGGAATTTGAAGATCAAAGGGGAAAAAAGATTTTCAATCTTTTTCAAAGATTTAAATATGATTAGGAAAAGTCCAAACATAGAAAACGAATAAAACTCTAAATGGGGCAGAACACTGATTCAAGGAGAAATAGAAAACCTGTATAGTTCTACTACTACTGAAAAAGTGGAGCTGTTACACAAATACTTCCCCATTTTCCCCCCAACACCAAAAAAAAAAAAAAAAACACAGAACAACCATATTAAAACAGTATTACAGACACCAAACATATGTCTAAGAACAGAAATACAGGAAATGTATAGAAAAATATTCTATGATGCATTTTATGAGACCAATATAATCATATAAAAGTCAAAAGTAGTAGGCTAATATCATTCATGAATATTGATATAAAAATCCTAAACAAATGATCAGAATATAGGTATAAAGAAACTACAGCAGAACCAAACTGAGTTTATTCCAGGTGTGAAAGGATAGTTAAACATTAAATGAGTTATAGTTATTTATTACATTAAAACACTAAAGATGTTATTCATTACATTAAAACACTAGATAATTTCAACAAAGAAAAAAAACATTTGATAAAAGTCATTATCCAAGGTAAAAACGCTTAACTAAACTAGAAAGGAAGTAAAAACCTAAAATAAACATCATTAGTGAACTATTAGGGCACTCTTTATAAAATCAAGAACACTACTTTTATTCAACATAATCATGGAAGTCCTACTTACTTAGCACAGTACATTTTTGTAAGGAAAAAACAGTGATTGGAAAGGTGGGAAAAAAGGGTTACTCATTTTGATATATCCTCCATTCCTGTAATAAATACTAGTTCATGTTTATTTTACTAGTTTGTTCATTTTTCAATACTTTATGTAATAGAACCAGTGTATTTTAGCTCTTTATAGTATTTTGAGTAAAATTTATGTTAAGTTTACAGGCAGTTTCTTTTAATTTTATATGACCTATAATAGTCTGAATAATAATTATACTTTGAAAGTCAATTAGAATTCAAATTATATGTCAGTAACTCTTAGTTTCTTAGAGGAAAAATAAGTTATTTTAAAAAATCTTTTTGTGGGTAACTCTATTCATGTTTTCTACATCTCCTTGTATAGATTTAATTCATTAGTAGTTCACCAATAAATTATCCATTTCCTCTAGTTTTTCAAGTCTATTACCACAGATTTGTAGAAATGTTCTCATTTTAAAGTTCATCTTCTTTCCCATTATGCTCTTTGTTTTGTCTTTCCTTCTCATAATCAGACTTTGTAGGGGTTCATCTAATTTTATAGATCTCTACCAGAATATCAACTGTGGTATTACTTATCATTTGTACTACTTTATTTTCTATTTCATTTATCCTTTATCTTTACTAATTACTTTTATTTTTCATTGGTTTATTTTGTTCATCATTATTACTTAAATATTAGTTAATTCATAGTTTTACTCATTTATTAGTTTATTCTTCAATAACACAAATATTTAAGGATATTTCCTCAGTACAGCCTTAGCCGTGCTCCACAGGTCTTAGAATGAAGTGTTTTCTTCTTATTTCTCACTAATCCCAATGTTTATCTTGATTTGTCTGATCTGGAGATCATTCTCAATTGTTAGGCGGATGACTTCTGAGACATCTATTGCCACTGATTTACTCTATATAAGATTGAATGGTGACTTGCCAATAAATTATTACTTTTAGGATGTTTAAAGGTTTGTTCTAAGGTCAAGAACATGATTAATTTTCAAAAAATTCTACAAATTTGTATAAAGTTCTTCAAGTTCCATACCTGCTTAGTGACTGTAGCATATTAAATTTTATATATATGCACTTGATTTTTGTATTTCATATGTGAAGTGGTATAAAGCTTATTATTCCTTGCAAATTTACAATACAGTGAGTGCTATAATAAATGCCTAACAGATTGCTTATTTAATCTTCACAAGAACCTGTGAGGTAGGTATTATTTCCCATTTTAGAATTAAGGAAAATGAGACTTCAATGGCAAGTAACTTAAGACTTAAGAACATAGATCAAGTGACTAACTCAGGATTCAAACTCCTATTTGTTTCTAAAGCTCATGCTCTCAAATAATGTGGTTTTCATCACCTGCTTCATCTGATAATAGTCTACATATAAGGTCCCAGTATAATCCTTCTTAAGTAACCCTCTTCTTATTATTCTATATAATTTTGTGCTTTGGCTCATAATTCATCTCCTTCATGAATGCACCATCCATTTTCCTCTGCTTTGCTATAACCTATCGCCATCCTTTAGGGTCTTACTTAAACTTTTCTGTCTTCCTCAGACAGTAATGAGTCTTCCTGTTGACCCAACAGTAAAAACTATGTAACCTGGTTTAACTATTCTCTAATTATTCCATTTTACATTGGTGAAATGTTTCCCCATCTTTAAGACAAAATTTGTATCTTTGTTATTCTCAACACACTTTACTCAATGACAGTTACAAAAAGACAAATATATGCCAATAAACAGAAACAATAGGAAAAAGAATAAAAAAGGGTACAAATTCAGGGAATACCTGAGATGACTTTTCCATTAAAAAGAGAAGGAAGGAGGATGGATTTCTCTCCATGGCTATACAATCCAAATTAACAAATACCTGAGAACTTAATATTTACAAGATACTATGCAACCATTTTAAGGAACATTTGTATAATGAACTGTTTTCTCAAAAAAATATGCTTAATCATAAGTACTTAAACCCTGATACCTGTGAAAGTGACCCTGCAATTTGCAAACAAGTTCTTTGCAGATGTAATCAAGATGAGAGCACACTGGATTAAGGTGGGCTCTATTCAATGATGGGTAGCCTTTTAAGACCATAAAGAAACAGAGGTACAGAGAAAGCACAATGGAGACAGACAATGAATTGGGAGCTATAAGGTAAGGAATGTGAAATACTGTCAGCAACAAGCAGAAGCTGGAAAGAAGAGTGTGAAACAGATTCTGCCTTAGAGTCTCAGGAGGAACCAACCTTTCTGTCACCTTGATGCTGGACTTCTGCCTCCAGACTGTGAGAAAATAGATTTCTCTGGTTTTAAGTCACCAGTCTGTGGTATTCTGTCACAGCAGCCCTATGAGACTAACACAGGGAAAAAGATAAATTAACATATTCCTTGTTCTCAAGTATTTTATTGTTTAACAAAGGGGCAGTATTTCCATAGTAAGGGTAAATAGGTTGAGTACACAAATGTATCTGATGTTTGTGTACCACCTCACATTTTCTCAGTTCACTTTAGTTGTTTCTGCATTCATCAGTCAGCTCACTCACTGCACATGCAAACTGACAGCACATGAGCTGTACAATGTATCTTCTGTCCTAGGCCATCTCAGACACCCGGTGTGAGTCCACAACATTCAGGCCTGTATAACCTATAAAAAGGCACACTACATACATATATATAACGTATAAAAGTGAATCTAGTCACACATGTATGACCTACAGAAGAGTGGAAACTGAGAAGACAGTATTCCAGAAGGGGGAAAAATACAATGATCAAAGCTTGAAGGTTGGAAAAATTTTATTTAGAGAAGTGTTTCTTAGACAGCATGATAATTTAGCTTTAGTACAATGTGGAACAATCAGGGAAAAGAGACAGAATGTAAATATGAACTGTAGTCCCACTGTGTCTAGATGACTTCATGGTGTAAGGGAGCCGAGGTCTGGATAGAGTACCCATAGAAACAGTCTGATAACAAATCTAAAAGCACAAGGTCATGGGGCTATAACATTTCTCAGTTCTATTACAGATTTTCAGAGGTAGCTAATAAATGAATGCAAATTAAGTGATGATTAAAAACTTAACAAAAGTTAGTGAAAAATATATTTCAGTACTCTTACTATCTTAGTGACCACTATAATATAGTATACTATACATCAAATAACTCCATTAAATGCAAGCCTGAATTTACCCGAAATGTTACATTTACAAAGCTTTAACTTAAAAAAACAGTAACTTAAAAAAATATGCATATGCCTAAAAACATAAAGAAGTATGTTTGTAGTGCACTGAATAATGGCCCCCAAAAGATGTCTATAATTCCCAGAACCTGTGAATGTGTTATACATGTTTAAAGGGGCTTTGCAGGTGTGACTAAGTTAAGGATTTTGAGACGGACATTTTCCTGGATTACTGAGTGGATCTAATGCAACCATTAGATCTAATGTTTCTGTAAGGAGTGGGCATAAGGATCAGAGTCAGAGAAGGATATGTAACAGTAGAAGTAGAGGGCCAGATTAAGAAAGAAATCTACTATGGTACTAGCACTGGCACTAAAGATGAAGAAAGAGCCATGAGCTAAAGAAGGCAGAATGCAGATGGCCTATGGAAGCTGGGAAAAGGCAAGGGTATGGATTTCCCCCATAGCCTCTGAAAGAAATGTAACACAGCTATCTTGACTGTGGTTCAGTACAAATCATTTCAGATGTGTGACCTCCAAAGGGGTTGTAAGATAATAAATGTGTTGTTTTAAACTACTAAGTGTGGTATTTTGTAACAACAAGATAGGAAAAATACCTTATGATCTAGCAATCCTTGTCTCAGGGATAAATTCCAGTGAAATCTAATGGATCCATTTAGTAACCCTAAAATAGATATATGATTTTTTCGTACTCTTTTCCTTTAAAGGGTTAATTTATTTCCTCTTGTGTGAATTAGACTTAGTGACTCACTTCTAATAAAAAGAATATGGTAGAAATAATGGGAGGTAACTTCTAAAACTGTCAAATGGTTTCCTCTTGCTCTTTCTCTCAGAGACGAGTGGAGGAAGTCAGCTGTCAAGTCATGAAGACACTCAAGCAGTCCCATGGAGAGGCCCAATGCAAGAAACCCAGGCCTCCTGCCAAACAGAAATAGACTATTTGAATGATTCAGTTTGGAAGTATATATACCAATCTAGTCAACCCTTCAAATGGCTGTAGCCTTAGCTGATGTCAAATTCTAAGAGATTCTGAGCCAGACCACCCAACTTAAAACGGTCCTGAATTTTTGCTTCCTAAGTCTAAAATGGTATATGTATTTTGTTTAAGCCACTAAAATTTGGGATAATTCTTTATAAAATGATATATAACTAACATAGTCCATAAGAAATCATGTACAAGGAAGTCTATCCTAGCAGTGTTTGTGGTAAAACTTACAGCTGTCACTGGAACAACAATTCTAGGTATTACAGAATACTATACAGCTGAGTTAACACCACAAATTATAAGAGATTTTTAAAACAGTAGTAAAATATGACAATATATATACTTGAATATATACCCAGAATAAGTAACAGCACAAACTCAAACATAATATTTGTATACACATTTTCACAGCACTATTATTCACAATAGCCAAATGGTAAAAGCAAATGAAGTGTTCATCAATTGGTTGAACAGATAAACAAAACATTGTGTATACAAACAATGGAGTTTTATTCAGCCTTACAAAAGGTAGGAAATTCTGACATATGCTACAACATGAATGAACCTTGAAGACATGCTAAGTAAAATAAACCGGTTATGAAAGGACAAATATTGTATAGTTCTCTCATATGGATTCCTTAGGAGTAAAATTCTTTAAGACAGAAAAGAGAATGTTGGTTGCTGAGGACTGGGAGAAAGGGAAAATAAGGAATTAAGAGTTTAACAAGTACAGAGTTTTAGTTGGGCATATGAAAAATTTCTAGATGGATGGTTATACAGTTACAACACTGAATATATTTCATATTACATACTTAAAAATGGTTATGACAGTACATTTTATGTATTTTTACCACAGTAAAAATGCTTCATTAACTTTGGGGTGAACACAAAATGTTGCTAAATATTTCACATAAAGTAATGCATATTTTAGAACACATCTGAGTACGTGTTCATACGGGGAGTAGAAATAGGCATGGAAATAAAGTGTTACATTATAGGAACTTGTTAACTGGGAAAAAAAATCCCTCTGATAGTTAGACAAAGACTTTATTAGATAAAGTGAGGGTCTGAACCCTGGTAGGATTCCTACAAAGGTAGGAGCAGTGAATGATTGACAATAAAAATGTAATTATTATTGAGGGAGTAGGGGGAGTTGAGGGTGCGGTGCTTCTGGTTCTAAACTGGACCTAAATGCAGATGCTTTCTATGCACTGAGGAAAGCATTGCAGGTTCTAATGCTTCCTTTCTAAAGAATGCATTGCAGAGATACAAGGGTTGGGTTGTCAAATCTTCTTTATTTGGCTTCTTGGTCATTAGTGTGGATTAAAAGGCTGGTTTACTTCAGGCAGCTGATTCCTGCACAGTATACAGGGTGTTGGCAATTCTCATTTAAGTCTATACAGATGGCTTTTTTTTTTCTTGACTGCTAGACCCAGGAGCAGGGTTCCAAGAAAATGTTACAATATGGTCACAGCCTGATGTAATAATTTGATTTACAGAAACAATTTCAAGATCAATTTCAATAGATAATGTAATATATTTCATATTACATACTTAAAAAGTTATGATAGCATATTTTCTTACGTATTTTTACCACGGTAAAAATGCTTCACTAATTGTGGGGTGAACACAAAATGTTGCTAAATATTTCACAAAAATTAATACATATTTTAGAAACATTTGAGTACGTGTTATAAGAAGTAGAAATAGGCATGGGAATCTACTGATCTATTACATTATGTGTGAAATGCCACCTATATCTAAACAACAGCTGGTGTACCTTTTCATCTAGCAGCTGGTCCTATAGAAATCAAGAACCAGACTATTGACAGTAGAAACAGAAGATCTAGAAATCACTTTACCTATCTTCTCATTTTACATTCAGGACACTTAATACTTCAAAAGCAATTTACTTTTCAGAGTTACCTGTGATTCCAAACAGATTTTACAACAAAGCACGGTACTTCAAAGAGCAAACAATTCTATTCCTTTAAATTATAAGATATTTCAGATCATTTAAACCTTCAAAGATCCTAAGAGTAGCCAACCTAATCTGTGTAGCCAACCCAATCTGTGTTTAACTGGCAATAACATTTGACACCTTTCCATTATAAGTTTCTTAGAAATTTTCATGTCTTACTTGACTCTGGCACCTTTCCTAGGTCTGATTTTAGTAGGTAGGTACTCAAATAGTAGCAAATGTTTTCCTCAAATATCTTTCACCTTCTCTAAATCATAATGCCCTCTGTCATCTTGTGAGTTCTGTGAAGTTTCAGTCAGACTGAATTTTTAGAAAAGGTAGGGGAGGCCAAAATCAAAGATAACATGAAAGGATTGGTTAAATTATATAAAATCAGTAACAGTATAAATAGAGAATATTAAATAAAAATCTACAAAGCAATTAACGCATGTTTGATTCCGTTCACAGGCATACTTACAAATATTTAACTTTTGAATTCCTCAATAATTCACAATTACTAACAAGCAATTTGCAGACCACTAAAGTCAATAGTTTAGTCTTATATTACATATTTCATACTATAAGGGAAAGACCAACTTTTCTCACTATGGTTGTTTATTTCTTAATTATGAAAAATATCTATGTTCTTTTTAGGATTGCTCACATGATTAACAAAATGATCTTTAAAAAGTATGTTGTAGATGTCATGAAAGCTGCTCTCCATTTGCTTATTAGGAGTAATTTACAAAGTGTTCTTCCATCATAGTTGAAAAACCCATAACCAAGTAAGAGCACATTTGATGAATGATTTGTCAATGATGTATATAGCTTTTCAAGTAATTTCTGTTGCATATTATTCTGCATATTATATAATAAAGAGCTACTGTAAGAAAGTTTTATGGAGCTAAAATAGTTAGATGACTTAAATTCATTATATCTTTATACATGACCTTGGATAAAGTCACAACACACCTAAGTAGGAATACGCTAACACTTAAACCAAAAAAATGCTACAATGAACTGCTAAAAAGGCAAAGTGAGATAATACATTTAAAAGTAAGAATTATAAGTCTTCAAAATGTGTATTAATTGGGGTTGAAAGAATTGAATGGTATTAACTATTAAATTTCATTTGAAATTTTAATGTAACATCTTTAATTCTAGTTGCAGTTTTCATCAGATTTTAAAACAGATCTTAAAGGCTATTAATTCTGGAATCTATCCTCAAGTGATTTCTAAAGCAGAAAGTTAAAGATCAAATTGCCTGAATTCAATGAAAACTCTATACAGTCTTATTTATTCAGGTCTAATTATTATCTTGAATAAATTACTGAAACAAAATTAAAGATTCCATAAAACTTTCTATACATTAGCGCTATTTAAGAGACCCTGTCACTGATCCTGGAGGACTTTACAAAGTCACTGACATCCTGATCAGAGAGTAGGGAGGTATATCATAAATATACAGATACAGAAAGCACTTAAAACTGTACTCAATTAAAAAAATTTGTTTTTTGATATTTAAGAAGAAAAACACATAATGAAAACACTTTATATCAAAAACAGAGAATCTGCTACACAGAAATATCTCTAAAAGAAATAACATGGTGCTTGAATTTAAAATATTCACCTAGAGTTTATTCAGTGATATTTAAAAGTAAACAATGAATAATACAAAATTACTTAATATAGTTCTTAAAATTAAGCCTACGAAAATTTACTACTATAATTCTCACAAAGTAATTTATATTAAAATTAATTTACTCTTGAATAACTTAATTAATGTCATAAAGCTACACTAACAAAGGAAGAAAACTGCTGCTTCATACATAATTTATTAAGATTTCCAACAGGATTTAGAAGCAAAGAATCTGAGCATCTCTTTTGTGATGTAGAATCAAGTGTCTGATACATTCCACTGTCAAAGCATTCAAAGCCTGATTTTTTTCTACTTTAAAAAACAAAATATTTTTTCTCTGCTTGGGTTGCAGCTATAAATGATAGTTTCTTTTAAATGGACTTCTACCAGCAGCTCACTGCAAGATTTCTTAATGCCCTGTAGTGCTTTTTCAGTCTAATAGAGGGAGAAACGCACTGCTGCAGTCATCTGCAAAAGCCACCACCACTGCGTCTTGTAACTAACAAAGACACTAGCATCTCCCAGCCACCCTATTCACAGGGAGTTCTCTTAAACATTTTTCAAAAGCAGATACTTTTGGTGACCAATATTTCACCAAACAACCAAAATCAACATTCAGGCTCTGCAGTACCTGCCTCCTCTTCTTCCTCTTCTCCCAATAGTTCTTTCCACCGGGTTCACATCAGTCATCATCAGCTTTGTACCCTCTCCCTTGGCTACCACATATATCTTTGTGGCCAGGGTGGAAAAGAAGCCTTTCAGTGGGCTAGAGCTTTTGCTCTTCGTCATGAATATGCTCCATTCTTTGTTGTCCTCTACCCGTTTCCTTAGATACTGTTATTCCACTCTACTTGTCAACAGGCATTATAAAAACAAAACCTCCTTCTAGCTTCAAAAACAGCTCTTTCTCACCAGACTCCTCTCAATACTCCTACCCCTCCCCCCTTCTTCCTCTCCTGTCAAAACCCCCTGGATCAGAAGCACAGGAAATCCATTTCCCGTGCTGCAGTAGGGAGGTGGGAGGGAGACGCCCCTGCCTCCTCATTTGTTATGTGGCAGAGGACCCTGTGCCAAGGAAAGGTCACTAGTTTCAGACAGTGCAAGAGGAAATTAATTCCCTATCCCCTCACCGGCAGCAAGTCGGGCCATCGTGGCTCCAACACCTACCCCATTTCCGAGTCCAGCAGCACCTCCATTCCATCTCCAGTGACACCCAGCCTGGCTGCGCCAATACAGCCACATGTCGGTCACGTGTGCTCGCGCCCAGCCAATCGACTGGTAGCCGATGGGAATAGGGAGCGCCCTGGTCTGCATCCAGCGGATTACACAGTCCTTCTCCTTCCCGACCTGCATTCAGCACTCAGCAGGCGCAGGGCCCCGCCCCGCCACAAGGCAAGAGCTCTAACCAGCACCCCAGCCAGCATCAGCACCCTGCATTGCCCCTATACTCAGGCAACCACTGGGAAGCTGATATGCTAAATAGAGTGGGGTGAGGGAGCACAGACCAGAATGATTAACATGAGATGTTAGAGTTGGGTTGGAAATAAATTACATCTCATTCGCTAAAATTTACATGTTTTCAGCATAGAGAAACAAAATTCTATTGTATGTATTACAACGAATAATGTGGATCAATAAATTACACTTCAATTGCTAAGATTCACAAGTTTTTTCAGCACAGAGAAACAGAATTCTATTATATATGTTACGAACAACAATTTCTTTCTTTCTTTTTTTTGGTAAATCACAGAAATGTGTTTGAATAAAAAACAAAAACCAGAGAACAGTTACCAGAAAAGCTATGATGCAGAGTAGCTCAGATATGAATCATGGAGTCATGAGGTCTGGGTTGAATCTACTGCTGCTGCTTACTAGCTATGTGATTTTAGTTACTCAAAGGCTCAATGCTTTCAGTATTCCCTATAAAATGGGAAATAGATTGAAGGAGTTAATACATAAGAAGCAATAATACAGGACAGTCCCTGATTCAGTAAGTGCTGTTAGCTACTACTAATCTGAGGCTTGATCTATTTCTAGTCTAAAAGGATACTTAATTTAAGGATTTTAAATAAAGAGTATTTATTATAACCTTTCCTTAATCTTTCAAATATAAGCATGAAAAGAAGCAATTAAACAATAAAATCAGAGCAATTCCATTTTATTAAAAATTATATATTAGAAAAGCAACGGACATATAGCAAAATGGTCGTAGAAGTACACTAATAAAGATAGTGTTTATCCTTGGAAGGTAAAATTATAGGGTGATTTCTGCTTTTCCTTTGCACTTTTGGATATTTTCTGTCTCTATATTATAATTACTTATAAACAGCAAATACTCCCTAAATATTTACTAAATACATCTACATACTATTAGCAATTAGAAAAATAACATGTTAAAAGTTTAAATATATTTATAAATGATTTCTCTCCACATTTGAAAAAAGGAAACGTGAATTAATTTGATTCTGTCTTAAATATCCCTTTTGTCGGATGACCTAGTTTTACAAAGGCTTTCAAGGTACTCTTACCGAAAGTGCATGACTCACTGAACAGAACTTAATTATTTAAATAGTCAATGTCTGTGACAAATTCAGACTAATTTCTGATAAGTGTCCTTCAAAACAAAGAATATATTCTAGAACCTCTTAATATATTTATACAATGTACAAATATACTGTATAAATACATTTAGAAATTCCTAAAAAGAACTTCACAGTACTCCAAGAAACACCTAAATCTATTTACTCTTGACCCAGACTATGATTCAAGCTATTATTTAGTAAACCACTCTGTAGGCAAATTATTTGCTTAAATTTTTACTACATGTATTATAGAAGTTATTCAGTGATTCAAATGACAAGTATTTAAAGAATGCTATGACAATTACATGTTCATTAAACAGTATGATTGAAATCTAAAAGCAAGCCAATCTAAAAATGCCAATTGACAGTGTTACTAACTATACTATAAATTAAGATTTTCTTCAAGGTTTTGATTTAATATTCATTTAATTTATATTACTTTATCAATGACATATCATATTTTACCTTCTTATTTACTTCTTCATAATATAGGATTTCTCCCCTTAGGTGTGATCACCATAGTTTTCCCACCACCAAAATACCTAGAGGTAAAATACCTAGAGGTACCATTGTTCAGTTAATATTTTTTAAATGGTTTCCTCAAAACACCCATAAAAATTTGGGTTCAGGTCCTCCCTAGTGGCGCAGTGGGTTAAGCAATGCACTATGAAGCAAACTGCAGCCAGTGCAGCAAGAGTTCAATCCCTGCCACCTGCAAGGGAGGTAACCCACATGGTGCACGCAGTCCTCTCCCGCCTCCTCTGCTGCTCCCCTTAGCAGTGTATTTCAGTAGATCTGGATCAGCCTGTTCTGTTCCCCACTCTGTCTGGTGGATTCTCTCACCCCCCCCCACCTCCACCCCCACCCCTCTGGCCTGTACCTCAGTGCTTGTATGCATAAATAATCTTTTTTTAGAAATTGGGGTTCAATTTTATTTTTCACAATATATTTCACTATTTTAAACCCCATTATTAAAAACATATAATCAAAATGCATTGTGTCAAATTTGTTCACGTCAGGTCACTGAGCATTAATATGTACTACTAGATTTTAATATACCACAGACTAAAAGTCTGCTCATTCCTATTTTAAAATATTAGAACTTACATTATATATAATGTGCATTAAAATACTTTCTGATTAAAAATTAAATAAAGAATTACATGTGAAGGTTATTGTAAATCTACACTGACAAACTCGCCCGATTTCAAATATTGATGTTCATTATGACAAATCTTGACTGTTTCAGTAAATGTTCATTAAGTAAATTTTATATGAACATATAATTCACCTTTTAAAAATAACCTTTTGAACCTTTTGCAGCTTAAGAAATTAATGCTAGATAGGATTAACAGGATCCTTAATGTCTTAAAACTTGCATATTAATTTAACAAAGACATGTTTGACCTAATTTAAAACTTGAGATTTTTAAAACAGATTAAGAATATGGGCAGCGATATTAAGTAATGTAAAATGAACTAAAATTAGTGCACTTCTTTCACTTAACCGAGACTCGTGCCATGTCAATACTTTTTCTCTTTATTGGAGATATTAAAGATGAAAAGAGATGTATGCTTATAAAGAGATCAACAAGTTTTTTTTCTTCAAAAGTAATAACTCTATTGAAAATAATTTGTGAGTGTAAATCTAACTTCTCCAGGTGCTGAGTCATCAAGTATAGCTAAGAGTCAAATTTGTATACATCAGGTTACTGAGCATTAATTTGTATTACTGGATTCTTATATATAGCAGACTAAAGTTCTAGTCATCCAAATTTTAAAATATTATAACTTACACTATATATAACATACATTAAAATATTTTCTGATTAAAAATTAAAGAATTGTATGTGACTATAACTAACGTTCATCAGAACTTTCTAATCTTTATTTATACTGGGTTATGGTATGATGAAAAGGCTTAGGGAAGAGACTCAAATGGGTCATATTTTCAAGGTCAAACTAGTTATGAAGACCAACTTTATCTTTTGTTTTTCATGGAAAGATGTTAAAACGCTGCAACGACAACAGAATTTTTAGTGATATATAAACTAAGTGACAGATAAGAGTCTTCCTAAACTGGATTTTATCTGTTTGTTCAAGGAGGAAGTTTTTTAAATGTTCCTAATATTGAAAACAGAATATTAGTATTTTCCCCCTCTACCCTTCCTCCTCACTAATGAGCAAATATCAAGGTAATTTTTTTGACAAGAATGTTACACGGTTTTACAAAGCTGACAGTGGAATTGAGATAGTTTGGAGTTTAATTGTGTAGTGCCCTGAATGGCATGTTAACTGATCTTCCTATACTAAAAAGCTTCCTAGACTATTAAGTTTCCCATGTCTGCCATACCAAATTATTACAAATTTCATGGCTTAAAACAACAAAATTTTCTTGTGGTTTTGTAGTTTCGAAGTCCAAAATGAGTCTCAATGAGTTAAAGTCAAAGGCTTTAACTTCTTCCTGGCGGCTCTAAGAAAGAATCTGTTTTCTTGTCCTTTGCAGCTTCTAGAGACAATTCCTTGCTTTAAGGCCTACTTATTCACTTTCAAAACTAACAACAGTGGGTTGAGTCTTCAATTTGCAGCACTCTGACCATGCGTCTATCATCATCTATTTGACTTTATCTGTTCTACTTCCTTCCTCAAATTCTCCAGACTTATTTTGGGCTAAGCTCGTTTTACTAGGTAATTGCCCAGGAGGGGTATGGGTAATTTTTGAAGTTTTATTAAGAATAGACTTTCTTCTCTCTGTCTGTATAATAATTCTCTAAAACATCTATCTATTAGTATGCTTCATTTGCTGTTGTGTGTACCTTTTATAAAGTGCAGCCCTTAGTTTGGGGCACCCAGGTATCCTTTAGGCACATGCTAAACTAACATTCACATTTTCTGGTGACTAGGAAGTGGGTACCTTTGTGAAGCCATTATTCTGCCTACTATAGCTTTATTTCCAATTACTTCAGCACTTGCATCCTAATAATGCTTCAATCTAACTAAACAATTAACCATTTCTAAAATGTTCCTTAAATATACAGCCCTTTATCTTTTCAGTGATACAGCATAAGGTTATACCATATGAAGATTGGAGACTGATGTTTAAAGTTCTGAATATCTCATTTTGTAGCTCTATGTATGGATAAATCACTTAATGCTAAACTGTAAAATGAGAATATCTGTTTGGCCCATTTTACAGAGGTTGTTGTAAGGATCAAATGTGTAATTGTAAATGATCCTTATAAACTGAAATACCTTTTGAAAGTAAGATTATTAAAAGCTCTATTGGCTCAAAATAAAGTTCAATGTAAATATACATTTCCATGAAATTATCAACCCACACAGAATCAATTCACTCTCCACTGTCCTGTCTTTTTTAAGTACAGATTTTCTCTTTGCCTTTGTGTGTGTATCTTTCCCACTCCTGACTGGAAGAATCTTGAGGCAACAGCCACACCTGATTTTATCTTGTATGTCACATGGTGGTTATCACAATACTTTGTACAAACAGGTGTTCATTAAATATTAGTTTAAGTAATGACTTAAAATTAATCTCCAAAGGGCAGCAATGCAGATGTACTCATAGAGTAATTGTAGAGCAGGTGCTGAATGACTATTACTGCAAAATATAACTTTTTACAGAGAAAATGGACGTTTTAAGTAAAAACTCCATACCTCAGAGATGATTAAAATTTAATATAATCTTGAGATTAAGTTTCTGAGTTTGGTGACTGCGTCGTAGAATAATTTAAAGAGCCTGACACTATAAACTGGAATCTCTAAGGATGAAGCCCAGGTATTTGATATTGTCAGGACTAAGAAGCACCAAATACCACTCTAGCTTCTGCTGTCAAAGCTCCCACTTCACTATGGTGAGGAGACTATATACGTACAAAAAAGAGGCTTAAAATCACTAAACAACAGGGAAATCAAAATCATGATGTGGTGAAAAAGGAACCTTTGTGCATTGCTGATAGGAAAGCAAACTGGTGTAGCCACTAGAGAAAATATTCTTAAGTTTCTAAAGAAATTAAATATAGAACTGTAGTATGATCCAGCAATCCCACAATTAGGTATATATCCAAAGGAAATGTAAACAAGATGTGGAAGAGATACCTACATTTCCATGTTTACTATAGGATCATTCATAACAGCCGAAATGTAGAAACAACCTAAGTGGGAAGTAGATGAGTGGATAAAAATGATGTAGTATATATATATATAACATAATATTATTCAGCCATGAGAAAGACAGAAATCCTGCCATTTGAAACAACATGATAGACTTTAAGGATAACATGCTCAATGAAAAAAGCTAGACAGAAAAAGTCAAATAGTGCATGGTATCACTTATAGGTGAAATCTAAACAAAAAGTAAAACTCATAGAAACAAAAATACCACAGAAGAAATATAATTTATGTAATATAAAGTGAAAATGCAGAATACTGTATGCTTAATATGATACCAACTAGCTTTTTTTCAAATGAGATATATATGTGCACAGAGAAAATAAGGAAGAAGGAACTAAAATATCAATTGTTCTCCTTGTACTTGGATTACATAAATTTTAATTTTCCTGAATATTTCCGTAATCTAGTATGTTTCTTAAGTTTTTTCAAGAGTTAAATACTTTAAAGTTGGACACAAATGAAGTCAGAGCATTTGAGGGAGAGATGTTATATTTGTGGGGATCGGGAGATTATAACTATTGGTAAATTGGGAGGGTGCTTTCTTAAGGAAACACTAACTCAAAATTTCTAGGGCTGCTGCAAGGGCTTAGAAAGGGACCATCCAATTAGGTGAATTAAACTTCTTATATAATCTCATCTAACTATAACAAAAATTCTGTTGAGATTAAAAAAAGAAATAAATCACTGTTCACAAAGAGAACTGAGGATTAAAGAAATTTCAAAATTCATTTGAGGGCCTCCCTGGTGGCGCAGTGGGTTAAGCAACACACTATGAAGCAAACCGCAGACACTGCAGCACGAGTTCGATCCCTGCTGAGTTTGATCCCTGCTGCCGGCCAGGGAGGGGACCCACATGGCGCAGACCTCTCCTGCTGTACCCGCTGCTCCCCTCAGCAGTGTACTTCAGTTGATCTGCCTGTTCTGCTTCCCACTCTCTGTGGTGAATCCTCTCACCTTCCCACGCCTCTGGCCTGTACCCTAGCTCTTGTATCATAAATAAGTATCTTTAAAAAAAAAATTCATTTGAGCCCAGACACAATGAAGTGGCAATCTTAATTCCAAAACCAGTTTTAATCACATTGCCCCTTGCCCCACCTCTAGGACTCATGAGCATTCCCTACACATGGTTATATCTATTAGTGTTATCTCTCAGACTTGCTTACACGTCTTCAGATCCTCATGCCTCATTAAAAGTTAACTTGTTCAATTATTATCATCCTGATGACCATAGTGGCACCTAGCCCTGCAGTAATAGCATTTATTATATGAACATATTTTAATAATTAGAGTAAATAAAAACAAAAAAACTCAGTTTTCCAATGTCTATTTGGAATCCACAAGAAATCCCCTTTACCCCAAAATTTTTTATTACTGAGTAATCACAGATTTCCCTAGAAGATACTTAGGATATAATTTCTTTAAATACAGAAGATAATTTTATGTTAATTGAAATAACTAAAGATAAACAATGTGGGGCTGTTTCATAAAGATGTGACAAATACAAGGTAATACTAGATAGTGGGCACAGTAGAAAAACAGAAAGACTCAAAAATGGTTATATGGAATTAATTCTGCTTAACCGTCCTTATATGAAGTTCAGTATGTTAAGTACATTATGTTCAACATGCCCTGGTATTATTCTGGTGAATATGCTACATCATGTGGTAAAAAGGATATGGCAGATATAACTAAAGGTTATTAGCTGACTTTAAAATAGGGAGACTCTCCTGGGGAGGCCCCATGTAATTATGAGCCATGAAAAATCTTTAGTTTCCCAATTAATTTAAAATAAACTTCAAATTCTTCACCTTGGTTTACAAGTCACTACATTACCTATTTCTATTTTACTTCAGCCTTTCAGTTACTTTCCTTTTCTCTCTCTTGTGCCTTTGCACTTGCCTTTTCTTAGTCTCAAAAACTCAAGCTCCCAAAATTCAAATGATTGCTTTCTGACATCACTCAGACCTTGGAATATCATCTTCAAAAAGACCTTTTATGATCGCCTTATCAATACTGTTATAATCCTCAAACTCTCTTATCACATCAGGTTTTTAAACGTCAAATGATTTAAGATCTGAAAAATGAGGTATTTAATTTTATGTTCCCCTTGTCACAGTTTCCCAAAAAGAAACACAACTTCCATGAGAACAGAAACCTAGATTTTTGTGCAATGCTGTTTCCTTTATAATTAGAACTGTGCCAAATGGGCAGTAAACATTGTATACATATTAATGAACAATATGGATGATATAAAGACATAAATCTATAGAAGAATAAAAGTAATCAGAAATCATGCCTACTACTACTGACTAGAGTTCAAATTAATGGTCAAAAACTTTTTCAACTAGAAAATATGACAGGAAAAACTTCTGATGTTAGATTGGCAAGTTTGACAACCCAGCTATAGTGTTAATAAAACATAAATCAAAACCACCATTTGTAACCATTTTACCTAATTAATATTTAAATATTTTCATATAGATAAAAAATTTTCCCTTAGTTCTTAACATGCACTAATGTGATAAAGTTTCAGTTATAGGACATCCAAATTTTTCCCATAGGAAAAAATTTTTTTTTATTTTGTTTAAAACTAAATGTTGAAAACAAGATTTTTATGTCTGCCTGTATTTTTTTAAAAGTATGTCTTGTTTAATGTTTTATACTTTGATATTTACTGAAAACCTAAGACAGCTAGGAGATTGCTCCAAAGTTATAATTTTACAGGCTTATAAACCCTATTTACACAGGTAATATTTTAACACTAAAGAGGTGTGTGACTTAAGGTCACCAAACAGCACCAAATGTTTATAGCATCATGGTGAATTCAAGGAAGAGAAGTAAAGAAAATGAGTTTACTTTTAAACTCTTTCTCCAAGGAAAACATGATTAAAAGTTACCATCACTTTGATCTTTAAACTATCATAAAAATATCAGAGATTACTTAATAAAATATTTATCAATTCATAACACATAAGTTAAGCCTTGAAATAAATGAGAAGTAGAAGGAAAACTCCAAATAAAACAAAATTTGGTATAAAGAATATACAGTCTAATAATGGCATTCACACTTTGTTATATCCTTAAACCAAATGCCAATATCCCAAAATCCCTAATTTGGATGATTGCCTAATTATATCCCATTTTCTCCATTTTTATTACCTTCCTTATGTCTTTTTTTACCACTGAATTTTAAACATAAAGCAAGATACAGACTATAATCCAAATTTATTAAGTACATGGGAAAAAAACCTACCTAGCATCAATCAAGTCAGAAAACATTATTAGGTCACCTGGATTATCCAAATAGCACCTAAAACACACAGATTCATTTTAAGGATTAGGAATCACCTAGTAAAAGATTTCAAAGTGAAAACTTAGTATTATGTTCTATTTTTTTTTTAAAGATTTATTTATTTATGCATACAAGCACTGGGGTACAGGCCAGAAGTGTGGGGGGGTGAGAGGATTCACCAGAGACAGAGCGAGGAGCAGAACAGGCAGATCAATGGAAGTACACTGCTGAGGGGAGCAGCGGGCACAGCAGGAGAGGTCTGCCACGCCATGTGGGTCCCCTCCCTGGCCGGCAGCAGGGATCGAACTCGTGCTGCAGTGGCTGCGGTTTGCTTCACAGTGCGTTGCCTAACCCACTGCGCCACCAGGGAGGCCCAGTATTATGTTCTAAAAGGGGAGAAGGAAAACCAAGACAAATGAAACTCCCTCTTTCATAGTTTCTAGTTCTTAAAATAAATTAATAAAATAAAAATTATAAAAAGAAAATTCTAGTTCGTAAAATAAACGTAATCTCCTATGCAGTGATAAGACAACTAAGTTAAATCACTAAAACCATTTATTTTATATAACATGTAAAATCTTATTTGCCTGGAAACTAGAAAGGTTGATTCCTCCCTACCTCTCCCTGTGATACCTGCCACTTCTTTTGAATTAATTTTTTTACCTAACACGTCTCTGGTATTGGAACACTAACATTTAGCTGCTTGAAATGTTTTTTAAAATGCTTAAGAAACTTAACAGTGGTTTCCTCTGGGGATTAGAATTGAATGGCACTGTTTAAATTTTTAACAGTGGTTGTTACTACTTTGAAATAACAGTAAAACCAGCATTAAGCTACACTTTTCAAATAGTAATCTATAATTGCCAGCTTCTAGAAATACCCTTGAAGATCAGTATTTTCCACCTTAATAGCACTTCAACTGGTGACAAAAAAAAAGTTCAAATTCTGAATTAGCACTGTATCTAAAGTCCTTTCACACCTCTCTACCTTCACCCATGACTACACAACTCTTCCTCCTATAATCCAGCTCCTCGGGGTCCTGCATACTCACCACCAACTCACTGTACTCACTAGTGTGTATCCTACAAGACTCTAGCCCCCATTTTTTCATCTAACTAATGCTGACTCATTTAGATGGCAGTTCCTTAAAGATTTCTTTTTGACAGATCCTCTCCCCTTGTGTTTCCAGCTAAAGCTTACCAATTACCTCACTTACACAAACTTGAGATTATTTATTTACTTATCTTTCTCACTAAGCTTCTGAGGACAAGACTCTTGTCATTATTATATTCTCAACACAGAATCAATTCACTCTCCACTGTCCTATCTTTTTTAAGTACAGATTTTTCCAAACCAGTTACTCAAATAATTGTGGAATATGAATGAATAACTTCTCACATCAAAATCCAATTCTGTTAAACTGTCTCTATTACAACAATACTTAAATTTATGATCATCTCAGATTTATTCTCCCTTACTGTATAAGCAGTGTTCCAGATAGCTAGTAGAACTTAAGTTTTTGTTCAGTGAATGAAGTAAATATTCCTTTAAAAGCACCAGTGAAAAGCAGCAGTACAGGATATACTGTTAATTTCTTATTTATTTCTTCATCTTTTAAAAAAAAATTTTTTTAAGATTTTATTTATTTATGCTCACAAGAATTGGGGTATAGGCCAGACGCAAGGGAGGTGAGAGGAGTCACCAGACAGAGCAGGGAATAGAACAGGCGAATCGACTGAAACACACTGCTGAGAGGAGCAGCGGGCATGGCAGGAGAGGTCTGCTGAGCCATGTGGGTCCCCTCCCAGGCTGGCAGCAGGGATCGAACTCGTGTTGCAGTGTCTGCGGTTTGCTTCATAGTGCGTTGATTAACCCACTGCGCCACCAGGGAGGGCCCTATTTTTATTTTTAATGTATATTCATTACATCATCTTACACATTTGTACAAGATGTGATTTCCCCATAAAATTCCCACCACCAGTTCATGCAGTAGCACCACAGTCCCTTGTGCTCTTCTCATCCTTGTCCTGATCTTTCTTTCTCCTCCTCCCCTACAGAATGTCTCTATTTCTTCATTTTAACTAATAATAATAGACCACAAGGCTCTAAAAACATCTTGTGTTTTCTACAGGACTAGGGATAGGGAGCCAAATTAAAATAGTAAATGTTTCCCAGGCAGCTTCTTATACTGACTTCCTGAACATCTCTTCTTCATGCAAATTTTATTCTCATCTCTAACAATTACTCTCTTTTTTTTTTTTTACGATTTATTTATTTATGCATACAAGCACTGGGGTACAGGCCAGAGGTGTGGGGGGTGAGAGGATTCACCACAGAGAGCTGGGAGCAGAACAGGCAGATCAACAGAAGCACACTGCTGAGGGGAGCAGCGGGCACAGCAGGAGAGGTCTGCCACGCCATGTGGGTCCTCTCCCTGGCCGGCAGCAGGGATCGAACTCGTGCTGCGGTGGCTGCTGTTTGCTTCATAGTGTGTTGCTTAACCCACTGCGCCACCAGGGAGGCCCAACAATTACTCTCTTGACTCCCATAAAACTGGAGCCCTACCAGGTGCCTAGATCCAATTTTATTACCTGAGAAAAGATTTGGGGGAAGGGATAGTAATGGTTAAGGTAAGAAGGAAATTTTTAATCTACAGTAATGAGAGATGAAATATTCCTGATATCACAAATTCAAAAATTGAATGCATTTCCCTCTATAAACAGTGTTATTCAATGTTATACATGATAATCATGGAAGTTAACATTGCATATGGATTGAAGGACCAGTGGGCAGGGCTGGGGACTAATCACTACTGTCAATACTAAGCCTATGGGGTCATATCACATATTTGGATTTTTGTACTAGATATTCCTCTACTGATAGTTCCCTTTCCTGCAAAAGGAAATGTTTAACTTATTTAATATAACAGCACAGAAATTTATGTAACTGAAATAATCAAACAGTACACATTATACAACTGTACTAAAACTACAATATCATTAATATTTCATTTCAACTAATTTTCTAACTTCAAGCTCTTCAATAAACATCTTCTATACCTATTTATCTGATGACACTACTTTCTCTGCAATCTCCCCTCTGTCAAGGGGAGATTTTTTTTCCCCCTCCCACATTTCCTGCACTTTAGACCAGGAGGCTGGAATGGTAGGATGCTAAAGGGGAAAGTAAGAATGCACTCCTTCCATTCAATACCCATTTCTAAAACATTTTTTCTATTTTAAAAAAAAACACTCAAGCTCAATACATTTTTCAACTAGGCACCTACTGGTGTTACCAGCACTCTTCTCCCTTTTTAAAAATTGAAACATAATTGATATAGTCCATTATTTTAGTCTTAGGTATACAAATAATGATTCAACCATTTATACTTTGTGAAATGATTTTAACACTAAGCCTATTTACCATCTTTTCCTAGTAACTCTGAAATCTGCAATGTCATATTATTAAGTATCGTTCTCCCTTCCCTTGGGGACATTACATCTCCCTGACTTATTTTGTAACTGGAGTTTGTACTTCATATTCCCCTTCATCCATTTCACCTTTCCCCTCTCCCCCATGATTTTAGTTTACTTTTGTATTTTAGACTACATGTACAAGTGAAATAATGTATTTGTCTATGTTTAACTCATTTCACTTAGCATAATACCCTAAAGGTGGATTCGTTTCCATCATGCATATACCAATATACATTCTCCCCAATAATGCAGCTTTCTAATCTCCACATTCTCACCAATACTTGTCAGTTTTTATCTTTTTGATGAGTCATTCTGACAGATATGAAGTGATATCTCATTATGACTCTGATATGCCCTGATAATGATATCCAGAGTTTTTTTTTTTAGCATGCCTGTTGGCTATCTATATGTTTTCTTTGGAAAAATGTCTATTCAGTTTCTGCCCCTTCTGTAATCTGATTTTGGTTTCTTTTTCTTGGGCTGTAAAGTTGTGTGTGTTATTTTCTTTTTATGTTTGTATACTCTGAATATTACATATCAAATACTAGGAAAGGTATCTTGCTATGAAGTTGTGTGGGGTTTTTTTTGTTTATACTTTTGTATACTTTGCGTATTAAATGCCAAGTATCAATAAAGGTATTAGATGTATGATTTGCAAATACAAATCCCTTTCAGTAGCTGCTTCTGCTTTTTGTTGATGGCTTTCTTCACTGTGATGATGCTTCTAGTTTGAAAGAATTCCATTTGTTTATTTTTGCTTTTGTTGTCCTGGCCTTTAAGGGCAAATCCAGAAAAATACTGTTAATATCAACATCAAGGAGCTTACCACCTACATTTTCTTCTAGGAATTTATGACTTTAGGTCTTATGTTTAAGTCTTTAATCCATTTTGATTTAACTTGTGTATATAGTGTAAGATAGAGGTCCAGTTTCATTATTTTACATGTGATTGGCTACATTCTTCTCCATTCTTAACCCAGTCATCTCTTTCAGTAACTTCAAAGTCTATTGGATAACTCATCTAATAGCCTGATTTCTCAATTTCCTAGCTTTTTCCTCCAAATATCCACTCCTTAATGATCATTCAGGGTCCTGTCATCAATAACTGAACTAACTCCAAAATCTTTATTATTATTTTTTTTAAGATTTATTTTTATTTGCTTTTGCATACAAGAGCTGGGGTGTAGGCCAGAAGTGTGGGATGAAGAGAGGGAGGAGTATGAGAGGATTCATCAGAGACAGAGTGGGGAGCAGAACAGGTGGATCTACTAAAATACACTGCTGAGGGGAGCAATGGGCAAGACAGAAGAGGTCTGTTGTACCATGTGGGTTAGGATCCCTAACTAGGATAGAACTCATGCCACAATGGCTGGTGATAGCTTGACAGGCCTGAGACTGTTAACCCCTGCGTCACCAGGGAGACCCCAACTCCAAAATCTTAATAAAAAATTTCAACCACCAAAGTCCTAGTCGCTGAAGCATAATTCCTATCTCCCTAGTTCACAATACTATTTCTAAATGCATCACTCTGAGCTTATGATGTTCTTTAATCCAGTTTCTCATCATTTTTCACTATTCATTACTGTCATCTTTCATTACTTTCTTGGACCCAATAATAACCTCTTCCTTTCAATCACTTAAATCTTTCACTCCTCTCTTCCCGTACTATATGTGGTAAAACAGCACCGACTCAGGCTGAACTGCACTGTTTTAAGTTCAGTGCCTGCATCAGAAAAGCGTACTATATAGGAAAGGAAGAAAAATCTAATAATAAAGGTGGATGGTTTCACTTCAAATTCATAACTATAAATGTGAAAGGATATTCACCACCACCTACTACTGTAGCAGGACTACAGTATTTCCCATAAAGTTCACTTTCCCACTGAGTTAACTTTTCATTTTTTTTCCTCTCCTCCAATCTACAACAAATTTTCCTACCTATGTCAATCTCAGGTAAAAACAGACTTCATTCCACTAAAAAGTCCTGATATTTCCTACCAAACCTATTTCCCTCCAATTAAAATGGTAAAAGCACCCCTGCTCCAATCAAAGATGAGTGTCCTCACAGGGCAATGGATTCCAACCACTCCTGTTTTTTTTTTAAGAAGTCACCTTTGATTAGTGCCTCTCTCTCTGATCTATATAATCAATTTCTCCATTTCTACAGACTCATTCTAACAACACACAAACATACTCCAGTATCACTCATCTTTACAAATCCCACTCTTGATCCTACCACTACCCCACACACACTAGATAAGAACCCATTTCTTTGGTCAAATCAGAGCAAAATGTCTTGATCTTGTGACCTGCATTTCCTCTGTTTTCTCACTTTAACCCACTTATTTTTAAACAATTTCCTGAAGCTCAAATGTCAAGGTCACCAATTACCACCACATGGCTAAATTCCATTACCCACATCTTAGTACAAGCTCTTAGCCACATTAAAATAAGTTGATTATTCTCATCTACCTGAAACAGATGTCTTCTCTTGGCACACTCTTCTGGTTTTCCTCCCTCTAATTTAAGAGCTCTGCCTCTTCATTATTTACTAAAAGATAAGAGTGCTTCGGGCTTTTTCTAGAAGTCCTTTGCAGTCCTCTGCTATTTTCTTATCTAGTCATGACTTTAAACATCACCTATATGATTCTAAATCTCAAATTTGTATTCCCATACTAACCCTCTCCTCTATCCAACTATCTATCTGATAGTTCACATGGATGTATTAGACATTTAAACTAAACAGACACTAGATTCAAATCTCCCTGCTCCCTCCCTGCTAGACTTAAATCTTTCAAATTCTTACCCCTTTAAATTACTGTAAAACATAATACATGGATAATTTTTCCCAGTTTTACCTTATAGACACAATCTTACTCTTCCTACTCTCCTAGCAGCATAAATATGTTAGCATCCTAAATTTTTGCAAATTGTAGTCAGAAGTCACTACTTTATGAATGAAAAATGCCCTATATTCATTCAGTAGGATCAGATAACACTAAACCCAACAGTTAGATTAAAATATGACACCTATAGACAGAGTGGCCAAGATTTCACCAAGGTGTTAGAAGTAGAGGATGTATCCTACAAATTCTAAGAGGAGCTAATATTTTCACACATTCCCAGTTCACATAGGAAAAACAAACAATTGCAAAAAGCTGGACAATCAAACTAGCATTTATTTTCTTGAGCAATGCATACAGAACAGAAAGTGTCTGTAGCATGTGAAAACTTCAGAGTTGGTTGTTTTGTTGCTTTTTTTTGCATATTCAACTTTCAATTACTATAAACACCAAATACTAGAATGTGCATCCAATCTCTATTTAAATGGAAGGATATCATTGTGGGGCACCATAAACACCGTCCAAGATTATCCCCAATGATCTCTATGTTCTGAAATTTAAGCCTTTGTTCGGTGCATCTCTCAGGTCCAATAGAGCCAAACTGTGCAATCAGTAAGATATACAAAAGAGTTCTGACGTAAGCTCTCATGTTCATCTCTTGGATAGCTCACTCTGGAGTCACTATGTTGTAAGGATAGTCAAGTAACTGTGGAAAGGTCAGCATGAGACACAAACCAGTATAAAACTGTCAGCCAATAGAAGTCTCTAGGCTCAGTAAAGTAAAAAAATGTTGCTGATGTAGACAGGGAATAAGCAAAATACAGATTTTTCTCGACTTTCTGTACTCTGCAATGGAAACACTTCACAAGCACAGTTTGTGTGGCTAGTAAAAGAAATACCATAGCAAGATTTGTCCAAATTATCTTTAACCATAGCAAACACTTTCTTTTTAAGACTTCAAACCAACAGAATTTACAGTGAATTACTAGATAATCAGATTATCAAAGTTACTAAACAAAAGTTCTTTATCCTGTTTCAGCATATGCTTTACAATATTTGAAGTAAAAAACAGTTTTGGAGCTTCAACAAGAGTTACCATTATGATTTAAAATTCTTAAGTATGTCATGTTCCAGATTACTAACTTTTGAGGAAAACATAAATTAGACTCGACCATAACAGTATATATACCTCTACAGAGAAGATATGGTTGACTGAAGGACAGAGGTAAATGTTTTATTTTCACATATATGCTCATACTTTTTGGAATGAGTTCCATATGTCTATAATACCTGCTTAAAGATAAAGTATTTTAAATTCTGTTCTCATGATAAAGCTGCATTTGTAATGTTTGTTTTTAAAAAAAGATTTATTTATTTATGCATACAAGAGCTGGGGCACAGGCCAGAGTTGAGGGAGATGAGAGGATTTACCAGAGACAGAGTGAGGAGCAGAACAGGTAGATGGAGTGAAACTGCTGAGGGGAACAGCGGGCGAGGCAGGAGAGGTCTATTGTGCCATGTGGGCACCCTCCCTGACCAGGGATCGAACTCGTGCACCTGTGCTGCAGGTGCACTCAAACGCTGCACCACCAGGGAGGCCCCATTTTTTTGATATTTAACGTGGGAGAGATCAAAAACAACTTCAGAAGTAACTCAAAACCATGCTCAATCATTTTCTTAGTCTTGTACATAAGACATTATTTCAATATATTATTAGGCCTTCAATATATTATTTAAGGCCAAGAAGCACACTTAAAAGTTGCAACTCTGAAAATATTCCAGACATGAAATAATCCAGCTTTTGATAAGACAACAGCAGAATATGAATTTAAAAATTTCTATATAAATCAGCTTTAGTAAAGTTACCTTCGATGTTTGCTTCCTGTATCACTTCAGAGGAACATTTGAAAAAAAATATAAGTATAATTAAAACATACTATGTTGTCATCTGTAGGTGTAAAAACTAAATCACAAGTCAGTTAAGTGACTTGTCCTGACCTAGTTACAAAGGCAGGCCCAAAAACCTGAACTCAGGTTTCATTCGCCACTGAATGAAAGTCAACTACTGCTAATTTAGAAATTTAAATGAACACATATTCAACAGAGAGATGTCTTCCTGTCCAAGTGGCTGGATTTTAATTTAAATTAAAAAGCAGACAAATACAATGAGGACATGTATGCCAGATATGAAGGAAATTGTGTGAAATAATTCAATTAAATGATGAGCACAGGTAATGTAAGGAAGGCTTCACTACTAGGTTTACATACAGCTTTCTACAACTTTATTAATAACCAATAAAAAGCCATATAAATTATTTTAATTTGCAACTCAGTAATGCCGAAATATTTTAGGAATGCAATTTTTAAAAAGCACATACAACAATAAGGGACATAAAGCAGGATACAAAACACTGATTACAGAACATGAAAAGAATTTTTCCCACTCAATTATTATTTTTGATTCCTTACATTGAACAGTTTAGCAAGTCACAGTTCAAATCTAGTCCTCAAGGTCCTAATAATATTTAATTAGCAGGCTCATTCTGAACTGAGATGCAAACGTTTTGCCAACGATCTAATTATATACTAGATCAGAAAATCTCATTAGTCCAATACAAACCAAAAGGAAATTACTGCATGTAACAAATCATGATAAATTATCATTTAGCTGGGAAAAAAAATTATACCAATATGTATTTCCAAGAGAGATCATGTAAAGTCTTCCATGAAAGTAAACAATAACTTCATTATAGAGCTGGTATTATAGAGCTTAGCATGAAAGATGATTTTTTTCCTATGTGACTTTTGGTTTTTGAGCAAGCATTAAATTTCTGTGAAATTTATAACTTAATTTCAACTCAGACCTAAATAATTCATTAGAGTAAATGTGATGAGTGCATAATCAACTAAACACAATAATGAAAACATATTGGCAGATTTTGTGCATGGTGACCTATATACAACCTGTTAGTTTATATTTTTATTAAGGTAGGGGTGGTGTGTATGTGTACGAAGTACCACTTTACAGCCTTGATTTTCTACAACAGGATTTCTCCTTCCTGGTGTGCTCACCATAGTTCTCCCATCACCAAAGCACCCATAACCCTCCATTATAGTCCACTGTGCTCTCACAAAGCCTTGTTTTCCCTTCTTCCCCCTTCTCTCCTCTGCTCCTAGTTCCTAAGATAAATGGTTAGCTTTCAAGGAACTGTATTAGAATTTATCTCAGCCTATTCACATAGAAGTGAAAACCATCCTGTAGTTATCTTTCTCCTGGCACATTACACTTAGAATAATATCTCCTAGTTCCATCTATGTTGCCAACAAATGACATGAGTTTATTGTTTTTGATTGCTGTGTAGTATTCCCTGTGTATATATACATCTTCTTGACCTATTTATCTGTTCTGGGGCATTCAGGTTGTTTCCATATCTTCACTATTGTAAACAGTGCTGCTATAAACGTAGGAGTACATGTTTCCTTTCAAATTAGTGTTTTTTATGTTCTTTGGATAGATTCCTAAGTCTTTTGAGGAACCGTTGTACTTCTTTCCTTAGGGGGCTGGACCACTCTCCATTCCCACCAACAGATTATTGGTCAC
The DNA here is from genome assembly GCA_019455555.1 of Galemys pyrenaicus. NCBI lineage: Eukaryota > Metazoa > Chordata > Mammalia > Eulipotyphla > Talpidae > Galemys > Galemys pyrenaicus. The sequence continues at coordinate 14,481,399 of JAGFMF010011381.1, forward strand.
TGAGTTCTTCATTCACGTGCACAACTGCAAGACCACACAGGTTCAGAGAACAACAACGAAATTTATTTAACAAACCAGGGAAAAACGAAAGAGTTACTGAGGCTAAACATGGCTGTTTACCTCACTGAAGCAATGTTCAGTGTTTTGAAGTCCTAAACATAAGCACTTTGAAGATGACATCTTCCTGCCACTACATGGTGCTCCTCTCCCGAATAATAGGCCATCGTCCCTGGATGCGTCTTCTTGCCACTAAGAACATGGAGCACGTGGCAGCCAGAATACAGGTCAACTGACAAAGACAGCAGAAGACACAACAGAAGATGCTTCCCAAAGCTGCCCAAATGCCCCAACACAGCATCAGAGGAGCAACACTCAAAACAGCAGCTGCAGCAGCCAAATGATCCAGCAAATGACCCACACTCAAGCAGCTCAGTGACACCTGGCTCCAGGTCCTTCCTTCCCTGCCAGGCTGTAACAGCAGCAAAAGTGGTAACAGTTTCAGTCACCTGGCTACTTGCAAAGCCTCTGAACTTTTCTTCTCTGAGGTTGGCTGCTGGAAGCCTCTCCATGTCCTTCAGAGGCCTGCAACAGCCTTCTGGAAGATCAGCATGGTGGGGGCCAACTCACTGAACTCAGAATTGCTTCAGATCTGAAAATGCAGAATCCCAAACACTGAATGCTTGAACACTCAAGCTCTAAAGCTCACTCCTGAACACTGAATCCTGGAGGCTGTTTTGGCAGTCCCTTATGTATCTTATCAGAGCTAGCACCCCAAATGCAATACTTTGTTCGCATTTTCTTTAGGGCTTTCCATCTTCACCAGCACCCCTCTCCAGGGGGCACCATCTGTAACTGTCTTTGGTTGCAGTCACCCATTACAGAATGTCTTTAGTATCACACTGAGTGTGCATTTTGACAATGTTGATTCTACCCATACAAGAGCAGGGAAGATCTTTCCATTTCTTTGTGTCTTCTTCTATTACTTTTTTGTTTGTTTGTTTTAAAGATTTATTTATTTATGCATACAAGAGCTGGGGGTACAGGCGGGAGGTGAGAGGATTCACCAGAGACAGAGCTGGGAGCAGAACAGGCAGATCAACAGAAGCACACTGCTGAGGGGAGCAGCGGGCACAGCAGGAGAGGTCCGCTGCGCCATGTGGGTCCCCTCCCTGGCCGGCATCAGGGATTGAACTCGTGCTGCAGTGGCTGCTGTTTGCTTCATAGTGCGTTGCTTAACCCGCTGCGTCACCAGGGAGGTCCTCTTCTATTACTTTTTAACCACGTTTCGTTTTCCTTTCAGAGTTCCTTCATCTCCTTGTTAGCTTTATCCCCAGGTACTTAATATTTTGGGTGCCTTTATTAATTTCTTCTTCAAACTCATTATATGCATATAGAAAGGCAATTGATTTTTACACGTGCATTTGCCTCTTTGCTGAACTGGTTTATTGTTTTAAAACTAGCTTTTCCCTGGAGTCTTAGGGGTTCTCTATGTATATATTACCGTATCATCTGTAAATAATGATAGCTTTAATTCTTTCCCAATTTGGATTCCTTTTATTGTTTTCTCTTGCCTAACTGCTCTCTAACTAGGATTTCCAGTATTATATTGAACAGTAGTGATCAAAGTGGATATCCTTGTCTTGCATCAGACCTTAGAGGGAAGGCTTCCAGTTTTTCAGCATTGAGCATAATTACCTGCAGGTCTGTCTAATATGGATTTTATTATGTTAAGACATGTTCCACTTATCCCAAATTTTTCAAGGGTTTTCATCATAAATGAATGCTGAATCTTGTGAAAAGTTTTCTCAGCATATATTGACATGATCATGTGTTCTTTCTTTATTATGATGTGGTGAATTACATTGACTGATTTTTGGAAAAAGAGCCATCACTGCATTCCTGGTATAAATGCCACTTGATCATGGTGTATAGTCTTTTAATGTGCTATTGGATACAGTTTCCTAAGATTTTATTGACGATCTTAGCATCAGTGTTCATTAGAGAGATTGGTCTATAGACATCTTTCTTTGTGTTATCTTTTATTTTGGAATTACAGTGATACTGGCCTCATATAATCTGTTTAGAAGTATTCCTTCTCATTTTTTTTTTACAGTCTGAGCAGGATAAGTATTTGTGTTTGAAAGAGTGGTAAAACTCAACTCTAAAGCCCATCTGGTCTTGGACATTTTTGTGGGAGTAGAGCATTTCAATTTCTTTCCTTTCCTGCTCCCCTCCCCCAATCAGTTGCATTATGTTTTCCTTGTCTTGGGTTCTTGGAAGGTTCCATATTCTACACCTTGCAGTGGGTCTCCTTTTGTTTAACTAACTTGGGATGTTCTTTTACTTTATTGTGATTGGTTTGTTAAGTTTTTTTGTGTATTCAGTTTTTTGAAGGTGCACTGCCCTATACCTGTCAATTAAACCCAGTGGCCTAGTCCTTTATTTAGGGCAATTGTGTACTTATTTATTTTCTGTTTGTTGAATCTGGCCATTTGTGAGAGTGGACGCTGAAGTCTTCAGACACACATATATTTTCTCCTATTTTTTTCTGGATTTGATAGTAACTTTGATATATTTTTGGTGCTCCTTATTTTGTAAGTATATATTGAGGAGTGTTAATCTTCCTGTTGGAACATTTCCTTAATCATTAGTGTCTATCCCATCTCTTATTACCTTTTTATGTTGGAAGTCTATTTTATCTGATATAAGTATGGCTGTCCCTGCCTTCCTTTGTGTGCCATTTGCTTGTGCCATTTTCTATCCCTTTACTTTCAGTCTATGTTTATCCTTGTAACTTAGGTGCATTTCCTGAAGGTAAGACTATTGGCTTCTGTTTCCTAATCTAACTAGACACACTATGTCTTTTTATTGTTGAATTCTACCTATTGATATTTAATTTTGGGGGGGTCTATTTAATTGCCTGTTCAGTTCTTTGTGCTTATTTCTCTCCTTGCTTTAAATACTAGAGCTATGTTTAATATTTCTTGGGGGAGGGGAGGTTAGAGGTTGCAAACTTCTTAAGAGTCTGTTTATCTTAGAAGACCTTTATTCCTTCATTGTAAATCTTCACAGGATATAGTGTTCTTAGCTGGAAGCTTTCATCGTGGAGTATTTTGAATATGTTGTTCAAGTGAATGTAGTTTTTCTTCAGAGAAGTCTAATGTTAGCCTAGTCAGGGTTCCTTTACAGGTTCTCTGTGTCATTCATCCCTTCTCCCCCCAGTCAATTGCATTATGTTTTCCTTGTCTTGGGTTCTTGGAAGGTTCCATAACAACATCTTGCAGTGGGTATCCTTTTGTTTAAGTAATTTCGTGTTCTTTTACCTTACTGTATCTGTTCATTTCCTTCTCTAAGTTTGGGAAATTTTCTTCTATTATTTCCTTAAGTAATTTTTCAGTACCCTTCTCTCTGTTTCTCTTCTGGAATACCTATGATTTTTATATAACCTTTCCTCATGATGTCAGTTTCACTTCATTTTGTTCTTTGTATCTCCCTTTTTTTAAGTTTCTTTCCACATTTTCAGCTTCATGCTCACTGTTTCAATAATCCATTTGTGTTATTCTACTTTCTTGGACTTGTACAGTCCTTTTCACCTCTTCTATGATCACTCTACATCCTGCAATTATTTTCTTATTTACAGGTTTCAATTTTGATATTATGTCTCTTGTGTTTCTTATAGTATTCATCTGCTTTTCTGAAATATTTTTTGCATATTTCTGAACTATTTCCTTGTACTGTTCCAATTCCTTAATTGTCTTAATTATGGCAATTTTGAATTCTGTGTCTGACAGGCATAAAAGTTCTTCTCCCACTTTGTAGTTTTGTTCTAGGATTTTGTTTTCTCTCTGTGGTGTATTGTTCCTCTAAGGACTTGTTTGGCCATTTGTATTTTTCTTTCTCCTCACTGGTTTGGGTTTACATTGCTGCAGTTGGGGCTTTTGTTTGTGTAGGACCTTCTTCTCTCCCACTGTTCTGGAGTGTTTATGGTTTGGTGGGCATGGCTGTTGAAGTCTTGTGGGTCTGGAGTGGTGCTGGGATCTCTCTGGTTAGCAGATCATCTGGGGTTGGCTGGGAGCATGGTTGGTTGCAAAGGTCTCTGGGGAACGCAACTCAATACTCCTCAAGGATTCCTTCTGGCTGGTGAGACATCCAGGACTGGGTTGGAGCATGGTTGGGTCAAGCTTATTTTCTTATCTATCAGAGAAGCGCATGTGTGAATGACACTTATTAGAAAGGCAGAGAAAAAACTTTATTAGAATCAAGAAGTCAAGGACCTCCCTGGTGGCGCAGCAGGTTGAGCACCTCACTGTGAGGCATCCAACGCAAGACAGTGCAAGTTCGATCCCCAGCCAAGGAGGGGACCCACATGGCCCAGCAGACCTTTCCTGCCTCACCCACTGCTTACCTCAGCAGTGTATTTCAGTCGATCTGCCTGTTCTGCTCCCCATTCTGTCTCTGGGGAATCCTCTCACCTCCTACAACTCTGGCCTGTACCCCCAGCTCTCGTATGCATAAAGATATCAAAGTTTGAAATGCAACTATAGCAAAGAAAAAGACAGATAAAGAATGTCTACAATGAGAACAGTAAACAGAGACAATAAATCAAACTCCACTGAACTAGGAGGACTATAATAGGAAAAATGTGTGCTACGATTATGAGGCAAACATTGCAAGATTTTAAGTTAATTGATTAAAACTGCTCATACATATTTTCACAGTAGAAGAATATCATTCACTGTCTTAAGTACTTAACTCTAACATAAGTTGATTTATAGGGCATATTATATAAGTAAAAAATTTCAGAAAACATAAATGACTCTAATTCAGGAACAACAAATGCTGAGATTGAATGCTAAGACTAACTCAGGTCTGAATTTAGTCACAGACAACAAACTTAAAAAACTAAACACTAGGGGCCTTCCTGCTGGCACAGTGGGTTAAGCAAAGCACTATGAAGCAAACCACAGGCACTGCAGCACAAGTTCGATCCCTGCTGCCAGCCAGGGAGGGGCCCACATGGCACAGCAGACCTCTCCTGCTGAGCCTGCTGCTCCCTCCGCAGTGTGTTTCAGTGGATCTGCCTGTTCTGTTTCCCGCTCTGTCTCTGGCGAATCCTCTCACCCCCTACACACCTCTGGCCTGTACCCCAGCTCTTGTATGCATAAATAAATCTTCAAAAAAAAAAAAGAGTCATGAATTGAATCTAGGAAGTATAAAATTAACTGTATTTGTAATAAATATATAGATGATCAAAATAGATCAATGTTTTATCAGCTCATGATAGTCATTAATAAATCATCATATTAGATATGAATAGATTAGTGAATTATACTGCATGGCTGAAGAGAACCTCAAGAAAGTATAAACAGGAGATCTGTTTTTAGTTCAGACTAACTTTGGGCAAGTCTAGTTACACAACTTCCTTGGGTCTGTTTTCACATGCTGAAAATGAGAAACAGGTAGGAACAGAGGGTACATGAGACATCTTGGATGTCTTCAGTTCAAAAATTCCCTGTCATTTCATTTTATTCTTCAGTTTTCTGAAGGGAAGTGAGCAAACCTAAACAAAGACCTGTTTAAATCTAACACAGCAGGGGTATTCCTGAAGCCAATGTTGTAGAGTGTTTTACCCGTTTTCTTCTATGCATTTTATGGCTTCAGGTCTTAAATCTAAATCTTTAACCCATTTTGAGTTAAAATTTTTAGATGGCTTGAGATAATGGTCTAGTTTTATTTTTTCCCATATACGGCTATCCAATTTTCCCAGCACCATTTTTTAAATAAACTTTTCTTTTTCCAATGCATACTCTTGGCTCCCTTTTTGTAAATTAAGTGTCCACATAGGTAACGATTTATTTCTGGACATCTCAATACTATTTATTGTTCTGTTTCTCTTTTCACTCCAATATCTTATTGTCACAGTTTAAGCATAAGTTGAAGTCTGAATTGTGATACCTCCACCCTTTTTTGTCAGAATTTCTTTGGCTATTTAGGGTCTTTTGTTGTTCAATATAAACTTCAATTAACATTTGCTTCATTTCTTTGAAGAATGGCACTGAAACTGTGATAGACTTGCTTAATTTACACATTATCAAAACTTTGTGTAAGACAGCCATTCTAACATTAATTCTTCCAAAGCACAAGCAAGGAATATTTTTTCATTTTTTGCATCTCTGTCTCTTTTAATAGGTTTTCATAGTATAGGTCTTGCACCTTCTTTGTTAGTTTTACTTGTAGGTATTTCTTTTTGGTGCCACTGTAAATAGGAACATTTCCTTGATTTCCTTCTTTTCAGGTTCATTGTATAGAGGAACACGATTTATGTATATTGATTTTGTAATCAGCTACTTTGCTATACTACTTTATTGTTTCTAATAAATGTTTAGTGGAGCCTTTGGGATTTTCTATGTATATTATATTATTTGCAAGGAGTGACAATTTAACTTTTCTTTTCCAATATGGATTACTTTTATATAATTTTCCTCCTTAAATTATCTAGCTAGAACTTTCAATACTATGCTGAACAACAGTGAGGAAACGGAACATTTTTGTCTAGTACATAATCTTAGAAGAAAAGTTTTCAGTTTTTTCACCATTTGGGACCTGACTCCAAAAGCAATGGAAACGAAAGCAAAAATAAACAAATGAAACTACATCAAACCAAAAACTTCTGCACATCAAAAGAAGCTAATACTAAAAGAACACCCTATTGATTGGGAGAAAATATACGTGTATTATACATCTGACAAATGGCTTATATAAAGGATTTACAAAGAACTCATACAACTCAACAACAACAAAAATAAAGAAATCCAATCAAAAAAGGGCAGAAGAGTTAAATAGATACTTCTCCAAAAAAGACATACAGAGAGCCAAGAAGCACATAGAAAAATGCTCATCATCACTTATCATCAGGTAAATGTCAATCAAAACCACGGTGAGATACCATCTCACAACTGTGAGAATAGCCCATGTCAACAAGACAAGAAAAGATAGGTGTAGGAAGGATGTCAAAAAAAAGAACCCTTATTGCTGAGGAGAGCAAAGGTTGAGACAGGAGTGGTCTGTTGCACCATGTAAATCAGCTCCCTGACTGGGGATTAAAAGACCCCCCTCCCATCTCTAGCCTACACCCTAGCTCTTGTATGCATACATACATAAATTAAATCTTTAAAAAAAAAAAAAAGGAACGCCTATAGTATACCAATAGGCTGCTCTACTCCCTATGGAAAATAGTACAGAGGTTTAGCATAGCTTAAAAAAAATAGATCTACCACCATATGATCCACAAATTCCACTCCTAGATACCTATTCAAAGAACACAAAAATACTTGAGGGAATATATGCCTATCTATGTTCACTGCAGCACTATTTACAATAGCCAAGTTCTGAAAACAACCCAAGTGCCCCAAAACAGATGAGTGAATGATAAAGATATGGTATATATAAACAATGGACATTTCTCTGCTATTAAAAAAAACCCGCAGGGCCTCCCTGGTGGTGCAGCAGGTTGAACGCCACACTATGAAGCATCCACCGCACAGCAGCTGGTTCAATCCCGGGCTAGGGAGGGGACCCACATGTCATGGCAGACCTCTCCTGCCTTGCCTGCTGCTCCCCTCGGCAGTGTGTTTCTGTCGATCTGCCTGTTCTGCTCCCCGCTCTGTCTCTGGTGACTCCTCTCACCTGCTGTGCCTCTGGACTGTACCTCAGCTCTTGTGTGCATAAATAAATAAATCTTTAAAAAAAAAAGTGCAATCTTGCCATTTGCAACAACAAGAATGAAATGGAAAGGGATTATACTAAGTGAAATAAGTCAGAAAAAGACAGATAAATACCAATGATTTCATTCATATTAGAAAAAGAAAGAAAACAAAAGAACAGGGGGAAAAAATGAACCAAAAAAACTCCTTTATAGACTGCAGTATTGAGCTACCAAAAGGAGGGGTTGGAGGTAGGGAACAAATGAAGGAGAGGGTCCAGTGTACTGTGGTGGAGGATTACAGATACTTAGGTGGCAGTTCTGGTATGGTAATATATGTGAAGAGGCATAAACTTATAAATCACATGCAACATTGTAGACCAATATTAATTACCTCAATAAAAGCCAATTAAACAATATAATACAACAGAAAAGTAAAGGAGCTATAACAAGAATTTTCAACTTTCTTTTAGAGGAGATAAAAAAGAATCATAAATTAATATAAGAAGTCTAGGTTTCCTTGTAAAAGAACTGTTTTGTATTTATTGATTCATTAATGTAACCAAAATGATGGATGGCATTTCTTACGAAGAGATATAATTAACAATAAGTCAAATGTCATAAAATTGGACATGTTAGTATGTTATAGTAAACTTCCAACTATAGAGAATGTCTATTTGTATAAAGACTACTATAGTTTGCATAGTAGAATTTCAGGCCTATGCATTTGATTCCTATTTAATATCTTTAACCTCAGAAATGAAGTATAAATCACACATACACAATTTTAAATAGATGTAGGTAGAGATTTGAAATCATATTCTGTCCCTGAGATTATACCCCAAAAATATTCAAAATAAAATTTAAAAAAATATCTGCATGCCATGAATTATTTGAAATAAGCCCTCATTGCAACAAAAATACTGGAGGACAAATTCATGTGCAGTCTCTCCTCAGTTCAGTGCATTCTCTCTCCCTGTCCACATTAAAAGTATTCACATTGTAGTCTTTCTACTCACATAAAAGACAATTCCTATTGCAATGCACTACCCATACATAAGTATTTCTGACTTCTCCAGTCAAAATATCCTCTGCTCCTTGTCCTTTGCAAAAAAAAAAAAAAGAACTGATATGATAACACATGCTCAAGTATTAAAAACCAACCACAGGCTTAATGTGTACCTTTACCAGGTATTTCATCTGTACATCAAAGGAATGAGTAATGTAGAAGTTTCCTGGAAAAGGTCAAAGCAAATTTGGACTTCTGCCTGTAGAAACAAACTTGACATTTAGACCAATTATCCTTCTTGAAGTCAATTTTAAAAGTTATAGAAATATTACAATAATCTTAAAAGCATCAAATAACTAACTACCAATATAAGAGAAATAAGTAACCAGCTGAAATCTTCCAGTTGAAACCTAGTAAGGTAAGCTCAGCTTTTCATCTTCTGTAATTTGCTAACACAGAAGATACATGTATGTGGCTAACCTTTGTGATTTGCTGTCTATCTTGTAGAACTGGGGGACCTACGTGAGACTCTAGGGCTCACCAATGTTACAGGGCAGAGAGAGGGATGTGCCAGAGTCCCCAAACCTACCTGCTCTAAATAGGTTCTGCCATCCGCAGCATCGAGACAAAACATACAGCTCTCTAATGGAAAGGAACTATAATACAATTAGTGTGCAACACAGAAAAGACAAAAAATACAGTTTCCAAATCAAGTACCCAAAGTTACTCATCCCCTCATGGTTAAAGTCTAGCCAAACAGAATTGACACCAAAAAAGGATAGAAAGCCTGACACAAGTCTAAAGCACCTTCCAGAGGGAACCCATGGGAAACTGTCAAAACAGCCAGACAAGTCTAGGAGAAAAAAGAGCAAAATCAAAATCAAGATTAAAGCTGCCACTGTTAACCTCCCCATGAGTCTTTCACCCACATCTGTTCCAACCAGTTCAGAACCAAAAACCAAATGCAGCTGCACAAGTCTCTCTGCTCCATGTGCCTCCTCCAGGTCTCCTTTTTGCTCTCTATCCCATTCCTTACAACCCCAGTCTCCTCTCTTCAGTTTCTTCTCCTCTCTGCTCAAGCTCTACCCTCAAGTGGGGCAAGGAACCTGGAAATTCCCTTTTTCCTGGAGACCACTCTCTTATACCAAGAGTTAAGTACTATAGAAAAAAGAAACCCTTTGTTTTGGGGTAGGACTTCAAAAAGATGCTCCTTTACAAAGAGTAAGAAGAAGCCAGAGAAAAAGTTAGATTTGAAAATGGAGGAAGACTGTCTCATTGCCAAGTAAATGAAAGTCTTCTCTAGAGAAAAACAAACTTCAATCAAGTAATTTCTAGAACAGACAACAGAACCAGACACACAAGAGACTTAACAGTATTACAACTATTAAACAGACTAAAAATAACTATGCTTACTACATTCAAGGGAATAAAAGTTGAACTTAACTATTTTTGCTTGGAATTGAAAACCATAAAAAGTGATGTGGTAGACTTTAAAAAAAAAAAGAGTAAACATTCCAATACTGAACAAACTGAACAATAAAATAACATAAATTAAGAACTGATGGGATAACAACAGATTAGATATTGGTGAAAAATATCTGAACCTTCAAGACAGGTCGGACTAAAACATCTACTAAGCCAAGATACCAAAAAAAAGGAAATGAACAGAAAAGAGAGTAAGAATAAGGTCTAATATATTAAACGGGAGTATCAAAAGGGCAGGGGAAAGAATATGAACCCAAGGAAATATTTTCAAAAATATTTTAAAATAATGGTAATAGACAAAACCCATTACCAAAGAATCCAATGCCTAATTACAGCATAATGAAACAAGAGAAAATCAAAGACAAACATAAAAATCTTAAAAGCCACCCAAAGAAAATGATAGATTAGTTTTAAAGGAATGAGACACAGAGTTAAAATTTTTAACAGCAGTAGAATGTGTTAAAACAAACTGATAACTTAGAATTCCGTGGCTAGCAAAAATATCCTTCAAGCGGAAATGAAAATAAAGACATTTTCAGGCAAATGAACTAAAGGAATTTTTAAAGGGTGTACTTTAGATTCTTCAAGATCAATGGGAAATGATCCTAAGTAAATGATCCATGGTGAATACAAACATTAATCTAAATACTGACATTATAAGGCAATAACAGTAACAACAATAAGGAAGAAAGAGACTAAGAATGAATCAAAATGCATAACAATACTATTTAAGTAGGGCTGTGAGGAAAGAGAATTAAAGTACATCATATAGGAAGAAGATACAAGTATTGATAGATTAATATTAGACTTTTTAAGATGCATGTTGTAACTTTTAGAGTAACTAGATAAAAGAAGAAAAAAAAGGAAGTCCTAACTTCCAAGTAGCCAAGGGGAAAATCAGAATGATAAAATGATAAATTCATTGAAATGGCAAGGAAGGTAAGAAAAGGGAATAATTGACAAATAGGAGAGATGTAAAGTATATGACATGAGAGGTTTAAATTCTACGATGTCATACCAGAGACATATCTAAAATATAAAGTTAGCACATATACTCTACCCCATATCAAAAAACAACATATCAAAATTTTGATATGATAAAAATACATGTATCAAAAATTTGAGTATAGCTAAGTAAATCAGTGTTTAGAGGGAAATGCTTACCTTAAACACATATATTTAAAAAGAAATGCTGAAAAGTAATATGCTATGAAAAATTAGCTATAAAGAGATAAACCCTGAAAGAGTAGAAGGAAAAAAAATAGCACAAATCAATACAAATAAAACCAAACAACAACAACAACAAAAAAACCTCAAACAAAGTAAAAGGAATAGTGAAGATTCAAACTGGTCTTTTAAGACTACTAAACCCCTTGTGAGACATAAAGGAAAAAGAAGGGACATAGTCTATATCAGATGCTGAAAGGGAATTATTTCCTGCAGCCACGAAAGGATACAAAATTGTATGCCAGTAAATTAAGAAGTTTAGATGAAAATGACAAATTCTTAGGGGAAAAATTACCAAAATAATCATGAGATAGAAAAGACTTAAAACCAAGAAGTCAAATTAGCAATTAAAAATTAAGAAAACTGCCCGGCCAAAAGTCCTCTGTGCCATTTTCAGCAAACATTTACAGAGGAAATAATTCCAATCACACATACAAACTCTTCCAGGACAGAAGATGAAGGTCAGCTCAATCCATAAGGCAAAATTCAAATCCTGACAAAGCCAACATAGCTAACTCACCAATAAACACTAGTGCAAAATCATAAATAAAAACAGAATCCGGCAATATATAAAAGTAAAATATATAAAAACATATAAATTCAAACATTTTAATTTAATTCAAAAAAGTATTTATTTTAACAGACAAAACCTCAAAAACTAGGCATAAAAAGGAACTTCTTAAATGTAATAAAGTTGTTTCAAAAATAATAAACCTTTAGCAAACATAATTGGAGTGCAATGTGAAAAGATTTCTCTCTGAGATGAGGAACAAGACAAGGAGGGCAGCTCTGTGATGGCGGTGGTCTATTCTTGTTCTGGGTTATGCTTCATATATGCTTATAATACATACTATGTTCTTCATTTTACAATTTGAAATTTATGTTGAGGATAAAAACGAAAATAATTGGCAATGAATAAAGGCTGTCCTAGATTATCACCTCAATCCAGCAACTTTGTAGGTTCTATTTTTCCCCCCAATATTGATTAATTTCAAGCCAGTGAACATTTATGGGATTTACAGGACACTGTACACTCTGGCAACATGCATCTGAGACTGTAATCTAGTAACAGCACTGTCTGTGAACCTATCTTAAGGGAAAAAATAAGAAATGGAAGACTCCCAATGTTCACTACACATGGTAATGAAATGTCAATAGAAAATGACCAACTACAACTAATAGCTTAGAAAAATAATTCTTTACACAGAATCCTTATAAAGTCAAAAATAAGATTTTAAAAATATCTAAGAAATGTACATTACCTGATGTTTTAAAAAATGAGATGTACTTATATACACAAACACACATTTTACTATGACTAAAAGGAGAGAGGTGGCAGGAAGAAAAAAACGAATTACACTGATTTTCTTTATATGGTAATTTTATGAATGTTATCTGTACTTTTTAGAATTTCTTAAGTTTAATGACTATATTAAACTTAAATGGAGTATATTACAAGAACTAAGAGAATACTCACATGGCTAATGCACTCTAAATATTAAAAAGACAGTAACTTCAAGATGTAATTTTAAATTTTCAAATTTTAACCTCGGTATAATTTTATTCAGGTAAATTACTATCTAGCTTTTAAACTGTGTAAGCATGATATGTTAACTGATTTAGAATAGTGATACTTTCTAGTTATATTTAGTATTTAAGAGAAAATTACATCTCCAAAAGTCTATCATCTCCAGTTTTTTTGCTAGCTATTTCTGTAATTATAAAACAGTTTAATCCTTGAAGGGAGAAAATGATCTGTACCAGGACTGAAGTAGTTACTCCTGTAAAAAACCAAAAAACAAAAATCTGTATCTGAATAAAATATTGCTATAGCTCTTAACTTTGTTGAGCGTTCAGTCATTTCTCAACCTTACAGTTGCCATTATACTGGTCAATTAATTTGATATCAATAATAGAATATAAATGTTTTAATGCTTATCATTAGAAATAATAAAAAATTGAAGCAAACATAAGTACATCCTTCTATCATTTAACACAGTTAAATACAATACAGTATTCCTTAATGAAAGGGTGAGAATACAATAGAGACAAATCAAATTCCAGTCACTTACTCAGTATTTACTGAACATGTATTACAGACCTGGAACCTGAAGCACTGTGCTAACAATAGAAATAGAGTTGAAACTCCTGAGGTTATAGCGTTAAATATAAATGTTATTTCAGCATTTAATAAAGTTTTATATAGACTAGCCCAGTCCCACTTTTCACTACTTATCAGCACAAACTTTTTTCTAGTTCTCTGACTTTCTATTAAAACACTGCTATCAGACCTCTGCTCAAACTGTTCCCAGCTTGAGTGACATTTGTTCATTCACCAGCAATCTAGAAAGTTAACTATAAGCAGGGCACTGTGTTTGGCAAGAGGGGAGGAAAATGTGTTATATTTTTTCTATTATTTTTTAATTTATTTTAAGTATACTGCATTTAAAAAAAATTTTTTTTAAATTTTTAAAAAAATTTACATATATTTGACAGCTCAAGTCAAGCCCCACCTCTTTCTCAGAATAAGCACCATCCTCCCAGTATTTTGAATGCTGTAACAAATACTGATCAACACATGAGGGAGTAGAGAACTAGCTGGCTACAGAGCTGGCCCCCAAGGGTTGGCTGAAATCTGTCTGGCACCGGCTGATTGTAAGATAGCAGACTAAGGCTGGGTGCTTGAGTAAGCAGAAAGCTGACAGGCAAAATCTGCTAGCCACAGAGCTAGCATGCAGAGGCTGGTAACCACAAGAGAGGCACAGAGAGGCACATAGATAACTTGTGGTGGCTTCACACCTCTGGGTGGCAAAGTGGTCCAATGAGGCAAAGAGAGGTAGTAGAAAAGCACCAGAATGGGGAAGTCCCCATGAGAAATTATAAAAGTAAACCTACACCTCCCCACCGCCCCCCCCCCACCCCACTCCTCGGGGCTCCTCCCTTGGACCCTCTCCTGCTGTCAGGGGTCTCTCTTGCAATAAATCTGAGCTTGCTAACCTTCAGTCCTGTGAGTCCAGTGATTATTCCTCATTTCTTGAACACAAGAATCCACCCACAACTCGCAACACACATTGGCTCCTGATCTTCGATGTAAGAAATCAGTTTTTAGTATCAAAATGTTTTGTGAATCCCAGTCTCATTTCCCAGGTGACCTCAAATTCATGCACCTAAATACCATCATTACACTGTTAATTTCCAAATGTATATCTCAAGTTCCAATTTCCCCCTAAACTCCTAAGTTACATATATATATGTAGATAGATGGATGTCTATTCAGTATCTCCTCTTGAATATCTGATAGCTACCTCAAACGCAGCCCATCCAAAATAAAACTGCTCATTTGAATCTCCAAAATGCTTTCCATTACCTCCCTTCCCCTTCCCTATCACAAGAGAATGTACCACTATTCCCCTGGTTGCTCATGCCAAAAGACTTGGGAATCATTCTTCTCTTCACTCACATTCCACATCCAATCCATCAATAAATTCTAAATAACCTACTTTCTTAAAATATCACAAATCTGAACACTTCTTTGCTTCCCCACCACTACCATCATGTCCAAGCACCACATTTCCAACATCGATTACTGTTAAGATTCTCCTAGTAGGTTTTTTCTTGCCTTATCAACTTTCACTATCAACTTTCTACACATTGACAGAACAATCCTCTCAAAAAAAAAAGAAAAGTCAAATTTGGATATTCTTATGGCTAACACCTTTCAATGGTTCCCATTGCAATCAAAAGTCAATTCTTTAAATAGCCTTCAATAGGCCCTATTTGTACTAGCCTCCACCCACTTGTCCAAATCTCTCTCCTCCACCCCAACATCTATTGGCACTCCCTTTTCTTTCAGCATGCCAAACACACCTGAGAAGTTACAGCTCCCTTAATCCTAACATTTCCTCCCAGGCAGTTCCATAACTTCCTCCATTCAGGTCTCTCAGTTCAAAGGGCTTATCAAAAAACCTTTCTTCACCAACCTATCTAAAGTAGCACCTTGTTATAATTTATCCCCTGAATCTGTTTTGTTTTACTCCAAAGTCATTTAACAACCTGATGCGTGTGTATGCACGCACACACACATGTATACTTGTGTTTTCTGATGTTGTCCCTCACTAACATTTAAACTCATCCTTGCCATATTACGTGCACATAGGTCCCCAAAGATATTTGTTGCATGAATATAGTAATCGTTTTTAGTTTTGAGGAAATGACAAAAAGCTACTAAAATTCAGTAACTTTCAAATAAATTCAAACTCCATTAATCACAAAAACATCATGTACATAGTTTAGTGGAAGGGATACAACGTACATAATTTGGAAGCAATGGCCTTTATATTTCTCTTTCCTTACCAAACCTTCTTGTGTCATTCATTAATTCTTTCCATATATGACTGTGTATCACAAAGGCAGCAAATTATTTCAGATATTAAAAATAGAAAGATCACGAAGACAAAGAAATGCGTGAGATATAAAAGTATATATACACAACGGAATATCTACTCAGCTATGAAAAAAACACAAAATCCTGCCAATCACAACACAGAAGACATAAAAGTTGCTATGCTAAGTTAAATAAGACAGAACGAGAACACCATCTGATTTCTCTGATTTCACTATGTGGTATACAGAGAAAACAAATAAATGAACTAAATAAAACAAAATTAAACCAGTAAGACCAACGGGTAAATCAGGTAAAAGGGGTCAATTGTATGGCAAAAGATACAATTGGACATTTAGTGGTTGATGAATATATCTATATAATGATTTTTAGTGATGCACACCTGAAACATATTATGGTGCAATGTCATTTTAATTTAAAAAATTAAAAATATAATAAAAGTAATACCCAAAGAGTATGGCATGTAACAAGTACAAAGACTATAAAATTGTACCAGAGGGCCTCCCTGGTGGCGCAGTGGGTTAAGCAACACACTATGAAGCAAACTACAGCCTCTGCAGCACAAGTTCGATCCCTGCCGCTGGCCAGGGAGGGGACCCACATGGTGTAGCAGACCTCTCCTGCCTCACCCGCTGCTCCCCTCAGCAGTGTTTCAGTCTGCTGTTCTGCTCCCCACTCTGTCTCTGGTGAATCCTCTCACTGCCCTGGACTCTGGCCTGTACCCCAGCTCTTGTGTGCATAAATAAATAAATCTTTAAAAAAAAAAATAAAATAAAATTGTACCAGAATAGAACTAATTAACTCGGTAGGGGGTAGATGTTTAGGGAAGATTTCAGCAGTGATAATATACAACAGATACTTGTAAAATCAAATGTAAAAGATACTCATTTTCCTTTATATCTACAATGAGGGTATTAAGTCTGAAAGTGCTATACTAATTTGCTACCATGAGAAAAAGTAACCTGAAATGAAACCAAAACAAAGGAAATGACAGAGCAGAATGATCACAGAGACACTGAACAAAGTCCTTAATGATTTCATGTGAGCCGCTACTGAAACCACTGAGGTCACAGCTGAAGTTTAAAGTCTAATCATTCTCTTTATTGTGTTCCTCAGTTTGAATTTGCTTTTCTGTTGCTTTGCAATGTAAGAACGCAAACAAATCTCACAAAACCCTTTCAAAAAGCAAGAGTTACATCAGCGTGCAAGGGCATTTCAGGCATTTTTAAAGAAACTGATTTGTTTGTGGGCAAACATCACAGGACACTTAGTAGATCTGGGCTCTAATCACTAATTGTCAGTAGAACCACACAATCACTATGACAACCAAAAACCATATATTTCCGAATGTCTCCCAATCCCAAGGGAAAACACAATCTATTTCATAACAGTTGTTGCACGTACCCTTTTCTCTGCCACTCCACCAGGTAGGCTTAAATCAATTTTAAAGGAACTGGACACTCAAATATCTTAATTTTACAGGATATACCATTTTTAATCAGTCACCTAAGACTTCCTAAATATTTGGCCAAAATCCTACGCATAGCTTATACCAATTTTTGGGGTAAGCAGTATACTAATATTATCTGATTCTATTTAAACTTACCTCTCCATATAATATTGTGGAGATGTCACTGACACTGTTAGTGACCTTCCTTTCCACCATTCACCTAGCTTTTGCATAGACTGAAATATCAGATAATGTACTGATTTTCCCAGTCCCCTTGCAACTAAGGCACATGCACACCAAGATAAACATCTGATTTAGTGCTTCTATAAAAACTCTCCTTGCCTAATCAAGAATTAGGTGGGTTAATTTTATCATCTTTGGTGGCTTTATGAAAATGTGATGGCTGCTACCACAAAAAAATAAGTCTGAGCCCAAAGGTCCACACACTGACAATAAAGACAGAAAACACCTGGATTCTTGGTAACATCAGTGTATGGCTCAACTAACTAACCATCGAGTCCAATTATGGGCTCCTTTTATATGAGATAATGTTAGTTTGATGTAGGTAACCTGGGACCAAACTAATACAAGATATACTCAAGAACTAACAAGTGATTGAAAGTGGTAAAAGAACTAAGGTAACTGCAAGGTTTCTCGACTGGGTGGCTCAGAGAAAGGTAGTTAGAAAAGAGAAATCAGGAAAAAGAGTGTGTTTATGTACATGTAAACACACATGATAGGTGGTGGTAGATTACTGAGGCTGTAGTGGTGGATGATGTGATGTGATAACATACATTTGAACGTTGTGAACTTAGGGACTCCCTGGTGGCACAGGGGTTAAGTCTCAGCACTATCAAGCTATCACCAGCTACTGCAGCTTGAGTTTAATCCCTGGCTAGGGAACTAACCCACATGGCACAGCAGAACTCTCCTGTCTCACCCACTACTCCCCTCAGGAGTGTATTTCAATAGATCCTCCTGTTCTGTACCCTACTCTTTCTGTGTTGAATCCATCTTACACACTTCCACCAGCGGCCTGTTATCACAGTTCTTGTATGCATAAATAAATAAACCTTTAAAAAAAAAGTTATGAGCTATGCCCTGAAAACATGTACTGTTTCATAAATCAACATTACCTCAATAAACTGAATTTTTTAGAAAATAAAAAAAGTAAATGTATTCAGTTTGTGTGAGTTAAAGCTTACAGCAGGTATATTTAAGATTGAAATATAGTGTAAGCAGTGAAAATGGGAAGCAGAGTTACAGAACTAAGAAACATTTACACAGAAATGATTATATCATTAAAGAAGGATATGATCACCAAGCCAACAAACTAAAAAGCTTAGAGACCCTTAGGGATAGTAGTAACCTCTCTAGCATCTGTTCTATCTCTTCGTCATTTTAGATGAGGTTCATCCACTGGCTAGCTCAAAAGGAATAATTCTCTCTTGACAAGGATATTATGGCAGACTTGGAAGCATGATCTTCTCCATTTGTTCAATCTGAGAAGAGTGCAGGCCTTATTGGAAAAGTCTAGGAGAAAGGAAGCCTCCTCTCTCCCTTTGAGAGTAAATGAAGAAGGCTCAGTGCTGATAACAACCCCTTTTTACTAGGAGGGCAGACAGTCTGGGCAAGAAGCCCAAACAGGAGGACATGGTTGAGAGAGTAACAGAAAAAACAGAACATCAGCCCTGATGACATGAGCCTCTGAATAAATAACTAGTCAATTTTATCTATGTACTTGCTAATTCCATAAACAAGTACATTTTTTGTTTTTAAATCCAGTTTGCATCCTCACTGAAGTAGGAATGGCTACTGAAGAATAAAATGAAGACAGTTCAGGAAACGTAAAGTTTTCAGAGAAGTAGGAGCATCTGGAAGTATAATGCAGAAAAGCCAAGCAATCAGATCATTTTATTACTACATTATAGAGTATATTTCATGAATAATCTAAGAAAAACAAAGGTGATCAGGAAGATGACTAGATTTATTGATTAAAAGGTCATACGTGAATTCAAAAATAACAATTTCAGTGCTGAAATGGTAAACAAGGAATGCAAAGGAACAAAAGAACTTCAGTTAAAATTCCTCAATGAACCAAACCCTTGGAAAGACATTTAACATTAAGTCAAATATTAGGGCTCTGAGGTAAAATAACTTTCTATCGCTACACAAGAGTCTGAGTAGAAATGTGCCAACAGTCTCATAATCACTAAGTGGTTTTAATAAACTTCAAACTTAGATTTATCTTGCTCAAAAGTCAATGGTCTTGCTTCTACACCAGACTCTTGAATGAAACAATGATTCTTTAAAGAAAAGAATAAAAATAGAGTGGAACTGCAGGGTCATGATAAAGACTTACTTACTTGAAATGCACCACACACAACCCTGGAAAAGACAGTTGCATATATGAAGTCTAGAGAAGGGAGACCCAAGGAGGAGTGATATTGAACAGTTCTAGTGGAAGATGGTAAGGGATGATCATGGAACAACTTGGAAAGGTTGGTCTTGAAAAAAAGGAAAGAAATGTTTTCTTCTGAAACATGAGTAAATAAGAAAATGATACTGAGTTGGGAAAGACAGAAGTAGAGAGCGGATGGATACCTCAGAATGAGATTTTTCTATAGACTTTTTAAGATCTGGTACAAATCCTTTAGGAAATGAGACAAAAGGGAAGACAATCAACACTAAAGACCCAGCAGAAAGCAGAGTATCATCTGATCTGAAACTAATATCCCTAGTAACTTCAGAATTGCAGGGTTCAAACTGACAAAGTTGGTGATGAGGTTTATTCAGGACTGGAATAGAAAGGCAGAGTTACAAAAGTGGAGCATTTTAGGGCATGAATGTGAACTTAAAAACTGATGATCACGGGGTATTTGTTACATAGGGAGGCAAATATCTGCAGGAGGTTGAGGGTTTGGATGAATAAGAGATAAGAGGTGTTCATAAAAAGGGATTACAGAGAAACCAGTTCCATTCGAGTGGAAGAGAAAGATTTTATGAGTTTGTGGTCAGTCTTCTGACACCATGCTTCAAATTATTTTGCCAGAAGCAGTGTGCTATCGCCCTTACCTCCCACTATCCCTTCAGTCAAAAGGAGAGAAGCGAGAGACAATCAGCTCTAAAAACATGCAGTCCTTGGTTGCAGAAACATGAAGGTTGGTAACAAATGAATGAACTAGCCATACAGGAACTAAACACAAAAATAGCTCCTCTTTCTAAAAACTGAATAATATTCTCTTCTAAATTAAAAAAGTCAATAAAAGGCAAAAGTCTATAGCAAAGGGAAAAAAACAATGTGTCATAAGGCAAGATGAAAAGTAAACAGTCAATTGTATCATACATGTTAACAAGTTTTAGTTACAATTCCAAAAGGGCTAGGAAAGTTTGTGTTTTGGTGACTTTGGAAGGCACCTAGCATAGCTTCAACATAACGACTTGGTTTTTTTCAATGATAATTAAAAAGGTCCATCCATAGAAGACAAGTTATCATTTATATTATAATGCCACTTCCTACCATTTTGGGGGTCTTGACACATTATCCAACTACAGAAAAAGATAGGAGAATCATCCAAGGCAACTTCCTCCACTACCAATTCCATCCTGCAATTTGCACTTATAAAACTCTGGTAAGAGGTTATTTAGCACCGTGTCTGATACCATTAATTCTGACTCCCCCACGCCAGTAATAAAGGAGGGACACCTGAGACTGGCACAGGCTAAATTTTATAGAAAATATTACGTGTTATAAGGACAAGAAATTTAAGATTTTAGTTTAAAAAACTTTAATCCACCTTAGTTCTTACTAAATAAAACAAAGGCGTGTATAAAATGGGATTCTAAGGCTTCACCGGGCAATTTATGGTAACACCGAATAAAAAAATAAATCACTTATCCTTTCTTATGACATTACATTGTATCTTACATTCCTAAGGTGCTTTTCTTTTCTTTTTTTTTTTTAATGAGCACTTCTGATTCTTTCACTGGAATCTTTCATCTAGAAAACACGCCTCCGCATCAAAAGTTCAAAGACCAAAGATTTACGATACTAAAAAAAAGATTAATTTAGGTGAACAATCATTGGCCATCGCAGCCACCATCCTCTATTTTGCTGGAGTTACATGGGCCAAAGAGTTCAATTCCCCCCAAACCATGCCAATTTCCCGTGGGATTGATTCCCTCATTAACAGAACAAAACTGACTCCGAACAAGCCTTTTCTTCGTAATTCTATAGCAGGCTCTTCGGTCATCTCCCCAGACAGTTAAGAACTTACATAGAAAGCACGAAGGTACGAGACGAAGAAGGGGAGACGTCTACAGCAGGAGCGGCGCCGACCCACCCACCTCGCGCGAAGGGGAAACCGCTCCAAGGGCGCAGCTCCATCAGGAGGCAGAGAAGGAAGGTACGGAGGGTAGCGGACGCCGCGAACCCCGCCACTCGGGCTCGCACAGCCGGGGACAAGTGGAGGCCTGAAACCGGGGTGGAGAGCGGTAGGACGCGAGACAAGGAAGCCGCAGAGCGCGGTCCAGCACCACCAGGGTCCCGGGCGGCGGCGGAGCGAAGCTGAGGAAGCTGTGCCGGCCGAGACGCGGAGGCTTGCAGCCTCACTCACCTGCCGGACGCTCGCCGCGGCCAGAAGCACGGGCGCCGCTTGGGCGCTTCCTCTCCGGCGGGCGCTGCCCCAGCCGCCGCGGGAGCTCCAGGACCAGCGCAGAGGGTGCTGTAGAGGTCGGCAAAGCGGCGACCGGACACGAGCCCGGGGTGGGAGGAACCGGGGGCCCGGGAAGGCAACTCCGTCCTCCACCTTCCTCACCAGCAGTCGACAGCGCCTCCTGGGAACAGCATCGCCCCAGCCTCGACCCGCTGTTCCCGGGTCTTCGCCCGCAGATCACCAGGGCCCGGGCCGGGCTTCCGGCGGCCTCACTCCGCCCCCTCGCTACTTGGCCTCCGCCATCTTGCTGGAGGAGGAAGAATGCAGTGCGCAGGCGCTCACGGGGATCGCCTCTGTCCCCTGATCCCGCGACGAGGGTACTGTGGTGCGCAGGCGCGTTGGCTGCAGCGCGCCGCCCTGGAGTTCTGCTTGGGGATCGGTCGCCAGCACGATTGCTTCTTGGGAAAGTAAATCTCGGACTCGCGGAGTCCGGGTCTTTCCTGCCCTGTGCTGCAGCCAAATTAACAGACCCTTCAGCGCACTCTAGAGTCAGTTGATCTGCAGACATCTGTCTACAGTCTATGTGCAGGTGTTGGGTTAGGCACTGATGATAGATTACTAAAACTTTCCTTTAGCCTCCTTTAGGAACAAAATCTGTACTCCTTTAGTAGAAAATCTAGGGAAGACAGAGATGAACTGCACACAACCTCGCCACCTTCCCTTACACTTTTTATTCAAAATATAACTTAAGGGAATTCTCCCTGTTTGTCTTCTGATTCGATCAGTTTTCTTTTTCTACCTTTTTTTTTAAAAAAAAAAATTTATATTACCTCTAGCTTCATTTCATTCAACATCAATTCTGCAAATAAAATTTGAAGTTCTATTATGTACTTACTATTCCAGGTTCTAGTTTTCTATTTGTAAGGAGCATAAATTCATGGCATTTACATTCTAATGGAAGAGAATAGACAGCAAAAGACTAAATCAAAAAAAGTTTGATAATAAGAGAACGGAAAGCAAACCAGGGAAAGATGATGGAGAGTAAGAGGTAGTGATTAGCGATCTCTCTCCAGAGATGACATTTTTCTTGAGGCCTGACTGACCAATAGCCGTGAGAAGATCTGGGGACAGAGCCTTCCAAACCCAGGGAATAGCAAAAGCAGGGGACTATGGTGTGAATGAGACTAGCATGGGAGAGGGATAGAAAGGCTATGTAGCAAGGACAGAGACTGCAGATGAGGTCAGGAAAGGCAAGGACGAAACCAAGTAGGGCACTGAGTTCATTTTAAGGGTCAGATTTTATTCCAAGTGACACCTTAACTTCTTGACATTGCCCCAACTACTACTCTTAAAATACTTAAGTTCTAAATTGCTCCACTGCTATGGATTTGCTAATTCCACATCTCAAAGACCCTTCCCTTGTTATTTACATGTCTAGCTTACTAAATTAAGCCTCCCTCTTGCCTTCCCGTTATTCTCTACCTTTGCACCATTTGTATTTCTTGCATAGCCCTCAACAACTTATTTAAATTATATATTTACTTCTTCACTGTCTCTTCCCACTAAACTAAACTCCATGAGGAAAGAAAGATGTTTTGTCTACTCATAAATGCCTGATACATAGCACCATTCAATAATATTTGTTGAATTAATGAATAATTAATATATATCTTCACCTATGTAGTCAGTGGTATTGGTTTTCATTTGCTGACTTCTAAAATTAAATGCTAATCATTTCCTACTAATAAATGTCCTCAATGAGATTTTAAATAGGAACCTTGGAGAGAAGTGGGAAACAGAAAGAGAGGGGATAGTGGAGCAGTGAGCAGAAATTATGTCATATATATTTGCGAGACTGGGAGAAAGAAGGCTTTAATTTGATGGAGCATCTGTTATTTGTGCTATGTACTGTACTAGATATTTAATCCTCCTTATCACAGTCCTGCTAAGTAGTTGTCCTCATTTTTATATGTGGGAAAGTTCAGAGAGATTAAGTCTGTTGTGTAAGGTGGCACATGAACAGACAGTGCTGACCCTAAACCTTTTGTCCTCCTATCTAGAGAAATTGGATTTGAAGATGGGCTTATTTGGTGATTTGGCTCTGTCATTAGCAGGCTTTCATTAGATATTTCAACTACTGCCACATTGTTTTTCTTGTATAGGATATCAACAAAGAGCCTGACTAGAAGCTGCTGTCTTATCATTCTTTTCATTCGGGATGAAGTGCAGCTCACTTTATATTTCCTCTACATGATTTTTTTAAATTTGTATTTCTTTTCAGCAATAATGCCAGCATATTTCATTGAAAGAAAAGAGAAGATACAAAAAAAAAAAAAATAGGTACATATCCTAAATGCTAGCTGCATGCTCTTTTTTAGGCTTATTACGGTTTGACTAGCTCTCTCAACTAGGTTCCAAGCTATACTTTAGACATCAAATATGGTTCTCTGGCAGAGAGTGACAAGCTCAGCACAATAACCACTTATCCCATTTACTCATTGGAATTACACATCATCATTACCATGTAAATTGCCTCAGTACAGCTAGGGAGAACTACTAGAAAGGATGGAGCTTACATGAAGGAAGTATTACACTACAACTCAAGATAACATTCACTTCTCAATCAAGCCCAATTAGCTATGTGCAAGCCAAGTAGTAGGTTGGAATGTATATACATGGAAAGATCCTCAGCATACACACACACCTTCTATTCACTTTAGACTAAACCCTGGAAACAAGACAATCTCTTTGGTTTCCATGGTATTCTCTCCTCTTGTGTATGTACCCACCACCCAATACCTCTAAGAAAAGATATGTTGAAGTACTAACCTCCAGTACAAAAAGAATATGAGTTTATTTGGAATTAGGGTCATTAAAGATGACCTATCCTAACCCAATAACATATCCTTATAAGGAGATAACCATACAAAGAAAGAAACATGCAGGGAGAAAGTCATCTGATGAAAAAGACAAGGATTAGAGTTATGCAGCCACAGACAAGGAACACCAAAGGTTGTTCACAAACCACGAGAAGTTAGGAAGAGGCAAGAAAAGACTTCCCTACAGATTTCAAAAGGTTCTTGGCCCTTCTAGCACCTTGACTTTGGCTTTATAGCATCCAGAGTTGTGAGCTAAAAAATTTCTGTTATTTGAAGCCACTCAGTTTGTGACAGTTTGTTACAGCGGTCCTGGAAACTAATATACCAGTGATGTATATGGCAGATCCTGAAATAGAGGAAAGATATAGAAGCTGGCAGTGAAGGTGGATGGTCTCAATTGGCAGAAAATCAACAGCAAGACCTCAGACCAAACCTCAACCCCTGTGAGCAAGTTTCTACTCTGTATGAGGGATAATGACCGCTGTTCTACGCTGTTCTGGATCTGGTTAACTATTGATGTTGAGTGGACAAAAGAGCATAGTAAACTGGGGTATAATGGGTAGAAGGATCTCAGCAAGAAAGAAATTTCTTAGAGGAATAATGAACACCTACAGGATCTGTAGGAGCAACTTGCAACATGATTCCCCAGAAATGTTCCCAAGAAGAGACACTGCAACCACTGCTGGGTACGATACCCAAACTGAGATGACTGAGGCCACTTAGATCTAGAGGCTGGACAATGCCAATGCTACCTTGAAAACTAGATACACTCACTACCACCGTCACTATTTTCAAAAATAACCAGATTTTTGTGACCTTACCACATTGGCTTTTAGTCATGAAATTAATTTTAATAATATATTTTATTTAATTCAATATATCTGAAATATTATTTCACCATGTGGCAATATCTGCATTTCAAGTGCCCAATAGTTGCATGTGTCTGATTGCTATCCTATTTGACATCATAGACCTAACTGATAAGGAGACATAGAAATGACATAAGGACTTTTCACTTATGTAGTGAAGATAGGCAGTTTTCTAAACACAGAAAGAGGGTTCAGAAGCAGTCTTTCAAATGGAGGACAAGTTGACGGTAAACCAAGGGAAAGGGAAGAGAAAGGGAATTAATTGGTAGACTATGGAATTTTATTTTTAATTTTGTTCTGTAATAACTGAGTGCCACTGAAGATTTCTGGAAAATTACTTTGAAATGTTTAAGTATTTCAGATGTAGTGCACAGGAATTGTAATTAGAAGGCCTGGATTTTGGTTAGGCTTGCTATATGTGTAGACACGTGTTATGCCAGGGCCCCAAGGCTGAGCAAGTTCTGAATGCCAGCAAATGGGAGAAGCATCAGGGAGCCTTTCGTAGGCCGAATAAGAAGTCTTTATTGCTGCCAGGAGGCTAGGTGCACATGTGGTGGCAGCAAACCACACACATACACACCCCAGGACAAGGAGTTCTATTCCTTTAATACAGTATAAGAACGAAGCCCACCCAGAGCCAATTGTATGCTCACACCTACACAAACTGATATATTTTCCATGCATGCAGGATACTATCTAGATTACAACCTATCTGCTGAGTTTGTTGAGTTTGCAAAGTCTCAGAAAGGCCTCCGGAAGGTGAAAGAGAGCCTGAATCATTCCAGGTTTCTTTAGCCTAAATTACATCATGTTCCTCTAACTTTGCAACAGGCAAGTTGCTTCTCTGGACCTTTCTTTTTATCTTCAGAAACGAAGATGGTAATACCTATTTCTCAGGCTTATTGGGATGATAAATGTATAATGGGAAATATATAGGACTTCAGAAGCATTCAATAGATGTTAATTAAATCTGAGTGAATCTGAGTATCTGGTTAACTAACTAGATAAATAACATGGAAGTTGAACTATTTCTCAAAAATCAAGAGGCACATTCTAGACTTAAAAACCAGAATTATATATCTTGAGTATTTCAATTCTACCTCAGCTTGGACATCTTAAAACATGTGTTTGTTTCCTAAGTAGCCTGTTTATTCTTTGAAGTTTCTAGGGGTTATTCCTGCCTAGGGGTGATCTCCTTTCATGGTTCAGAGGTATCCTTTGAATAACAATGACATTGTTGGCTCATCTTCTTCCTTATATACAAACATTTTGTTAGAGACAATGTCTCATTCATCTTTGCAACTTAGCCTCCACAATATCTTGAACTGCAAGTACCCAAATAAGCAAGAATAGGAAAATCTGATAATTTTAGGAGTTGGATGATGATGAGTTCCATGAATATTTACTATTCTATGAATAATATACTATATTATTGTAACTTACAGTTATGCTTGGAAATTCCATAATAAACAGTTTTATTTTAGAAAAAAACACTCAAGAACTTCTGCTTCAAGGTGATGGACTGTGACAAGTACTCATTTCCCGTCTCTCTGTATTTCATTAAAATATTAATAGCAGGGCTCAATTTTCTATGAAACCAATGAAGGTTAAACATCAAAATTACTTCCGTACTTACATGAACCTTTTTAAGGTCCTGGAAGGTACCTGAACGATAGCATTCACAGGTTCATAATGTTCACATGTTTTTGTAAAATCTTCAAGAGTAATACAAGTCAATCACAATGGTTAAAGATATTATCTTTTCCCAAAAAAAAAAAAAAAGACATTATCTTTTTCTACTCTAACTTCCCCTCTGTCACAGATCTCCTTGTGTCAGTGGTATTAGAGTTATTACAGTCATTTTGGGATCCATGTAAGGAATCCTTGCCATTTATCTAGATATTTAAGCAGATGCTCATATTCACTCAGATATGAGTAATAAAATTGAGACAAAACTTGTTTGAATTTACTGAGAATTTATATAATTCATAGATACTTTTGTTTCCACGATTGCTGACTACTGCTACAAAACATTCAGGGTCAGACATATGCACATATCCTATGGAACTTACATCAGTAGTATGTACAGAGAGGTAGGGCAGTCTGTAGAAAAACTTTCAAATTTTATGAGTTCATATAATGAAACTTTATGATGAAATGAGTTCATGTATAAATGAAACTTAATAGAAGGTTCTTCAAATGTGACCACACTCTTAAGAAATTACAAGTTATTACTAATAACTACTGTCAAGCTGAGAAAAAAATATCAGTTATAAATTTTTTTGGAAGAACCATGCTTGAAGAAAGACTGAATTCTCTTTATATTCAATCCATACAAACACAATAAAACAAAATCACTATTACATGAAGAGCCAACTAAAAAGCAACTGGAAAAAATGTAGGGGAAAGTATGACAGGCAGTAAAATAATAGACATATTTTTTTTTTATTTTGTGGTATTTGTGGATTTTGTGTTCAAATTCTAAAATGTGTAATTGTTTTATTTTATAATTCTAAATAAATATTCATTTTCACCTAAATTTATATTAAAATTTATCTCTCTGTCTCTTAAATAGGAACTCTAAAATTGGATTACTCATAAAGCATTAATTGCTGAGATATTTGACAGGCGAGAGGGAGGGAATGGGATGAAAAAGAAGGTTGCAAGAGCACAAGGGACTATGGTGATGGTACACAGGTGAACTGGTGGTGGGAATTCTATGGGGACTACACCTGAGAGAAGAAAACAAACATGGTAAAAAAAAAAATGAACAATGATGTAAAATATATAAAAATAAATAATTAAAAAAATTAATCTCTGAAATTATAGTGGGGATTTGAAAATCCTTTTCCCAGAAACTGATAGAACTGATAGATAGAAAATGAGCACAGATATAGAACAATACAATCAATCAAAAGGATCTAATTAACATTTTTAAACACTCTACTCAACAATAGCAGAAAGTACATTTTTTTCAAACACTCATAATAGAGGATGAGCCACAAAACAAATGTGAAAGAATTAAAATCATTAAGGTTTCATCCTTGTCTGGCCTTTATGTAATTAGAAACCAATGAGAAAAAGGCAATAGGAAATTTTCTAAATAGTTGCAAAATTAAGCAAAATGCTTTTAAATAATACCTAGTAAAAGAGAGTCAAGGGAAAAATAAACAAATATATAGAAATGAATGAAAATATAAAACATCAAAAAATTTTAGGTTGCAACTAAAGTCATAAGAGGAGAATTTATGGTTACATGATAAAAAAATGGATAAATTACATTAGAAAAGTTTTCAAATTAATATTCTCAGTTTCCATTTTGAGAAACTAGATATAAGAAGATAAAAACCCCAAATAAGGAAAGAGCAAAGTAAACAGCAGAAATCAATGAAGTTTGGAAGTAAAAAAATATAAGCTCAATGAAACAAAAAGCTGGCCAATAGATCTTTATCGAGACTGACAAAATAGAGAAGACACAATTACAAATATCAGTGGTAAAATGGTAAGTCATTACAGTTCCTGAAGTCTTTTTCTTTTTAATTTATTTATTTATGCATACAAGAACTGGGGTTTAGGCCAGAGGTGCAGTTGGGGAGAGGGGGGTAGGAGGGTGGTGGTGGTGGTGAAAGGATTCACCAGAGACAGAGTATGGAGAGAACAGGCAGATCTACTGAAATCCACTGCTGAGAGAAGCAGCAGAGAAACAGTAGAGGTCTACTCCACCAAGTGGGTCAGCTCCCTGACTGGGAATCATCTCAGGCCACAGTGCTGATAGCATGATAGCATTGATACTTAGCCCCTAGGCCACCAGAGAGGTCCTATAATATTCTTGATAGGGGATGTTGGGGTGGGGTGGGGTGCTACAGTGGCTGCAGATGCTTCACAATGCAGTGCTTAACCCTTTGTGCCACCAGGAGGCCCAGTTCCTAAGTCTTTAGAAGAATATGAGGGAATGCCACAGATAACATACACTTGCAAATTAAACAACTGAAAAGAAATGAACTTATTTTTCAAAAACTGCAAACTACAGAAGTTCAAACACATAAAGTAGAATACTACTCTAACCATGAAAGCAATCAAAGTTGTAATTAAAATTCTCTAGAAAAAGAAATCGCCAGATGGCCTCACTGGAGAATTCTAACATGTATTTTGAGAAGATTTAGTACCCAATTTTAGAAATCTCTTTCAGAGAATAGAAAAGGAGAGAATACTTTTCAACTCACTTTATAAACTCAGTATTACTCTGATAAAAATTATACAATACCATAAAGCTATAGATGAATATCTCTTATAAACCCAACTGTAAAAATCATCTACAAAATATTAGTAAATCAAATACAATTATATATTGTATATTTCATCGAATAGGGTTTCTTTCAGGTATGCATGGCTGGCACAACATTCAAAAATCAATCAATAAAGTAGAAAAATTGTGATCATATCAGTTAGTGCAGAAAGAGTGCTTGACAAAATCTAAAACCAATACCAATTCAAGATAAACCTGAATCTCTTTCTTAGCCAGCAAATATTTAAAAAAGGGAATATATCCATGAATATTGAGAATGGACAAGTGTTCCATTAGTTGAAGACAGATTTTGACAAATTTGTGGATGCCAAATTTGAGAGATTTTGATAAATTTGTGACAAAAATAGTGATGGAAGAACTAAGGTTGAGAAGACACTTCAGTGCAAAACATAGACAGAGGAAGACTGCAAGAGAGGACCAAAGTAGAGATGGCTGCTAGTTCATGGAGAAGACTAGTAAAGATCTAGATCAGCAAGTCAAAAGTATAGAGAAAAAAGAATGGAACACAGTAAGCCAGAGCTTACACCTGGAAAATGGTGATATGGGTGGGATGGTTTTAAGGAAAAGCTTTTCAGACCCTGACATTTCACATGACCTATCTATAACGTTAATTTACCTGAAAATAGAATCATGAAATCATGAGTCATGTGGTTCTTTTTTTCATCTCCTTTATCATAATAGCTTTCTACCATTTTATCATTCCTTTCTTACTATGATTATCAAGGAAAAACATTCCTTTCTTACTATGATTCATTCTTTTCCTTGCATGCCAAAGGAATGATTTAACGCTAATCAATGTACTAAAATACCCCCCAGTCCAGCTCATGAAGACATTGATTTATAATCCATTTTACCTTTTTGTGCTAATAATTTTTCTTTAATAAAGAATAATTTTTAACACTTCTTGCCTTATTGTAATGAAAAAAATATAATTAAGTAAGTTCAATTTGTTTCTAGCAGACAAGTATGATAGGATCATTAATAAATAACTTTTTAGACTTTTCTACTTCTGGACAAGATGGAGTAACAAATGTCAGATATTCTTTATGTTTGAAATAACCCTTACATTGGACAAAGTATATGAAACAATGTTTTCGAGGCACTAGATATCTGTCAATGAAGAATGTAAATTCTAAGACACAAGAAATACATGTCTTAGATGTTTCTTTCGCTTGTTTGTTCTGAGGAAGCCAGCTGTCGTGCTATGAAGTGCTCTATGCTATTTGTGACAACATGGTTGGAAAATGCGGGGATAATACTGATACCTTAATTTCAGGTTTTCAGGCCTAGTCTCCCAGCCAGGAATGGATCCCATGCTACAGTGGCAGCTCTGAGTCCCAGTCACTAGACCACCACGGGTTGGTGTCTCACAAAGTCACAGCAGGAAATTTGCAGATACTCAAGTAAGCAAGGGAGAAGAGGCAGATTTGTTTACAGGAAGAAAAAGGTTATTGAGGAGAAAAGGAACAGAAATAAAGTGGGACTCCCAGGCCAGTAGAACCAGGCCAGGGAGGGGCAAGGGAGCTGAAAGGAAGTTGTGTCTCAGGGAATATATACCCTCTTTCCCTAATTATTCTAAAGCTCCACCAGTCTCTTTGTGATTGGTTAGTTCTTGGTGGTCTCACTCACTGTCCTAATGTTTCTGGGTCCAGAACTGAGTCTCTGTGTCCCAACCCTTATTTTACTTTTATCTTCCTGTTGTCCCTAGTTCTGGGGTGCTTAACTAGTCCCTTTGAATTTGCTGTCCTTAGCTCCAGATTTTCCCTTATCCCTTTTGTCGTCCTTATCTCTGAAGTTTCTTTAACCTACCTACACTGTCCCTGAAGCTACCTAATTATCCCTAACTTGCTCTACTTGACCTAGGACTCAATACTAAGTGAAATAAGTCATAAGGAAAAACACAGGTGCTGATGTTTTCACTTACATGTGGAAAATAGAAAAATATAAAAGGATCAGACAAAACCAAGTCAATAACAAACCCTAGAAATCTGTCATAGAATTGAGGCAAATGGGAGTGTGGAGAGCAAAGTATTGAAGGTCCCCAATGGACTATAGTAGAGGCCCATGGATGTCTTGGTGGTAGATGTGGTGTAGTGACATGTATCTGAAGGGATATTGATGGAGGATAAAAATAGAGAAACTGGGCCCTCCCTGGTGGTGCAGTGGGTTAAGCAACACACTATAAAGCAAACCGCAGCCACTGCAGCACAACTTCCATCCCTGGCCAGAGAGCTGACCCACATGGCACAGCAGACCTCCTCTCTTGCCAGGTGTTCCCCTCAGCAGTGCATTTCAGTTGATCCGTCTGTTTTGCTCCCACTCTGTCTCTGGTGTCTCTTACGCCCCACCTCTGGCCTGGACTCCAGTTTTTCTATGCAAAAATAAATAAAATCTTTAAAAAAAGAAATTCAAGACATATTTAAGTGAGAAATCTGTGTGGGATGGCTATTTGTGATTAGCTAACTAGACTATTAATTTGAGCAGTTATTCCATTTACCAATAAGTATTTCATTTGTAAATAATGAAATGAGTTATTAAAGGAAACGTGGACTATTCACTATATAGAACTATCTCAGAGGCAATATTTAACATATCTTTGGATATGACATGAAGTTGATATAATACTCTAAGAAAATCTACCAGTTATTGATAACATGCAAATGTTTACAAATATACATATTATACATAATTCTCAATAATATAATTTTCTAAATAACTGTTACTAATTTTTTGAGTTACTAGCAAATACTTATTTTGGTATGTAATATTAAAAAGAAATGTAAAATCTCTAGAAAAAGAAACTGTTACAGGGAAGGAAGAGGGACACCACAGAACCCCCAAACCTGCCCTCTCTGAATGGGTTCTGCCATCCACCGCATTAAGACAAACATATAAGACCTTTAATGGAAAGGAACTTTAATACAATCAGGGTACAATACAGAAAGGACAAAGAATATAGTTACTAAGTAAGCATCCAAAGTTACCCATCTCGTTGAGGGTAAAAGTCCAGCCAAATAAGATTGGCTCAAAACAAGGCCCAAAAGCCTGCCACAAGCCTAAAGGACCTTTCAGTAGAGACCCATAGAACAGGGTCAGAAAGAGTCAGACAAATCTGGGAGGAAAAGAGCAAAATCAAAATCAAGATGAAAGCTGCCATTATTAAGCTCCCCGTGGGTCTCTCATCCACATCTGTTCCAACCAGTCCAAGACCAAGAAGCAAATGCAGTTTCTTCACATGTCCCTCTGCTCCATATGCCTCCTCCACAGATCCTTGCTGCTCTCCATCCTGCTTCCTTCTTCCTCCCTTCCTTTGGTCCTCTTTTCTCCACTCTCCAGCATCTCCTTATCCCTGCTCAGCTCCACCCACTTAGGGCAGAACCAGGATTCTGTAAGTCCCCCTTTCCTGGGGACCACCCTGTTGCAAAACTACATTTCTTAAAAAAGTTCTTAATGTTTTTGGTATTAGAACAACACAGAAACATATATAGTACCTGAATGCACTCAGTGTTTTCTTTTTCATTTGGAATGTCACCCTATAATTTATCTGCTGTCTGTATTTGAAGGAGTAATTACAAAGCTACTTGACTTTGAAAGAGTGGAATGTGCTAAGATAACAGATCAGTTAAGGAAACATATCCAAGTCAAGGAAAAAAGACAAGCGCCAGGGAATGGAATTGAAAAGAGAGAAGAAAGCAAGAAGGTTGAGCTGTGGATATTTATGCTGCTCACCATCACATCCTCCTTCTTTTACTACAGTTTCAGACATCTCTTCTCTGGAGAAGGTAAACTCCTAGATGAACGTGGAAACCTTGGGGCAGAGGGACCTTGGACAGTCTCTGGAATCAGGAAGATTGGCAAGGTAAGCATAGACTGTGCTTAGAACCTGACCTTGGAGCTTTTCAATAGACCCAGCAGTGGGTATGACAGGGCCATTTTGCCTTGGCCCCATGTTTTCCTATGCTTCATCTCTATAGTGAGCCGCTCAAAGGATTAAAAGGTGGTTGAGTCTCCAAGGTTCACTGGAGCCAGGAGGGCTGAGTTGGGGCTGGGGGCGGGGTGGGGGTTGAGGGGCAGGGCTGTAGTGGTGGTGGTGGTGAAGGATCTTTATCATATTAAGATCTATTAATTATTCAGCTACAAAGCCTTCAGCAACAACAAGGACAGATTGGGTCACAGCCAGACCCTTTCTTGCTGTTCTCTGTACTCAGATACTGTCTGTGGGGTAAGAGAAGAGGAACATTTTTGCTGGTGGAGAATAGCTCTGATCTTGAATGTGAGCATGAAATAACTGAGTTTAAATGTTGTATGTTTATTTATTTTAAACGATTTTATTTATTTATGCATATAAGCACTGGGGTACAGGCCAGAGGTGTGTGTGGGGGTGGTGAGAGGATTCACCAGACACAGAGTAGGGAGCAGAACAGGCACATCTACTGAAATACACTGCTGAGGGGAGCAGCGGGTGAGGCAGGAGAGGTCTGCAGCACCATGCAGGTCACCTCCCTGGCCAGCAGCAGGGATCGAACTCGTGCTGCAGTAGCTGTGGTTTGCTTCACAGTGTGTTGCTTAACCCATTGCGCCAGCAGGGAGGCCCTAAATATTTTACATCAAGAGACAACCTTTGTAATTGCAACAACAGTTACTATAATAATGACAAGCCTGAGTTTCCTGCCATTACTGAAAATAGATATTTTAGTTATAAGTTGAATTCCATTATAAATAAATAAACTAAAATACATTTCTTCCCACTTGAATTTTAGATATTAAATTTTAAATCCATTACTCTATCATGTTCTTCCTTTGGAACCTTAAGTCAATTATCTGGACATCAGTGACTCAGATGTGAGCTCAGGAAAAGAGTATGGCAGTGTTTGGGAGTGCTGGCACCTACACTTGAAGGTCCTGAACACATTTCAACCAACTGAGCATCTGGCTCAAAGACCCCTGAACATCCTGGCATCTCCAACTGACAATTCCCCAGTGATGACACAGTTTCTTTAGAGGCTATTCTATACCCCATTGATTATATCAACAAAAATAAGATGTGTTATGCACTTATGGTACGCTAAGTGACAGTCTGTGAATAATATGTTGAAAGATAGAATCTTACTCCAAGAAGTAAGGAAATGAAGGAATAAGATAAGAAATTAGACTTGCAAATACATTGCCATGAAAGTATTTGCTAAATAATCCAGACCAAAATCTCTCAAATATTAAACAGCTTTTCTCTCTCCTTTGTTGTCTGACAGGACAAAGTGATAAAGGGCAACAAAAAAGTGGTGAGCAAAATCAGGGGTAGGAATGAGACAGTGAGTAAATTGGTGTCAAAGCAAGAATTCGCCCTACAAACTCAGAATCTGAGACTTGGCTTCTCAATCTAGTTTCTTCATTTTCTCTTCTGCAAACCTTAAGTTATTGACAGTGAGCGGTCTCTTCTGACCCATTCTCATTTGACCCATAGGAAATAACCATGGGCCAAAGGACCCAGGATACTTGAGGGGGCAGTGATTGGAGATGAAGGGGCGGGTCGCTGCTGTCTGCCAGGGCAGAGGTGGAATTGCTAATTGTGGGAATGGGAAAGCAGTGAAGTGTTGAGAAAGGGAGATATTATTTTCATTCATTTCAGGAGCAGAAATAAAGACTTTAAGAAAACTACTATTTCAGGTAGAAATGCCTTCTTACCTGCCTTTCTTCCCAAACCAGTTCCTCATCTCTAACACACACAGACACACACACACACACACATACCACAAATACTTCATGCTGGGACATGCAACGGTGGTGGTGGCCACTTTAAAATACAATAGCCTCATCTCTTCATTTGTATGTACCTTCATTTCCCAATAGGTCTTTTCAAACAGAATTTACTTTGATCTCATCCTTTAAAATGCACCTGCAACTAAGCAATATGTGAGTACAATATGTGAGTGAATACATATATTCACTCTAAAATTGATTCTATTTATTAAACATTTTATTTTTTCTAATGCTTACTATAATTTAATACTTACATTTCAAACCCTTTTCCTGATCTATGATACCTCAGTAAAACATTGAGTGTATAGTATTAAATTGACTCCATAGTAAATATCATAAAGACCAGATTATGTCTTCTACATTGTAAAATGCTGGAGATGGAGGAATGCGCCGAGAAAAACAAAGCTCCCTTCAAAGCAAGGTATATTAAAAACAGTTATTACAATTGACAATGAAGGGAATGTAGACTGTTAATTTCCAAGTAACTTGCATAATGTTTTCTAAATTTATTAATTTGGTTCTAAGAAACATGAAATTTTACATCACAAATTAACGCCTACCTCACAGAATGAAAATAGTACTAAAACTCTATCGTTTCTGGGTATATTTCCCACAAGTCCTTATTATAAACTGGTTTTAAACAAAGGCTTCAAACAAAGAAGATGCTGTTTTTATCTTTGATAAGGAAACAAACTGGACCTTTGGGTACCAGAATTCAAATTTTGGGGGACTGGGGCTAGAGACATGTGCAGTCTGCCTGCAGGAGTCGGCAGGAAGCTGCAAAGAGCAGGAAAGATAGGATGATGCCTACGTGACTCAGAACTACAGTGTCCTGAATGCTGAAAATTTTAAAAAAGCGGCTCTCAAGAGCATGCAGTTTCTCCTTCTCTGAGTATTCTAAAGCAAAATTTCAAGCTAATTAGTGGGTAGACTCTTGTTCTGAACTGAAAAGTTTGCAGAAATAAAAGCAATAATAGAACAGCTCAGGTGTGCTTTAGTCTTTCAATTCCACCTCTAACTTCTTGATCAAAAGCTTTTCCTTTGTACTTGAAGGACCAAAGATCCCTGGTTCTGTAAGTTCTCCAGAGAACTTCTTGTGTGGAGTCACACAGAGCAGCATTTGAAGCAAGGACATAAACTTGATCAAAGTGGTTCTGAAAACTGAGGCTAATGGTCTAAGTAATTTTGTTCCAATTGTATTTTTGTTCAAATATACCAACTAACTGATGCAAAAGTGGTCTTTTTGACTTTTCTTAATAACAATAAAAATTGTTTACATCACTTGGTAGGGATAATGAGAGTTAAAATAATTCTTTGGATGAAGCTGTTAGAATACATTTACCCACAGCATTTACTAAGAGCAGATGACAATATCTAACATACAGATTCTAATAGCAAAATTGTAAAGTGAAATGTGAAACTGTACACATCTCAGGAGTAACAGTCATATAGAAACATTCTCCACTGGGTTATTATGAGGCACATACTACTCTGTATAAAATGATGTTCTGGCCCATGTAATATCATAGTATCTTTTTTAAAAAATTATGTTTATTTTTTCTTACAATGTTTGCTTTCTTTTCTAGGTGTAGTCCCCATAGAATTTCCACCACCAATTCACCTGTGCACTGTCACCATAGTCCCTTGAGCTCTTTCTGTCTCTGCCTTGATTCTAATACCCCTCTCTTCCCTGCAGAATGTCTCTGATTTGTAGTTGTCTGTTTATTTTTTTTTTTTGTGGCTTTTGTTGTTGATGATGTTATTATTTTTTTCCTTGATCCCCTATATTCCTCCTATAAGTGAGACCATCTAGTATTTTTCTTCTTCCTTCTGGCCTACTTCACTGAGCATAATCCCTTCAAGTTCCATCCATGTTTCTGTGAATGGCATTAATTTATCTTTTGATTGTTATATAGTATTCCATTATGTATGTACACCACATCTTCTTTATCCAACCATCTTCTTTTGGGCATTTGGGTTGATTCCAAGTCTTACCTATTATAAATAGTGCTACGACATAAGGGTGCATGTATTCTTTTGAATTAATGGTTTTGTGTCCTTTAGGTAAATCCCTAGGAGAGAGATTGCTGGGTAGTATCGTAGCTCCAGTTTTAGTAGACGCAGGAACCTCCAAACAGCTGTCCATAGAGGTTGGACCAGTTTGCATTCCTCCCAGCAGTGCAGGAGAGTTCCTTTTTCACCACATCCTCGCCAACAGTTGTAGTTTGCTAAATCCCATAGTCTCTTTCTTTAATTTTCTATCTTGGTTCATTTGGCCAAAATTAATATCAAAACAAGGTATATTCTAATCTATGTCAAAAGTGCCTGCAACTCATGGGCCAACAGAAATCATGCTGATGCAAATTATCTAGATTCCCACCTTGTTATTCCTTTAAGTACTAAAGTGATAATCCACTTTGCACTGGGAAGACAAACTTCTGTCAGCAATACCTAGGTGGCAAAGAAAATGAAGGGCTTGCCCCAAAGAATGTGCTGCTTCAGGTTCCGCTGGAAAAAATTGTTTAGTGGAACGTACCAGTTGCCATAGGAAAGCAGAAGCAAAGATCCTACGTCAGTAAGTCTAGAACCTGCACTGTTCAACTTGAAAGTACATTGATATTTGTTGAAAGTTCACTGTAGAGTGACAAGGTCTCTTGATAACCTTTCATGGTTATTGTCAAGTTCTCATGGTGAAAGACAAATAGAACCTCTTTTTCATCAGAGATAAATGTTGAGAATAAATATGCACGTTTAAAATTAGATTTTATTGTGGAAGATACATTAGTGTCTTTAAAAAGCTTAGATTTACGTTAAATTTTATAAAATGAGCTGCTTCGTTTGTACATTTAAACAACTCTAGCTGACTTTCCTAAAATATATCTAATAGTCAAACAGTCCCACTAAGCTAAGAATAGGAACAAGCTGTTAGAAAGGAGTGATGGGTGATAACTAAACCTGCCAAGACTGACTGATTAAAAATGATCCTGCACTGAAAGCAGAGATTTGCCCCTGCTCAGTTATGGTATAACATCTGACAATAGTAGCACAAATGCTTTAATGATTTACAGACAAATGGCAGAATTCTTAGGCAGGACTTAAAAAAATGAATCCTCCATCTACCTCCTCCCATTCTGGATTCAGAGTGAGTGGGTGCAATTCTCAGGCCTTTTAATTTTTTCAATGTCAGTTCACTGTTTTTTTCTTTTAGCTATCAGGCAATTTTTGTTTCTAACAAAGTTAAGCATAAACTTACTATAAAGAGGTTATTGACCAGCTATTGCTCAACTCTGCTTATGATGGTAGGATAAGAATAGGGTTCAATTTCATTGAGAGGAGTTTAGGGTGGATGTCAAAGAAAGCCTTGAATCCAGCAGATCCTGATGAATGTACTTTTCCTATCCCTGGAGAGCTTGCAGGAGCAATACAACACACACTGTGCAGGGAACTTTCAGGAATGATAAAGCATACATTAGAAAGGAGAGAGAAGTAATAAATGTAGTAGGAAATCAGGAATGCAAAATATTAGGTATGAAATTACAGGCTTCTCAGTTGCTAAGGAATCCTAAAAATAGGGTAGAATGACTGGGAGGAATGGGGAGCAGCAGATGTTTCTGTGGGTTTCACTGGGTAGCCCAGGCCTGACAAAGGCAGCACAGCGCTACTTTCTGCAGCTGCAGAATTGGAGCACAAGCACCAGTCTGAATCCCAGCCAAGATAGCAGAGCTATCTTGCCAGTGCAGTAGCTGTGCTTTCTTCTAGTGGAGACTAGCCTCTATATACAAACAGCCCGCAGAACATAGGAAAGCCTGAGGTTCAATCATGAGGCATAGAATGGGGGATCCACAGCTCCTCCAGGACCTGTGCCTATTTGCACATCCTCACTCCCACTCCCATCTACTTTTAAAACTAATGCTCTGGCTTAGAAAATGCTTGGATGACAGATTTCCACCCATCTTTCTGCAGTATACAAAGCTGACTGTCAGGAAACTGATGACACTAAGTGGTGAGTAGCAGGGTGGGAGATTGTATCTTAGAGAAAAGTAGTTTTTATTTTCCTCCTGGTTGGGTTGACCTTTCCAGTCTAATGAATTCTAGTCTGATGATAGCCTAAAAATATTTAGACAAATTTTACTTCATGTCAAATAAATGTAAATATGTCAGAAACTTATTCTGTATATTGTCACATTCTCTGTGTCATAACCCATCAATGCCAAGCTACTTGTTTTCTCAAAGAGAAGTTCCATTAGAGATTGTGATGTTCATCTGGTATTTCCTTCCTGATGGAGTTATAACAAAGGGGTTTGCTTACTAGTTTACTTTTCTTTTGATGGTAAAAATGGTATTTGGTTGCTGTGTGGGTACTGGAAAGATAGTAGGAAAATAGAGGAGAGGGGCCAAGGAAAAGGTCATCAACTGAAAAACAGATGCCTAACTCTCTTCTGAACAGGTGCTGCTACAGGTTACAATAGGGTAGGTTCATGTTTTTCATTCTACAAAAAGTTGAAACTGAGGAGAAAAGTTCAGCACTTTTTTCATAGATTTTTGTTAGTAATTGTACTCGTTTGTGGCTTGAGGGCTCTATAAGTGATGATCTCTT
Organism: Galemys pyrenaicus; assembly: GCA_019455555.1. Lineage (NCBI taxonomy): Eukaryota > Metazoa > Chordata > Mammalia > Eulipotyphla > Talpidae > Galemys > Galemys pyrenaicus. The sequence goes on from JAGFMF010011381.1 coordinate 14,521,737, forward strand.
ACAAAGGGCATTTAGAACCAAAGGTAAAAGTGTTTTCCTAAAGTTTCATTGAGATTCTCCGCTCTAGATAAGTCATTGTCTTTTCTCAGAAGGTTTTGTTAAATTCAAAAACAAAAAAACAAAAAGACCTGTAACAGTATAAGTTCCCTGCCCCACCCTAAGGCCAGGGTGAAGCTGAGGAGGAAGGTAAATGTAGGAATTGTAACAGTGTGAAGCTACTAAGAACTGGGAAATCAGAGTGAGGAAAGTTACCCTGACCTATAGTATGAACTTCAGGGCAAGACTCCCGAGCCATTGCCTAGGGAGCAGAAGCACCCCCTTCCCAAAGGCTTTTGCATGTGTGTGTTCCTGTCCTCAGGTGCCAGCCAGGTTGAAGGGTTAAGTGAGGAGGTGTCAAGGGGGAGGAAGACTCTGAAAAAGGAAAATAAAGAAGTATAGGAAGGACCCCAGGATTCCTTATACCCCCATCCCCTTTAATCCCCAGACACCAATCCCTAGCCTAGAGTTGTAATAGGTACCTGGTCTTGAGAAGAAAGAAGAATCCTTGGTGGTTGATCTCTGAAGAGAGAGAAGCTGACAATTTTGCAGGTAATAGGCAGCTGAATCTGTCTTGATGTATTGATAGTTGTTGCTGCCCGGAGAGAGCACCAGAGGCTCTGGGCCTGGTGTCTCACTGAGCTATTGTTTTTGGTGTGGGCCAACATTTCACAAAGGGCTGTTTATCTAATCTTCTGCTATCATCTCCCACTGCTGCCATCTCTGTTGTTGTCTGCTCCAGCATCTGGTGCCCGTTCATTCTGAACTTCAGACTATTGCTAAAGGCTGCTGTGGCGTCATCTCTGTGGCCCCACCTGTAGGTATCTCTGACTGCTTGCACTCAAGGCCTTCATAGGTGGGACAATGCCATCTTGGATGAGCAGCCTTTCATTTGGGACTTCTAAACATTGTGGACATTATCCAGGGTGAGAAAACCAGCCACCTGTGGCTTTGAGAGTGCCTTGTTTCCCCTCTTTGTTAAATAAACACCATTATTGTGGTTTCCTAAACCTGAGTGGTCTTGCGGTTGTGTACATGGTTGAAGAACTCATAGGCCTGCCCTCTTTTTGGCACTGTCCTTGGATGGCTATATAGTACCCACATAATAGCCCTGCTTCAGTGGGGTGCCTTCTATTCTGCCCTGTAACAGACCTAATGTGGAAGAATAAGGAGGTTCTGATAAAACTCTTTCCTAAATACAACTACAGAAAAATCAAATTTTACTCTCAGGAAAAGGTGGTAAATAGGAAAACAGAATCAGAAGTATGGACAAGAATAATATAACAGCAAAGTATTAAAGGAGAAGAACAAAGGAAAAAGTTTGTATGGTTAAATGATTATGAGTAAATACTAGCAAATAAAGGATTATTTCACATACAGAAAGTATGATATAAGCCACAAGACAAAAGTCTAGAAACGAGACACTTAGAGGAAAAAATGAAGCAGCTGAGAGAACAAGTAGGGAAAGTCATTCAAATGAAAAAGCAGATAAAAACACATGAACAATAGAAAGTACAAAAGAAACAATTGAAAGATAAAACAATAAAAAATAAGAAAGAATGTAAGTAAATAAGACTCATATATATCAATAAATACCTTAATCATGAATCGTCTGAACTGACCGATTAAGACAGAATGATGGATTGGGTAAAAAGCATGACCCATCACATTATATGTATAAGAAACTCACTTCAGATCTAAAGAAAAACAAGCTTAAATATGGGAACAGTATTTCAAGCCAATAAAATGGAGGAAAAAGCAGGAAGTGCTATTGCTATTCTCACAGCTGATGAATTAGACTTTCAACCAAAAAAAGGTAATTAATGACAAAGATGAGTATTATATGGTGATCAAGTAGACAATTCATCAAGAAGACATAATTGTTACCAATACTAATCTATTACAGCTACAGTTGTTAATAAAACAACTATTAAAATTAAAATAGCACTTTGACAGTAATACAATAATAGTAGGGGATCTCAACATACTGCTTACATCAATGGATAGATCATCCATATAGAAAGTAAACAAGAAAGTAATGGACTTAAATAAAGTTATGGGTCAGATGAACTTCACTGACATCTACAGAGCCATCCAGCTCAAGAGAAATGTATGCACATTCTTCTAAAGTACACATCATAATTCTCCAGTTTAGATTGTTTTAGACATGAACAAAAAACATGTCTCAAAGTACATTAAAATTGAAATTATATCACATATCTTTTCTGATCACTGCAGTATAAAACTAGAAATCAGCCGCTAAAAAGAAACTTGGAAAAAACAAAACATGTTCTGATTAAACAAAATAGTTTTTGAATAACTTCTGGGTCAATGGAGAAGTCAAAGGTAAAATAAAAATAATCTGGAAGCCAACAAAAATAAACAAGTTATCAGATCTAATGGGTTACAATAGAAGCAATAGTAAGAGGGAAGTACATAGAAAGGCACATATTAATAAACAAGAAAAATCCCTAATAAACAATCTAACTTTATAGCTGGAGGGATTATAATATAAAAAGAAGGGCAAATGAAACAAAAAACCAGTGGGAGGGAAGAAACACTGAAGATTAGTGTGGAAATAAACTAAATAGAAATGAAAAAAATGATACAAAAAAATCAATGAAACAAAAACAGTGTCTTTGAAAAATAGACAAAATGATAAAACCTTCGCTTGAGTCACTAAGAGAGAAAGCCCAGATAAAAAGAACCAGAAATGAATGAAATAAAATCACAAAGATATTACAGAAATACAGAGGACACCTAAATATAAACTGCACAGTGTAGAATAAATGGACACATTTTTAGAATAATGCAACCTTTTAAGATTGAACCACAGTAAAATAGCTTGAATAGGACAATCACAAACACAAAATAAAAAGAGTAGTCAAAAGCCTTCCTAAAAACAAACATCTAGGCCCAGATAGTTTCATTAGTAATTTTTATCAAAACTTCAAAGAAGAACTAGTACCTAACCTTCATAAATTCTTTAAAAAAAAATTTAAGAGGGGAACCACTTCCAAAAACATTACACAAGTATTGCTTTGATTCCAAATTTAAACAAGGAGAATACACACATGCACACACACACACAAACAACAGACTGGTATCTCTGATGAATGTACATGCAGAAGTTCTCAACAAAATCTTTACAAATTAAATTCAACAATATATTAAGAGAGTCATTCACCATGACCAAGTGGGATTTACTCTAGAGATGCAACATGAGTTCAACATATGCAAACTATTGCCATTCATCATAGCAACAACAATAACAACAACCAAATAAAATCATAAGATGAATCAACAGATTTTTTTAAAGAGCATTTGATAAGACTTGGCACCCAGTCCTCAGGCAGGAGACCAACTCTGGTTGCATCAGCATGGAATCTATGGTGAAATGAGACTGTTTATGAGGACGGCACCCTTGGGAGTCTTTCAGTGTTAGTGGTGCTCAGGAAGGCCAGGGCAGAGGGAAAAGGCTCATCAGCACTCTAGGCCTAGAAGAGTGTGGACCTGTTCCTAACCCGGCCTATGGTCTCTGTCTTGCAATGAGTAGTGACAACTCTCTCATCACTACAAGTGCAGTATGCTGATCTTTCCTTCTGTTATTTCGCTGGGAGTAAGATGAACTCACCAACCAGTGGCTGAAATGGGAAGCAATAGAACTGAAGCCAGCTTTGTCTGTCACCCTATGCTATTCAGTGGTCCAAGGCAATAAGGGGGAAAGATGTTCTTGGCTCAGTCTGGAAAGCTCTGACTGATGATTAATCACAGCTTAGTCATCAGTACTGTCCTTTCCTGGCTGGGGAGACAGAATCTCTAGCTGACACTGGTCTGTGGGGCACATTATGTCCTTTACTCCAAGACCCAACCTACCTCCCTGTGGAGTTGGATGCCCTGCACAACTCATTCCAGACCCTGAGTTTTCTGGAACTGTTTGTAGACAGGGTCTTTAGGAGGTAATTAAGAATAAATGAGGTCATGGGGTGGGTTCAAATTGGATAGAGCTGGTGCCCTATGAAAGGGGAATCAGACACTAGAGCTTGTTCTCTGAGCACATGCACTGAGTCATCTGAGCACACAATGAGAAGGTCACTCTGCATGCCAAGAATAGATCCTCATCAGAAACTGAATTGGTTGACATCTGATTTAGACTTCAAGCCTTCCAAACTGTGAGAAATCAAATGATTGTTGAACCCATTCCATCTGTGTTACTTTTTTTATAGAAGCTTAAGGGACATATATTGTGTTTTGCTTTTTACTTTGAATAAACTTGTTACAAGCCAGAGTCTCTAAGCTTTTAATTTTTTAATTTAATTATTAAAATAACTAGAGAGGAGTCTGGTAAGATGGCAGCAGAGTGGACACTCTCCAAACATGAACAAGAAATTCATGTAAAACAAAGTCAAAAGAACCCTGAGGGAAAACCCTGTGATTTTCACAGACAATAGGAACATCAGCACAATGGAAAGGGGTAGGGAAAACTGTAAGTGAACTCTGTTTAGAGGGATAAGAGGGCAGTACAACCCACAAGAGGAAGGAGAAGCTGCCCGCAAAGTCCCCTACAGTTATTGATTTGGACACATGCCAACATCAGGGCTCCTAAGACCCAGAACTGCACTGGATAAGTGGTTGTATGAAGAGGCACCCAGGATGGAGGGTGCATTTCCGGAGGGGTAGAGGTGGGGGCATGTAGGGAATTCTAATGGCTTGAATTTATGACTCATAAGGCAGAACAGCTGTAGCCTGAATGAGGTTGGACCACCTGAGCTTCCCTTAGAAGAGGCTACTACTGAAGCCCAGCTGAGACATTCAAAACACCTGGCATCTCCCACAAAGAAACACTTCATAACAGGAAGTTCAAATTCCTGAGGCTACTGGAGGTAATCCTTTTATACCCATCGCCTTAGTTCTCTTTAATATCTTTTACCTGTTGCCAGTTCCAGTGGCCCAACTACTCCAACAAAAACAGTAGTTGAAAATGTATCCTTACTAAAAACCATAGGAACTGAAAATGAGGAGACAGAACAACACAAATTCCAGAACAACAACAATAGCAAAAAAACCTGAGTGGGGTCCCAACTTAGTGGACTTGTGAAGCATTTCAGAAGGGAGGGAAATTCAGGGCAGTAGTACTGGTAATGATGATAGAACTTAAGAAAACAGAGGGTATAAAACAACAGTAGAATTAAGTTAATGAAAATATAAGGCAGATATAATCAGAAATAATGGAGTTAAGAAACATCATCGCTGATTTGAAAAATAAAATTGAGGCCTCAGAACAGACAAACAGGAAAATGGACAGAATTAATGAGCCCGAAAATATGAGGCAGATATAATCAGAAACAACAGAGTTAAGAAATATCATTGCTGATTTGAAAAATAAGATTGAGGCCTCAGAGCAGACAAACAGGAGCAATGGACAGAATTAATGAGCCCAAAACAATGAGGTATAAAACAAGAGTAGAATAGGATAGAGAAAAAACAACTAAAAAGAAAAAAAAATAGCATAAGAGCTCTCCAGGATAAAAGACATTTAAAGAGAAATAATATCTGTATCATGGGTATCCAAGAAGTAGAAGAAAGAGAAAAGCATAGAAAATCTATTGAAGGAAATAATCACTGAAAACTATCATAATCTGGAAAACAAACCAAAGGTTGTCATCTCAGGGATCCAAAGGGTTTCAAACAAAATAACAACAGAGAGACGTACACCAAGACACTTAATAATAAAGCTGCTGAGAACCAACAAAAAGGACAAAATATTAAAAATATCAAGAGGAAAAAGGATAAACCTATAAGGAAACACCTATCATACTACAGCAAACTTTTCAGCAGAAAAAAGCAAAAAGTAAAGGAATTTATCAACATGAAGCTGCATATGAAAGGAATCCTAAAGGGGATATCATAAAGCAAGAGGACAATGAATGTAGAGGTAACAGACACCTAAATTATTTAACATGAAGGAGTAAGATGAAAGTAAAAATGTGGTTCAGCAGAACCAACCAGAAACCAGACCCTTCACACTAATTAGCCTATCACTTACAAACATCAGTAGAACTTTCAAACAGAAAATAGTAGAAGTAATGCTTAAAGCAATGAGACTAGAACAAAACATAATAGGATATCTCAAAAAATAAAAAAGACAAGACAAAAACAAAAATCATATCAAATTGGCAATAAGCACGTCTATCTCAATAATCACAATCGCCTTAAACGTAAATGGCCTGAACACAACAGTCAAAAGATGTAGAGTAGCTGAATAAATTTCAAAACAAAGTTCAACCTTCTGTTGTTTATAAGAAACTCACCTTACCTTATTTCCTTCAAACACAAGGAGAAACTTAGATTTAAAGGTTGTAAGACAATTATAGAGGCTAATGGCAACCTCCCCCCCCCCCCAAAAAAAAAGTCAGGAACAGCTATACTTACATATGATAAACTTTCAATTAAGAAAATTAATGAGATAATTAAGGACACTATATTATGATTAAGGGTATAATACAATGAGAAGAAATACATACGCATGGATTGATGGTGCACCAAGATACTTAAGACGTTAATAACAGAAACAAAGAGAGATATTGATAACAGCACAATAATACTAGGCCCCCATAAAACTTCATTTACAGCAAAGGACCAACAAACTAGATAAAATATTTATAAGGAAACAATTTGCTTTAAATGCTAGACCAAAGAGGTATAACAACATCTACATAACACTTCACCCATACTGTTGTACTCACAAGACATGTACATGGAACATTTTCTAGAATAGACCATATTTGGGGGCATAAATTAATTATTAATAAAACCACAAAGATCAGAATTGTACCTAGTACCTTTTCTAACCATTACAAGAAAAAAACAGGAAAATTATGAATACATAGAGAATAAACGATATGCTGCTTAATATCAATTTGGTAAAAGAGCAATTCAAGTCAGAAATTTATTTTTTTATTCTATTTTTATTTATTTTTTAATTTATTAATTATATTTGACATCATTTGTAGTCCCCAGGGAGTACCCACCACCATTTCACCGGTGCACCATCACCTCAGTCCCTTGTGTACCCTCTGCCCTCATCCCCGTCTTTGCCCTCCTCCCTTCCCCTCCCCACCCATGATCCCTTTGGTTTATCCTGGCTTTTTGGTCTTGTTGAGTTTTTTTGTTTATTTTTGGTTATAATTGCCCAATTCCTTGAGCTTATTCTTTGTTGTTATTGTTCTTTTATATTCCTCCTGATAGTGAAGCCAGCCAATATTTTTCTCTTGCCTTCTGATCAAGTCAGAAATTTAAAAATAGATTGAGAAGAATGAAAATGATTATGCAGCATCTATGGGCTATTGTGAAAATAGTCATAAGTGAAAAGATAATTGCAATACAGTCCCATATAAATCCCAAATCAATAACAAATCTCATTTGAAGCAATTTGAAAAAGAGAAAAAATAAAACCCAAAGTTAGTAGAAGGAAGGAAATAAGAATAGAAGTAATGGAAATAGTGATCAAAAATACTGTACCAAAAAAAATAAAATCATGAAACTAAAGACCTGGTTCTTCAAGAAGATAAACAAAATAGATATAAGTGTAGCTGAATTAAAAAAAAAAAGGGAGAAAACATTAATAAACAGAATCTCAATGGAAGGAAAAATCACTATAGGTAGCACAGAAAAATAAAAGATCATAAGACTACTATAAATAACTACAAACCAATAAATTTAATAGCCTTGAAGAAGTGGATATATTTCTATATCAACACAATATATGAAGACTAAGCAAGGAAGAAACAGATAAACTGAACAAATTGATCACAAACATGAAAATTGAAACAGTAATAAACAATCTTGTGAAACACAAAACCTAGGACCAAATGAATTTACAAATGAATTCTGTCAAACGTTTAAAGAATGAATGCCTAAGTTGCTTAAATTGTTTTTAAAATATAAGAAGGAATGCTCCAACATTACCTTAATACTGAAACCAAAACAACACACAAAAATATCATAAACCAATATCCCTGAACATTGATGCAAAAATTTTCAGCTAAATACTAGCAAATCAAATTCAACAGTATATCACAAGGATTTATACACCACGATTGAGTAGAATTCATCAAAGGGAAGCAAAGATGGTTTATTTTTTATTATATTTTAAAGATTTATTTATTTATGCATATAAGAGCTAGGGTACAGGCCAGAGGTGTGGGGGATGAGAGGATCTACCAGAGACAGAGTGGGGAACAGAACAGGCAGACTGATGGAAATACACTGCTGAGGGGTGCAGCGGGCGAGCAGGAGAGGTCTGCCATACCATGTGGGTCACCTTCCTGGCCGGCAGCAGGGACCCAACTCATGCTGCAGTGGCTGTGGTCTGCTTCATAGTGTATTGCTTACCCCATCGTGACACCAGGGAGGCCCCGCAAGGATGGTTTAATTTAATTAAATCAATGCAATACACCATATCAACAAAAGTAGAGATAAAAATAATATAGCAACAAATGCAGAGGAAGTATTTGACAAGTTTCAGCAACTATTTATGATTGAAAATCTAAGTAAGATGGGAATTGAAAGAAACTACCTCAATAAAATAAAGGCCCATATATCTCAAAGCAACGGTTACTACAGTACTCAGTGGTGGAAATCTGAAAAGTTCTTCCCATAAAATCCAGCACAAGACAAGGACACCCATTATCACTACTTTTGTTAAACTTAGTACTAGAGGTTTTGCTCAGGATTATCAGACAATAACAGAAAGTAAGAGAATCCAAGTCAGAAAAGAAGTGAAACTACTACAATTTGCAGATGATATGGTATTATACATAGAGGCTCCTAATCAGTATACAAAATCCATAGTCTTCTAATAGACAAACAACAAAAAGGAATTAAGAAAATAGCTCCACTGTTTCAAAAAGAATCAAGTACCTCCAATGAACCTAACAAAGGAATTAAAAGTCTACACCATGAAACTTAAAAGATGATATTAAAGGACTTAATATAAGGAGATGGAAGGGCATACATACCCTTCTTATGGTGGAAAGAATCAATAAAATAAAAGTGAATATGCTATCTAAAATGAAATACAAATTCAATACAGTCTCCTTCAAAACCCCAGCAATGTTTTTCAGAGAATGAAATAGATGCTAAAATTTATGAGGAACCACAAGACATCTCTAATTATAAAAGCTATCCTCAGAAAAAAGTACAGAAACAGAAGTATCACTTTGCTTCACTTCTAGCTTTACTATAAAGCAGCAGTATTAAAACTATGTTTTCACAAACTAGACACATAGACCAATGGAATAGAATTGAAAATCCATATATAAATCTATGCATATACGAACACCAAAGTTATTATAAAATATCCATGACTTTAGATGGGAGAAAAGCTCACTTAATGTTATTGGGAACATTAGAAACCCAAATGTAAAGAATGAGGTTGTATTACTCACTAACATCATACACAAAAATAAATTTCAAATAGATTAAAGATTTAGATCTAAAACCTGTAACAATAAAATTCAAGAAGAAAATTCAACAAGAAAACACTGACAGCATGTTCTATGATATCAAAAATAAAGATATTTTTGGGGTCTCCCTGGTGGCACTAAGGGTTAAGTCACAGCACTGTGAGGTTATCTGCAGCCACTGCAGCACTAGTTGGATCCCCAGCCAGGGAGGGGACCCACATGGCACAGCAGACCTCTCCTGCCTCACCCCTGCTCCCCTCAGCAGTGTGTTTCAGTCAGTCTGCCTGTACTGTTCCCCACTCTGTCTCTGTTGAATCCACTGTCCACCTCCCACCCCCAGCCTCTGGCCTGTACCCCAGCTCTTATATGCATAAATAAATAAACCTTTTAAAAAAGACATTTTTTGGTGACTGAATCCCTATGGCAAGGGAATCAAAAATAAAAATTTGTTATTATCTCAAATTACAAATATTCAATACAAAATTCTATGGGGTTGACACCTAGAAAAGAAAGCAAATATTGTAAGAAAAAAAGGTAAACAGGGAAAGAAAATATAAAACAATCAAATACACATCCTATAATTAAAAACACATCCTACTGAATAAGAGAAAATATTTTCTTTTCCTTTTTTAAAGATTTTATTTATTTATTTAATTATAGGCCAGAGGCACGGGGTTGGTGAGAGGATCCACCAAAGACAGAGCGGGAGCAGAATAAGCAGACGGACTTATACACTGCTGAGGGGAGCAGCAGGCGAGGCAGGAGAGGTCTGCTGTGCCATGTGGGTCCCCTCGTGGGCCGGGGATTGAACTTGTGCTGCAGTGGCTGCAGAAGCCCCACAGCGCGGCGCTCAACCCCTTGTGCCACCAGGAAGTCCTGAGAAAATACTTTCACAATATATAATTTCTAAGGGACTAATAGCCAATTATACAATCAAAGAAATCATACAATCATACAATTCAACAATAAAAAAACTGTGTAATCCAGTTAACAAATGGGCAGCAGACAGTTCACCAAAAAGGAAATCCAGAAGCTAAAATATATATGAAAAAATGTTCACCATTACTTCTACTAAGAGACATGCAAATTAAAACTACAATGAGAAAGCATTTCATACCTTTTGTAGTGGCACATATTAAAAAGACCCCTAACAGCAAGTGCTGAAGAGGATGTGTAGGAAAAGAACTCTATTACACTGTTGGTGGGAATGTGAACTGATAAAACCGTTATAGAAAGCAGTCTGGATTTATCTTATAAGATTGAAAATAGAAATACCATAATGACAATCCCATTCCTGTGCCTATATCTACAGAATATGAAACCATCATCAAAAAACCACACATGCTCCACTAGATTCACAGTAGCATTATTTATAGTAGTTATCATTGAAAACAGCCTAAATCTCTTTCAAAAGACTAATGGATCAAGAAGACTACATACATACATACATACATACCATGGAACCATGGAATATTATATTACAGTATGAAAGAATGGCATGTGACCATTTTCACAAAATGTAGGGGATTTGAGGAGTTATATATAGCAAAATATGTCAGAATGATAAAACAAATATAATACATTCATATAGCAGACAATTTAATAATGTAAAACACTAAAATAAAACCCCACATAGCAAACTAGTGGACATCAATAAATATCCGGAGTGTTCTGAGTTTAAGGGTGTGTGTATGTGTGTGTGTGTGTGTGTGCGCGCAAGCACAAGAAAGAGACAAGAGGACATAGAGAATGGTGGTAGGAAAATGTATAGAAAATACATTCCTTAGAGCAGTTCTATTTTTTCCATAAAAAACAATTCATTACACTTTTCACTTTTAAAATATTTTAGGAATAGTCAATAAATTTTGTGGCTCAAAAATCTACAAAGTAACATTGTAGTAAAACAGATGGACTTGAACAGCACATGTGCCAACTTTTTGCGCAGTAGAGATGACTAGCAGAGCTATATTTAAATACACCCTTAAAAATAGGACTCCAGATATGAATTGGCATATCTATCAGATATACTTTTTAAGGACTTTTTTTGTTTGGAGATAAGTCATGTAGGATGAGAAGTGTGGTGGAAGTTATCCATTATGGTTGCCAGATCTGATTTCTGGACTGCAACTCGGGCAGAGCACGACAGCAACCTGGTGTCAGTGCTCTGATGCTGGCTTCTGATATCTGGACTGAAGTTAACCTGGAACCAACAGTGGAGTCAGCAGATTTCTTATCCCCAAGTCCACCTCCCCAGTTTCCTGTGTGTTAAAGAGCTGAAAGTTCCCTTGGGCATTAGGTATTTATCTTTTTGGGGTGTGGGAGGGAGCAGGGTGGTGGGAGGGGATGGGTGAAAGGGGATGAGGACCTGTTCAATCCGCTGGTGCCGCAAGGGCTTGAGCACCCTGCTGTGGGCTTGATTCCAGACTAGGAAGGGGACCCACGTGGCACAGCAGACCTCTCCTGCCTCGCCTGCTGCTCTTCTCAGCAGTGTATTTCAGTCAATCTGCCTGTTTTTTTTTTAATTTTTTTAAAGATTTATTTATTTATGCATACAAGCACTGGGGTACAGGTCAGAGGTGTGTGTGGAGGGGGGGTGAGAGGATTCACCACAGAGAGCTGGGAGCAGAACAGGCAGATCAACAGAAGCACACTGCTGAGGGGAGCAGCGGGCACAGCAGGAGAGGTCTGCCTGTACCATGTGGGTCCCCTCCCTGGCCGGAGGCAGGAATCGAACTCGTGCGGTGGCTGCTGCTTGCTTCATAGTGCGTTGCTTAACCCACTGCGCCACCAGGGAGGCCCAATCTGCCTGTTTTGCTCCCTGTTCCCTTTCCATTGAAATTAGCTAGAGAATTAAAAAAAAAAATTATTTGCAATAGAATCCTGAATGAGGTGTACAGTAAAAAGACATCATTTCATGGTATCTTTCCAGAAGTATTTTAAATAAGTATATTGAAATACGCTTTTTCCCTTAAAAAACTTATTGTAACATATAACACATTTTCAGCATCAATTTAAAAAACTATACCTTACAAAAATTTCCAAATTTCCATACATAATTTTCTAATTCTCTTTTATAGTTGTAGAATACTGCAGTCTATGGATGTATCATAATTTATTTAGCAAATTCCATACTGGTGGAAATTTGTTATTTCCAATAGCTTTCCATTATCAACAGTGTTGCAATAAATATCTTGTGCTTACATTAGCACATATACTCTTTTTTTTAGCGATTTATTTATTTATGCATACAAGAGCTGGGGTACAGGCCAGATTTGCGGGAGGTGAGAGGATTCACCAGAGACAGAGTGGGGAGCAGAACAGGAAGACTGACTGAAACACACTGCCGAGGGCAGCAGCGGGCGAGGCAGGAGAGGTCTGCTGTGCCATGTAGGTCCCCTCCCTGGCTGGAGGCAGGGATCGAACTCATGCTGCAGTGGCTGCGGTTTGCTTCATAGTGCATTTTTTAACCCACTGTACCACCAGGGAGGCCCTATATTAGCACATATACTGACATATCCTACAAATAAGATTGCCACAGCAAGAAATACACACATTTATAATTGTGTGTGTGTGTAGAAGAACTGGGGTGTAGGCCAGAGTTGGAGGGGTGGGGGGATGGGTGATGCTGAGAGGATTCACCAGAGACAGAGTGGGGAGCAGCACAGGATGATCCAATGAAATACACTGCTAAGGAGAGTAGTAGGAGAGACAAGAGAGGTCTGCTGTACCATATGTGGGTTAAACTCAGGCTGCAGTGGTGATAGCTTGATAGTGCTGAGACTTAACTCCTATGCCACCAGGGAGGGTTTGTAATTTTGATAGTATTGCCCAATTCCCCCTCCTAGGTATTGTCCCAATTAATTTCCCCCCAATAATGTATGAGAGTACATATTTCTCCATACTGTCAACACATTGTATTATGAAGTTTTTGTGTTTTTGCCTGTCTAGTAGATGAAAAGTATTATGTGGCTGTAATTTAATTTTATTAGACCTTCCTCCTTTTTATTAAAAGTAGAGTTAGAAATCTTTTCATATGTTTTAAACTCATATTTTCTTTTTTTCTGGTGAACTGTTTATCTCCTTTGTCCCTTTTTTCCTATTGGACTTTCATTTTTCACTTAGCACTTTATTTTTACCAACCATTTAGATTAATTAGTTTTTAGTTTATGATGAGTTGCAAATTCTTTTTCCAAGTTTGTTTTAAGCTTGCCATAATTTAAAAATTATGTTATAGTATTTTTGTGTCATAGTTTAGAAGGGTCTTTAACATTTAGAGGATTTTTTTCTCTCTTTTATGTTTGTTTTATTTCTTACTTTTTGGAAAACATTTGAATCTGTAGGAGTCAATTTTCTATGGATCGCTTAGATTGTGGTGCATCTCATGATAGTTTTTGTTCAAAATTATATTTTGAAGAATGTTTATATAGTTATCAGCCTTGGGGTTGGGGGAGAGAGGATATATATATATATACATACACACACACACAGAGAGAGAAAGAGAGAGAGAGAGACCCCATCCCTTTTCAGGGCAAAAGGCAGGTTTGTTTGCTGTCCAGGAATAAAAGAGATAATGCTTCTCTCTGTGTCTCCTTGTAGGGTGGTTTCCTAAGGTCAGAGTTACTCCTAGGTCAACCTCTGTCTCACCCCAGAGGTACTTCGAAAACAAGGTTATACTAATGCAATTAGGGAGGTCATGCTTCCTGCTATGCCATGAGTAACACAATCTTTTATCTCTGACTCAGGGTCTCATGCCTCTGAGAACACATGAAATTTTAGCAGCTAAATTATTAATTTATGAGCAAGGTGAAATGAGTTTAGTAGACATTTAAAGAACTGCACCACAAAAATAGCTGAATACACATTCTTGTCAACTATACCTAGAATGTTCTCCAGGATAGACTACATGTTGGCTCACAAAACAGGTATCAATAAGTTCATGAAAACTGATATCATAGCAAGTATCTTCTCTGATCACAATGGTATCAAACTAGAAATCAGCTAGAAAGAGGGGGAAGTCTCTAATATGTGTAGACTCAACAAAACACACTAAATGACCACTGGGTTAACGTGGAACTCAAAGAAATAATTAAAAAATAGCTGAACACAAATGAAAATTAAGACACCCTGTTAGAACCTGTGGGATACAACAAATGCAGTATCAAGAGGGAAGTATATAGCAATATAGGTTCACATCAAAAGCAAGAAAGTACTCAAATAAATAATTTTACCTCTCACCTTAAGGAACAGAAAAAAGACAAATAAAATGAAAAGTCACAGAAGGAGGTAAATAATAAAATTTAGAGCATAAATAAATGATACAGAAATAAGAAAGAACCCAAAAGTTCAATGAAACCTAAAACTGGTCTTTTGAAAAATAAACAAAATAGACAAACATTTAGATAGACTGACAAAGGAAAACAGGAGAAAGCTCTAATAAGTAGAATAAGAACTGAAAGAGGTTTCAACAGACATCTCAGAAATACAGAGGATAAGTAAGAGATTACTATAAACATCTTTATGCCATAAAGTTGAATAACCTAAGAAAATGCACAAATTCTTAAAATATATAACTTCTCAAGATGATTCACGAAGAAATAGAAAACCTGAACAGATCATTTACAGGCAAGGAAATTAAAACAGTAATCAAAAGTCTCCTCCAAAAACAAAACTCAGGCTCAACCAGACAGCTTCTCTAGTGAGTTCTACCAAATCATTACAGAGGAACTAATACCTAGCCTCCTCAAACTCTTCCAAAATTTGAGGAGAGACTGTTTCCAGACACATTTTATGAAACCAACATTACACCGGTACCAAAGCAGATAAGGACATCACAAAATTACAAAATTACAGATCAATATTCCTTATGAACTAACTGAAATATGCCAGTTACACAAGGACAAATAGTGTATGATTTCTTTCTTTTGTTTCTTATCACAATCCCTATATCCTCTTTGACATTTTTCCTTCTCCCACTCAAGTTTAGAGCTTTCAATTTGCTTATTAATGACTACAAATTTTTTTTCTTAAATTATGTTTATTGAGGTGATATTTATTTGCAACACTTTATATGCACCTCTGCAAATGGATGCTCTCATACCACCCCTACCACCAAAGCACCAAAAATCTTCCATCATAGTCTATTGAATGACTGCAAATTTCTTTTTTTAAAAAAAGATTTATTCATTATGCATTCAAGAACTGTGGTACAGGCTAGAGGTATGGGGGGGGGCAGTGAGAAGGTAAATACCAGAGATAGAGTGGGGAACAGAACAGGCATATCAACTAAAATACACTGCTAAGGGAGGCAGGGTGACACGCTCCCCCAACCCCAAGGCCCTGGAGGCAACAGAACCTCTGATTCTCCCACCGTGCCCCCTGCTGTGAATATCTGAGCTTTCTCTGTCGCTCTCTCATATTCTCTCTTTCAGTCTTGTGTTGTCTCATAGTCTTAATTTCATTTGTGTCTTAATTTTCATCTCATAGTAGTCTCACTTCAGAGTGATGCTGTCCTTTTATTCCCTTCCTTCTAGGCCCAGGTATCCATAATCATGAGAGGGTAGAAAAGGCCTAATTCACTTTATTTACTCTACACTTTGCTTTGCTGAAATTTAGTTCTGAATATGTATAGGAGGTAAGCCCAGTGTCTTAACTTTGCTGCCATCTTGCCAGATTCTGACAAATATTGTATGACTCCTCTTAGATAAGTTTATTAGGGTTGTCAAATTTTATAGAGACTGATAATGCATGATGGTTGCCAGGGGCTGAGGAGGAAGAGGAAACAAGCAGTTATTGTTTAATGAGTACAGAATTTCAGTTTTACAAGATGAAAAAGACTTCTGCAGATGGATGGTGGTGATGGTTTCACAATAGTATTAATGTATTTAATATCAATGAGATATACTCTTAGCAATATTTAAAATTATGAATTTTGTTATCTATACTTTACTACAATAAAAATATTCCTGATTAAGATCATGTCCTAATTCTTTTATTCTAGCAGTGTATTCTAAGATCCTTTTTCCTTTCTCTCTCTATAGTCTTATTTCCCTGAACTTTGCTCTTAATGAAATTATTGCATCTTAATTGTCCTACTTTCCTACTTCAACTGTTGATTTCTGTGCTAATGGATTCATCTACTGAGTTACAAGTTTTTACTAATTGTGTAAAAGTGGGGTCCTATGTTTGGTGCAATACAATAAAGTAGAATAGACTCTGTCACTTGCAGCAATCCCCTGATAAGATAGAGCACAAGTGACACAGCCCTGCTTCAAAGAGAAATCATGTTTGGTACATTTCTGTAAATTTTATC
>JAGFMF010011382.1:0-46390 GCA_019455555.1 Galemys pyrenaicus
TTGTAGTCCTTGGATCTTGTAGGTCTGGAATGGGGGTCGAAGTCCATAACCTATTTGTATAATCCATTCAGGAGGGTCTTTCCCCCTAACACTCTCACCACCCTGGACTCTGGCCTGTACCCCAGCTCTTGTATGTATAAATAAATAAATCTTTAAAAAAAATCAATTTGAACCTTTGCTTTGGTTTTAATCATATTTGCAATTACATGGGTATATTTTATGCTCATTTAGATGAACTTTCTAGTTGTCGCATCTTTAATTCTGATGTATTTCTTGTCAACTAAATAGGTCTTCAAATAATTTTTTTTCAAAAAGAACCCATAATTGACATACTTTTGAAGCCCAAACACAGGCACTTTTATTGTTCACACATGAACAGCATCATAACATTGTCTAATGTTGCTTAAAATTTCTTCCTGTAATCTAGTAGGAAGCTGAGAGAGGCTACTTTCATATGCCATTTTAACTGGTAAACATCTTCCTTGGATTTTTTTTGCTATTTGTAGCCTTCAAACAGATGTTCTTCAAAGTAAAAGAAATGTCAAACTTCTATTTTTTATTATGTGATCCACATCATGAATTGGTATTAACTAGTAAAAGAAAACTGTAACTAGGAAGATTTGAATGATATCCCAAATTACCTAATAAATAATTTCCCCAAATTTATAGAATTTCAGGGGAAGTTTATGAAAAGTTGCTCAGACATTGTCAAACAACACACTTTTCTGAAGCCCAAATCATGCATCAAGAAGGCTTTTAGGTGGACCCTCCCTGGTGGCACAATGGGTTAAATAATGCACTATGAAGCAAATGGCAACCATTCAGCATGAGTTTGATCCCTGCCTCTGGCCAGGGAGGGGACCCACAGGGCTCAGCAGACCTCTCCTGTCTTGCCTGCTGCTCCCCTCAGCAGTATATTTCTGTTAATCTGCCTGTTCTGTTCCCCACTCTGTCTCTGGTGAATCCTCTCACCCCCACACTTCTGGCCTGTACTTCAGCTCTTGTATGCATAAATAAATATTTTTTTTTTTTAAAAAAAGAAGGCTTTTAGGACTTTGTCCTCAATTTCCCTAGCCATCACAGGCCTTTCCATCTCACTGAGAAATGAACCCTTAAAATTGAGCAGGATTACTAAAACATTACTTTTCTTAAACCAGAATCAGTAGCTGGTAACTATTGGCTGGTGTGACACTGTCCCTTCTCAATTGCCCTGTTACACTAAGGAGCTGAGGTTTGGGCAGTGACATTCTGTGTTCTCATCCTTATTCTGGTGCTAGATGGTGTGGTTTTCTCTATTTTGAAAATTGATCATGGTCCCACTCAACTGATGTCTTTCTTGAAGCTTCAAGTACCTCTACCCAACCATAGTCAGTTATTTCTTCTGGAGCTATTTCTTGTGCTGATGGCTGCCAAGGATAATTTGAGCTGCCCCCTGCTTCCTCTACCTTTGGAATGTGACTCATGCTTTTAGATATCACTCATTTTTACAACTCTCTAAAAAGTTGTAAGGCATTGGCATCAAATTCTCACTTCACATTCTTCATTTATTAAGCCAGAAAGCTTAAGATCTAACTGGCAAAAATTGAGGAAAATGAGCTTTTATCTTAAGAAACCCTAGAAACATCATTAATTCACCTCTGGCTCCTGGGGCTCCCCAGATGAGCATCTTCTACATCACTTGGGAGCTTGCTGGCAGTGCAGACTCTCAGCCCCCTCCCTACCACAGAACCAGAATCTGCATTTTAGTGAGATCTGCGGGGGACTGCCTGTATTCTGCAGTTTGAGGTGCACCAGTGTCTAAAACAGCTCCCAGCAGTGCGCCAGTGGCAGTGGGTTACAGGTTTGCTTTCCAGCTTGTATTCCTCGGCCCTCAAAGATGCCAGGAAAGGCCTAGGGAGGCTGGGATTCTGCCTCCACAGAGTGGGTTCTCCTCTTATTCCATGTACTTGATGGAAGAAATCTGAGCACCTGTAACAGTGTCAGTTCTCTGAAGTAAATGTTCTCGCTACAAAGATTTCCATATTTATTTCCAGAGATGTTAGCCTATTGCCCAAAATAGATGTAGATGCACCAAATTTGTTCCATGCACTAGTTTACTGCCCCTATTCTAGAGCACATCTGTATTTTCATGTCTTGTAAAAAGGTCAATATTTTCAAAATCAGGATCTGATGACCATAATGATTGTTTGATGATACCCAGGAAAAGCGTCTGCCTTTTATAAGCTACCCTTCTCTTCAGTAGGTGCTCTGTGGCATCACCTCTCTGGAACAATTAGCAGGGTGGGTTGAGAAGCCTTCAACTGGTCGTTTACCCAATTATACTTTCTACTCATACCTCTCAAACTCATTGTGCCCAGTATAGAGCTATGATCTTCCCCAAATCTACTCCATTTCTGGTTTCTTCTCTCCTAAGGCACCACCATCATATAATTAATTGGACAAGCCAGAAGCCTGGAAGCCAGCCTCCTCATCTCCCTCTCAGTCATGTTCCATGACCAACACCACGTTATGTCCAGTTCACTTCCAGAGTTCCTCTCCAACAAGTATCTTTCTTCCATTGTCTTCCACTACCCTGATCCAAGATCCCACCCACTCCCTTCTCATCCCTGCTTCCACTCCTGTTCCACTGTGATCACTCCAAAAATGTAAATTTGATCACATCGTTTCCTTCCTTAATACCCCTTAATGACTTCCTGTGGCTATTAGGGTCAAAACCCAATTCTTAACATGGTCCACACAGCCTAGCCTTGTAAGGCACCTGTGCACCCATCTGCCTCACTTTGCACATGCTCCACTTTCTGAACTCCAGAAGCCAGAGTTGACTTCTCCATGCTTCTTCCTACCATGTGGCCTTTGCCGCCTTTCCTTTGGCCTTTCCTCTTCCTGGAATATCCTCCCTCTCTCTCTGCCTAGTTAAAATCGACTTATTTATCCTCTATAGTTCAACTAACCTGACTCCTTTTTGAAGGAAATTTCCCTGTACTCTAGACCAAGTCAAGATCTCAAGATTCCCCCAGTACTGCCATCATCTCTGTCCTTTCCAGTATTTGTCAGTTTTAGTTTTTTGTCTTTCCAAATGATCACTGAAGTCTTTCTTTCTCTCTAGACTCTAGTCTCTATGAGGATGGGATCTGTTTCTCCTCTGTTCATACTTCTATCCCCATTGTCCAGCATGCTTCCTGGCACATAATAGAAGTGTTTTTACCAAAAAAAAATTTTGTAAAAGACGTGAACAAATACATTCTGCTTTCTAGACACTCCCTCCTAGAATGTCTTTTACCCGATTCAGACACAGCCTGTACTGAAGGCTTACAGCGATTATCCCTTGCTATTACAATTCTCCCATTGACATCCAAGCCTATTTAGCTTTTTATTTCCTTTACACATTTTGATGGTTCCCCCTCAGGAGGTCCTGCTGGAACCTCTGGAGATGCGGCTTGAGGGAGGTGAGTGTAGTGGAAAAATGCTTGTCTTGGGGAGTCTGGTCCACCACCTGCCTTGCAGAGACAGGGCAGGAGGAACATCCTCTAAATCTCAGAATAATTACCTGGGCGATGGGAAGACATTCTTCCCAAGTGTTCATCCCAGGAGTCCTATGCTTTATCCTTTCAATCCTCCCCTCCCTGCCTAGCCTCCTCAGGCTTTTATAGACAGCATATTCACAGAGAGAACAGCTGCCCTTTTTTGCATATTGATTCATCTGAAAGAGAGATCTTTCAGACGCTAGAAATGGCCACACTGCTGTTAGCTTTCTGTGAAGCTGCATAAGGCTGTTCTGGTGTGTGTTTATTACTTACCCCTTGAGGTAAACGCGAGGCTGAGCGGTAATTGCTGCGTCTCCAGGTGAATCCATTTCCCTGCGGTGTACTTGCAGACCCTGAGGAGCCCTGAGGTGAAATCTTTACACAGCTGCCTTGGCAACTGAGCTCACCAATGTTTGCTGTGCATCCAAGGACAAGCAGGTATCCACGGCAGTGGGTGTTTCAAACAAATTTCCCTCTCAAATTGGCACATTCTCTGCAAGCTTTCTAGACTTCACAGTGTGGCTCACAGTGTGGGAACAATTTCCATCACCATCCGACTAGCAAGTACTGGTTCTGTGGTAACTTGTGTCTTTAAAATAGCTTAATACACAATAGGGTACAGAGGTCTGCTCCTGAAGTAATGACTTAAGTACACCTTCCCACAAGGCTCCCCATAGAGAGGATCATCTTTAAACACGTTCAAAAGAGTATCACGTTGTCACTTCCTCTGCTTTTTGTGTGCACATAGGTTATCTGTATGGGCAGGTTGGTTACTTGACATTTTCCTATTCTAGATTAATTTAGCAATGGGCAGTTATTATTGCTTATTCTTAGAAAGTTCTGGCAAATCATCCACATTTGATCAGGTGGATGGAACTGATTTCCCTACTTTTATTTTATTTAATTTATATATGTATTTACATCATTCTTCCTTTTTGTATGATGCATGCTTTCTCCTCTCAGGTATAGTCCCCATAGAATTCCCACCACCAATTCACCCGTGTACCAACACCATAGGCCCTTGTGCTCTTTCCTCCCCTGTTTTGATCCCTTCCCCCCACCTCCCCTACAGAATGTCTATGATTTATAGTTGCTGTTAATTTTGTTTTTTAATTTATTATAATTAATTTTTTTCCTCATCCCTTATTTGATATCCCTACTTTTAAAATTACTCATCTTCCCAGTTTACCCAGGACTAGGGCTAGGAGTGGGGATTCTTCAGGGTGTGATATTTGCAATGTTCAAATCAGAAAATCCAAGACCAGTCAAAACAAGTTGTCACTCTATGACCATTCTACTCTGACAGAGGGCCATGCACATCCAGTTGAAGGTAGCTCATCCTCTGACTATCCCAGTTTATTTGTTGGTAGGAGTTTCACAAACCAACACGTGCCCAAATTTCGCTTTCTCTCTTTTTAATGTAACAGCTTTATTGAGAGAAAATCCACATAGCATACAATTCACTCATTAAAGTGTCCAATTCGATAGTTCTTAGTATAGTCACACAATTGTGATAGCCTCACCACAATTTTCCAACATTTTTATAATTCCCAAATGAAACCCTATACCAGTAAGTTATTCCCATTTCCCCTGGTCCTCTCAACCCCTGGCAACCACTGGCCTGCTTTCAGAACCTATAACTTTGACTTTTCTAGATATTTTTTATAAATGGAATATACGATATGTGGCCTTTTATTTCTGGTTTCTTTCATTTAGCAAATATTTTTCAAGATTCTTTCATATTGTAGCACACATCCATTGTTCACTCCTTTTTATTGCTGCATAATATTGCATTGTACGAATAGGCAATATTTTACTCTTCATAAGTTGTCGGGCATCACTGAACTATTAAAAATCATACTGCTAAAAATACTCATATGCAAGTTTTTATGTGACTGTATTTCTCATTTCACTTGGTATATGCCAATGAACAAAAGCCCTAGATTGTATGGTAACTCTATGATTAATCATTTGAGGAACTTCCAGGCTGTTTTCCAAAGTAATTGGACCATTTTATGTCTGCATCAGCAGTATATGTAGGTTCTAGTTTCTCCACATCCTTGTCAATACTTAATATCTCCACAGCCTTGCCAACACTTAGAGTCTGTATGTTTTATTACAGCCATCCCAGGATGTGAAGTGGTATCTTACGGTTTGATATGCATTTCTGTGATTGTCATGTACTTATTGCCAGGCTTCTTAAATGGAAAATGGTAACAAACATAAAGGGTGTTTGTCAAAGGCTGATTATATGCAGTGGACTTAAGGTTGTAACTAAATGGGAAATCGGATACCATAACCAATTTCTGTTTTCTCAAATCATTCTACCTGGAGGTAAATCATTGGCTTTTCCTCATGATCTGAAGTGGGCCCAGTGTAAATCCCACTTACCTGCTCTGAGAAAGGCCATCCTGTGCTATCTCCATCAAAACTTGTTGCCAAATGGCCATCTTCTTCTGGAGTCCATGGACCGTGTGTTCCGAGTGTGAGCCTGTACTGGCTTCATGTTGCTTTGTTAATGAGCTTCCTAAAAGGGACGTTTATCCAGTTATCATTCTCCTACTTGGACTCTGGGGCCTTCTGGTGACTTCACAGACTTGCTGCTGCTTTTTCTCTTTCCAATTTTTTCCTACTTCTTCTTCTTTGTTTCTTTCTCCAGTATCTCTGGGGCACTCTCTGTGCTTATTCAGTTTTGTTCACATGTCAGTTTGTTCCTTCATTTCCCCACTAACAAATTCCAAAAGATCCCCCTTTCCATCTCCTGCCCTTGTCTTTTCCTTTCATTTCTCAGAAGAGACCCTGTTAATTTGATAGAAAAGAATCGGATTCCTATCAAAGCTACCAAGAAAATGAGCTCCATAAAAAAAATTAATCTCATTCTACGCTAATTTTTAGAGCTTGGAATCTGGTAGTTCTCTCTGGTGGCGCCCTGGCCACTGAGACAGTGATCAACTATTTCTGTAAGTGGAAATGAATGACACTACTTCCCATCATTGGTCAGCAGCTACTGCAAAGATACCATTTCAGCATTTTAAACTCATCATTCCCAATACGCACAGGTCAAATAGCTACTACCTTGCAGTTTGGCAGAGAGGATAAAAGTAATAATAATAATAAATAATAAATAATAATTGATTTGGAGACTATTCTAAGCAGTGAGGAAGTATGATTGAGGTGGGGGGGGCAAGTCCATGGTAGACACAGGCAGGTAGGTATTTTTATTATCATTTTTTGTTATGTTTCCATTCACTTTATAAAGAGATTTAACCTAGCAGAGGGTCATGTGGTTGTAGGCATACACCAAAATGGGCCCTCGTCCTTCTCTGCCTTCACCACACAGATGACCCTGAGGAGAAAACATTTGGGGGCAACCAAACAGACCAAAGAGATCTGGGGTCCCCACCAGCAGGATGGCAAACAATGTCTGTTGGTGTATGTGTTTCAGAGTGAAGGGGCCGGAGAAGGAGGAGAAACTGAGGCGGACGGTCACGCAGGTTCTCAAGTGTGACGTGACCCAGAGCCGGCCTCTGGGCGCCGCCCACCTGCCGCCGGCTGACTGCGTGCTGAGCACGCTGTGCCTGGACGCCGCCTGCGCGGACCTGCCCACCTACCACACCGCCCTCAGGAACCTCAGCGGCCTGCTTAAGCCCAGGGGCTTCCTGGTGCTGGTGGACGCCCTCAAGAGCAGCTACTACATGATCGGCGAGCAGAGGTTCTCCAGTCTCTCTCTGGGCCGACAGGCGATCGAGGCTGCCGTGAGAGAGGCTGGCTTCACCATCCAACAGTTTGAGGTGATCTCTCAAAGCTATTCTTCTGCCATGGCAAACAACGAGGGACTTTTCTGCCTGGTGGGGCAGAAGCTGAACTGATCTGTGTGATATCTCAGGGGTGCAATTAAACCGTTCCTCTGACTCTCGATTGACTTCAGTTCTTGGGTCTGACTACTAAGGTCATGGTGCCAAGCAGAGGCTAGTGCCTGGGCCCCCATCCATCTAATGTGTGGCTCATCAGGCCAGTCAGCCCAGCTGAGCCCCTGAGCACCTAGTCTGTTCTCCACACCTGGTGAGGTGAGGCCAGAGAGGAGGAACTGGTGCGCCCTCACAACTCTGCCAGGTCAAGCCTACAGAGTGTCTGTTAACTATTTATTTCTCATGGGTCCTGCTGTCCCTTTTCCCAGGAACCGGCTTCTCCTTGCCTTCGATTCTTGCCTTCTCCCTGCTGAGGTACCACACTGCAGAGGCCACCTGGCTCATCTGGGGCCCACAGGTACCACCCTCAGATGACAGTTGTCCCAAGCATAGGGCAGACTCTTCTCTTACTGTCCTCAATATACTTCAGTCAGGGCACTATTCCACATCACTGTCAGGAACAGGCACCTTCAGGGCCTGCATCCTTATGCCTCCTGGAAGGATCCTCTGGTCCAGCTCTGACTAAGCACCTACTTGGAGTTGTCTTACCTCCTCCCACTTCAGGTCTACCTTCTCTGGTTTCTAGTTCCCCTCACCAAGATGCTCAAAGACAGAGGTTGACAAACTGTGGCCCATGAGCCAAATCCAACATGCTATGCGTTGTGCCTGATTTTTGAGGACACAACCATGGCTGCCCACTGGTGCTGGGTCTATGGAGGTTTTCATGCTCCTGCCAGAGCTGAGTGATTGCAACAGTGACTGTGTGTAAGGTCTGCAAACCCTCAAATATCTGTTTTCTGGATCTTTCCAGAAGTGTGCCAACTCCTACCCTAGTAAGGTGCTTCCCTCTTCGTCAGGGTCAGAGGCCCATGGTTCACTGACATCACTTGGCATCCCAAGCTTCCCCTCTTTATTGGATTACACCCAGTGGACATTTCCAGTCCCCACCAGGGACTTGCACATACAGTGACAGTTGAGTAAGAGCTCAAGAGTTTGACAGCAGTCTATTTTTGTTGACTTTGTTGTTTGGGACCAAATTGTCATAACAGGGTATCAGTCAGTTCTTAGAACTGGTTCATCTTGTAAGATGTCTATCAATACATCACAGTATAGGAGCCCCCCCTAGTGGTGCAAGGGATTAAGCACCACACTATGAAGCATCAGAAGCCACTGCAGCACAAGTTCGATCCCTGGCCAGGGAGCTGACCCACATGGCACAGCAGACCTCTCCTGTCTCACCTGGTGCTCCTCTCAGCAGTGTATTTCAGTAGATCTGCCTGTTCTGCTCCCCACCTGTGTCTGGTGGATCCTCTTACCCACTAACCTCTGACCTGTGCCCCAGCTCTTGTGTGCATAAATAAATAAATCTTTTAAAAATACATCACAATATGATATTCTAACCTAATTACAGTTTCTGGAAAGTCCACTGAAGGACACTAACAGGCTGGTCTAGACTGGATGGAAAAAGCCAAGTTGAGCTCTGTTCCCTCAAGTGGATGGGATGATGGAGTTTGCAGCCCCTTTCTGCAAGGAC
Organism: Galemys pyrenaicus; assembly: GCA_019455555.1. Classification (NCBI taxonomy): domain Eukaryota; kingdom Metazoa; phylum Chordata; class Mammalia; order Eulipotyphla; family Talpidae; genus Galemys; species Galemys pyrenaicus. Next base: position 8,967 of record JAGFMF010011382.1, read on the forward strand.
TATCCTGGGGGGGTTTCCCAGGAAACCACAGTCCTCAGCCTGGCCAGCACCAGCATCACCCCGGCCGCTGAGAGGGATCTGGTCTTGGAGGCGGGCTCCCTCGAACACCTGTGTGTCTACCTGACAACCCAGAACAAAAGTTCCAGTTTCTGGAATGTTTGTGTTTACCTCTCCAAACAGTGCCCTAGCTTATATTTGCAAATATAACTGTAAAAAACAAAACACAAGTCTTCTTTGAAACCAGGGTTCCCTGGCTGAAGTCTTATTTTTTTGAAAAAAACAAGCACTCTCTAAACAAAACCAAAAAACCTACAAACTTTGAAATGACAACTTTCTATTTTTACCTTTGAAAGTTTGTGGCAGGAGAAAAGAGGGGATGATCAGAATCTCACCAGGGACAACAGAGTAAGCCATTCAGTCTTCTGGGATGTTACCTCTAAGGTGACATTTGTTGTATCATTTGTTGTATTTTCTGTTTCCCACCGAGCTGGCAGACTCTGGGTTTCTCTTTGGAGACTCCTGATGATTAGCCAGACTTAGGGTAGGCCCTGGAGGCAGAGGCAGTCAATGGCAGAGGTTAGGACCTGTTCTGAAGAGGGGGCAATGGATAAGTAGGTAAGGAAATTACTGAGTAAGTCCTGAGAACTGAGGATGTACTGAAAGACAAAGAACAGGATAATGGAATGGAGACTCTGGATGGCAGAATGTCTAAGAATGACTGACACAAGGGGGTTTACTACTCTAAGTGGCGGGCAGTTCAGAGGTGGGCACCTGGGAGGGAATAGTGGTCACAGAGCATCACCTGTCTTCCAGGTGATCTCCATCCTTCTCACCTGCCTGTGCCAGTAAGTGGGGTCTTCAGGGGAGCGATTGTTTTCAGAAGCCCCCAGTTGGCTTCTTCCATGTTAGTGACCAGAACTGAGTCACATGCTGACCTTGTCCCCACCCACAAACAACATGGAGAAGATGCACAGTCCCCTCCTTAAGATCTATGAGAAGGGCCCTCCGTGGTGGCGCAGTGGGTTAAGCAACGCACTATGAGGCAAACCGCAGCCACTGCAGCATGAGTTCCATCCCTGCCGTTGGCCAGGCACAGCAGACCTCTCCTGCCTTGCCCGCTGCTCCCCTCAGAGGTGTGTTTTAGTTGATCTGCCTGTTCTGTTCCCCACTCTGTCTCTGGTAGATACTCTCTCTCCTCACCACACCTCTGGCCTGTACCCCAGTTCTTGTATACATAAATAAATGTTTTTTTAAAAAAAAAGATCTGTGAGAGGAATGGGGAGTTTTTCGATGACAAGGAAATGGAACGTGGACCCAGTGGACCCAGAGAGGGAGGCAGCAACACTCAGTCAACACTTACTCAGTCACCGCAGCAACACTTATTCCTTTGCAGCTAAAAAAGATAGTCTCATGTAAAAATACCAACTTTGCCGCTCACCCATTGTTTCTTCTTGGACAAATTACATGACCTCTCTGTGCCTTGGTTTCCTTGTCCGTAAAATGAGATTAAAATTGTCAAGAAAGTGGGGGCCTTCCTAGTGGCACACGGGGTTGAGTACCGCACTGTGGGGTCTCCATAGCCACTGCAGCATGCGTTCGATCCCAGTCAGGGAGGTGACCCACATGGCGCAGCAGACCTCTCCTGCCTCACTTGCTGCTCCCCTCAGCAGTGGATTTCAGTCAATCTGCCTACTCTGCTCCCTACTCTGTCTCTGGTGAAGCCTCTCACCCCCTGCGCCTCTGGTCTGTACTCCAGCTCCTGTGTGCATAAATAAATAAAATCTTTTTAAAAATTTGTCAAGAGAATAAAAGAGAACAAGGGGTTAATATGCCAAGGACCTGGAAGAGTGCTTGGCATTTGATGAGCGTGTCTTTCTTATTTATTGTTCCTGTGATCTTTGTGCTCACGGTCTTTGATGTGTTTTTGCCAAAACAACTGAGCAAACTGTCTGGAGCCAACAGGTGGGAGGACTGAGCCGCAGGCAAGAGTGGTGTTTGCTGGTGCTCTCTTCCAGGGAGGCTGTGATAAAACTCACTCCTACTCCACAAGCTACCCGTTCCTTTCTCGTTTGTGAAAAGTGCTGAGAAATCAATCCACGTGTCTATCAATACTTCATTTATGATAAGGAGCCACATCATACAGTAAAGGAGAGGGTCTGTAACGAATGGTGATGGGTGACCAGACAGCCCCTGTGTGAAAGGATGAAGCTGGATCACTCTCTAATCTAAGCACATTCAAAACAGTTGAAAGATTTAGATATGAGGCCTGCCACAATAAGATACATAGAAGAAAACACTGGTGATACCTTCACTCATGAAATAAACAATAAAGATGTCTCTGGGACTTGACCCTTATGGCAAGGGAAATAAAAGCAAAAATAAACAGGTGAATTATCTCATATTAAAAAACTTCTACACAAGAAAATAATATATAAATAGATTAAAAAGACATCCTACTAAATGAGAGAGGAAATATTCACCTATCACACAACTGACGAGGGATTCATAGCCAATATGTACAAAAACTTTTTCAATTTAACAATGAAAACAACCCAATTAATAAGTGGGCAGCTGACCTGAACAGATAATTCACAAAGGGGATATAGAAATATAGATAATCTCATCTATAAAGTGTTCATCATCAGATAACATAGATAATATAGAAAAATGTTCATCATCACTTTAATCAGAGAGATGCAGGTGGTAAGCACAATGAGATATCATATGCCACCTATGAAAAAGCCCCCCAACAACAGGTGCTAGAGAGAGAGGAACCCTAGTACCTTATGGAGGAAAATGCAAGCTGGTGTGGTCGTTTTGAAAAGGTTTCTGGGCTTTCCTTAAAAAATTGAAAATGGAAATAGCTAATATGCTATGACCCAGCAATCCCACTCTTGGACATCTATCTGAAGAACATGAAACCATCAACTGGAAAAAATTATGCACTCTACAGTGTTTATTGCAATGGAATTTACAATAGCTCAGACATGTAGAATCACGTAAGTACCCACTGACAGAAGACTGGACCAAGATGTGGTGCACGCACACACAGTGGGACGCTTTCAGCCATAAGGAAAGAGCAAATCTTGCCATATATAGAAAAATGGGAGGAATCCAAGGGAATTAAGTATAGCCAATCAAGTTGGAGACAAAGACAAATATTGGATGCTTACATAGCAGGTGATTTGACAAAGTAAAATATGTATAAAAACTAGCAATGCAAATGAACAAAGTGAGGTATCTGAGGTTAAGAGGGAGGAGGGAGGAAGAAAGAGTTAAAGGGGATATACTAGGATGGTGGCAGGGTTGGGGGAGGAGTATTTGGCAAACCTTTACTTTGACCTTTTACATATCTTTCCTGCCTCAGGCCCTGACAATGCAAACAAAACACTAGTAGTGGCTGGCTCACGGGTCCTCCTCTTTATAGTAACACCCCAGCTGCTTCCAGGTACTTCTAAAGGTAGTACTGCAGCCTGCTGTAAAACTCTCCACACGACAGACCCAGAACCTGCCTGTTGAGCTCCCCCTGCTCTGGCTGCCCGCAGCCTGGGTGTGCAGCTGTGGGACCACTGCAGCAGTGGCTGAGAAAGCTACCATGCATGCCCAGAGCCATATTGTTTTCCTCCAGGAGAGGTAGGAAACACTTGCCACCTATACCTGGGGTTGGCCAATGTTTCCTGCAAAGGACCTGAGAGTAAATATTCTCAGCTTTGCGGGTCCTGTGGTCTTGGTCACCACTACTCAAATCTTGCAGTATTAGCAAAAGCAGCCACAGACGATATCTAAAAGCTTGGTTCTGCTTGTGTGCCAATAAAACTTTATTTACAAAGACAGTGAGACAAGTGGATTTGACCCAAGGGTTCTAGTTCTAGTTTGCTGACTCATGAACTAGATCCTGAAGCAGGCTTGCCCCTGTCTGTAGGGTAAATTAACATTATCTGGTTTTTCCACCCTCCTGCCATTAGCATTAATGATAGACCCCTGTGGTCCTACACGCATGCCTGACAGCCGGTACCTGGAGCAGGGTGGGTGTGTGTAGGTGGGTGCACCTGCACCAAGACTGGGCCTATAAGGGCGTGTCAGGGGGAGGGCAGAAGTAGTAGAAGCAGCAATGGTGGCAGCAGAGAAGCAGGGGCACGAGAAACCGCCGGAGAGCCCAGAGAGAGTGAAGATTTGTCCCAGCCTCCCTGCCGCCTGTGGACCTGGTCTTCTCACTGCAAATGATGTAGAAAGATCAATAAAAGCCTGAAAAAGCCTGAAGGAGCTCCAGGATGCTTCCTTAAACATTCTGCCTGGATCACAGAGAAACTGCCCCGCGCCCTCCTGCTGCTACACCGCCCAAAGCTGTATAAGTTTCCTCCTGAACATTCTGATCAGTTTATAAGATTCAGTCTTATTTAGAGGAACTCAGACCCAATTCAAAGGGTTGAGTGGGGAAGATATTGCTTCTTCCTGCCTTCTCCTGCCTCCTGAGTCAGCAGCAAGCTGTTTCACCAGTGCATCATGGGGTCAGTGTAGTGCGTGCAGTGCACATTTCAGAAAACAATAGAGAATAAACTGGAAAGCAAAACTCCAGACAGCAGCACTTCACAGTATTATGTTGCTGCCCAATTAGGAGACAGAAAGAGCGCACGAGAAGTAGCCATCTTATTGAAAGTTTGAGTTTCGCCGCTTTGCCTTCAGACCCCCTGAGAGCAGGCCTGTACTGAGACAAACACAGAGGGGCTACGGTTTTACCACAAAGGTGCGAAGCAAAGGGCATCAGCGCGGACTTTGTGGCAGTGCCAGAGGCCCCGCCGCGGGAGCAGGTGGCACAGCTCCTTCTGGTAAGCATCTCTCACGCCTGCTTCTGCTACCTGTTTGTGCGCTTTTCCTTTTAAGTGTTAAGTGGTCTGAGTTGGTAGGCTATTTTGGGGGGTCTGTGACGCCCAGAAAAGTTTCCTGTAAGCAAAGGGTAACTGCTACTTCGCTTTATGCCACTTGGGAAAGGTTTCCACTTGGGAAAGGTTTCAGAGGAACTCTGTGCTTTCGGAGAGCGGGGGTCCCATATAAACAGGAATATGTCCCCCGCCCTATAAACGGTCCTCAAGATCGCGATATGAAGTGTGTTGTAACTGTAGACTGTCACCTCCAGAGCTTGGAAGCCTTTGGACAGTGGTGGCTCCAGACTCACCCCTGCCGGCCACAGGTTTCTTTGGTACAGAGGTGAAAGGCAAGGCTTTCTTCCTGAAGAACTTGGGGTCTGGGGGGACTGAGCAGCCAGCCATGGCCATATGGAGCAACCAGGGCTCTGCGGTCGCAGGTGCTGCTGCTGCGGAGGGGACGTCGGGACAGACGGGTCTTGCGGGGTGAATGGCATGTTTAGCTAATGGGAACGGGAAGGACAATCTGCGGAACACCGGGTACAAAGGCCCAGCGTGACCCCTGCAATCGCGCTTCTGGTAGGTTTGTTGTCCCAGGGAAGCGGGGACCTAAGTACACATTTGGCCGCTGCTCTTTCGTTTGCTTTCCCTGAAATCAGACAGCCCGACCAAATCTCTAGCAAACACTGACACGGGGTCACGGTGCTGCTGACTTATTAATCTCTTTGACCGCTGACCCAGCTCAGGTGACTTTGAGTTCACTTTGCGGAAAAGTGTCCAACAGCCTCACCCGGAGCAGAAATTGACGATGCGGGAAGACGCACGTGCGTGCGTCATGTCCCTGGCAGTGACCGCGGACAGAATGTCAGCACAGAATGTCGCCCCTTTGCCTGGCCAGCCCAGCCTCGTAATTCCCATCATCTGGCCGTCAGGAGTAATAGGAGGAGAACCTATGCTCTGACTTACCAGGCTGATCTTCCAAAGCTGTGACCGCCCCCTCTGATCTTAGCCTCAGCCAAGCAGGAGAGAGGAACATAACATTTTATGGAGACTAGGAAGAGGTGAGGAAAGCCCAAGATGGGGGGGAGGGGGGGAGACCAAAACCCCGTGTGGATCTCAGCTTTATCAGTGGATGTCCATGTGGGCCCAGAGCCCCCTGTAAAACAGGGCACATCATTTCTTAGGACAGTTAAGATCAAATGAGATGCAGAGAAGGCACTTTGTGTCTGGTGTGATGTAGCCACTAGAAAAGGTTGATAGTGACCCTTCCGGGGACAGTGGGAAGCCACATGCTGCTGTATACTTTAAGATCCCTCCATGAATGGTGGGCACATTGTCTTCAAATGCTTTCTAGAAAGTTCTTCAGAAGCTCTTAACCACGTCATGGAGAAGCTTCAGCCTAACTGGGGAAAACTGCGTCTGCTTTCTAATTAAGGCAGCACCTTGGACTCTGCCTTTTTCAGAGCTGTTCATTCATTCCATAGGTACCAGCTGCTCCAGATGTGCTGGCCTTGGGTGTGGGGCTTGAGGGTGCGACACTGGTGCGTCTCAGCCGCTAGCCTTGTGAGACTTACAGTCCTGTGTAGGGTAAATGGGCGTTATCAGGTTTTTCCACCCTCACGCCATTAGCGTAAATGATAGACCCCTGCGGTCCTGCACGCATGCCTGATGGCGGCACCTGAGTGGGGTGTGGGCATGCGTAGGTGGGCGCATCTGAGCCAAGAAACTGGGTGTATAAGGGCGGCATCATGGGGACCCAGGAGCAGTAGCAGAAGTAGTAGTGATGGAAGAAGCAGCAGCCCAGAGTGACGGTTCACAGTGGGGGCCCACCAGCACCCTGGCCCCCTGCCCCCCCCCAGATGTACCTGGTCGTCTCACTACAAGTGGTGTAAAAAGATCAATAACACCCTGAAAAGGCCACCAAGGGCTCCAGGACTCTCCTTTCCCCACCTGCCAGGATCATAGAGAAGCTGCCTCGTACCTTCCTGCCCCTACACCCCAGAAAGGAGACCAGAAAGTAATGTGCTCTTACAGAACCTGGCATGGCGGCTAGAGTTTTTGAAGCTCAAGGCAGGAATCTTTGCTCTTTTTAAGAAATCTTACCACACTGAGACCAACCGAGACTTTCTTACAACCAATTCACTTGTTTATAGAATAACTTTGAAAAAAGAAAAAGAGCTACAGATAAAGTGTTTAAGGAAGGTTATCACAAATAAAAGCACCATAGTAGCAGAATCACTGCAGATTTCTACTTTTCTACTTCATGTTTTCTATGGAAGGAGTGATTTATTTAACCTTTTCCAGGGCTGGTTCTCCCTCCTCTCTTGCTGTCAAGAGCTCTGCCTAGAATGGAAGCGCTTTCTTGCTTTATTCCTAGATCGCCAGCAGAGGGCGCACGTGGCTGTTGTTAGAGACCTTTTCTGACTTAGCAGTCACACAGTTGACTTTAAATTGAGTTAAAACTCTCCAAACCAGGAATATCTATCCAGAATTTCCTTTTGTACACCCCACTTGTAAGGCTGCTAGGGAAAGGCAAGGGGGAATTAAGCATGCCTTTTTAACAAAAATATGCATAATTATTTTTATAGATACATATATTAAAAAATTTCCCCTTTAGCCCCATACACAGAATGCAAATTTTAATGAAACATACAGAGGTTCTTTGCCAAATTAGCATAAGAAATGTTAAATATTAGATTATGTAGTTGGCTTACAGCACCTTTATTTCCTGTTTATTTAAAGAAGGGAAAAGTAGTTTATGTGCTTTTTTCAAAACCCAGGGTTTTTTTTTTTTTAATATTTACAAAGTAAACCAGTCTTTCTATGCTGGCCAAATCAGGGTGCTTAAAACTTTCTTTCTTTTTTAAATTTTAATAGTGTCTGATGAATTTGGGACTGAAGTTCAAACCTACAACAAATAATTATGTGTTAATATTGCTTATGTTCTGGCCTTGGTGTTAAAGACCAGGAAATAATTTCTTCCCTGCTACATTATTATCTCTGCTCTTCAGAGGAAAGTGCTGGGACATTTAAATAGAAGAGGAGTTAAAGAACTGTAAGAGAGAGTTAGATTGCTCTTCAGAAAGATCAGCTGTAGCCAGGCCCACTCTCTTTGAAGTCTACCACTGAAGTGACTGTTACTCTTTCTGAACAGAGAGTGAGCCTACTCCTTGTTCAATAGAAGGAGAAGGAAGTTTCTAGAAGGAGGAGGGGGGTAAGCTCTTGGTTTATCGCCTTCTTTCTTTTTAAGGATCTATTTCTGTCTTACAACTCTCTGATACTTGTTAAATGCTATAAAAATTCCAGTTATTTGATGTGAGCATTGGCCTCATAGAACTTAATGATAATGTTCTGAGTTAAGATTTCTAAAACTTAAATTTTTAAAATTTAATTTTGTTAAACATCCTTGTTTATTTTTTTCGCGGTATAGAATTTCTCCCCTCAGGTGTGGTCACCTTAGTTTTCTCACCACCAAAATGCCCATTGTCCTCTACCTTAGTCAAATGCTCTCCTGCCCCTGTTATCTTCCCTCTCCTCCCCTCCACTTCCCCTCCTCCTCCCTCTTCCCTCCTGAATGTCTCAGATCTATTGTCTGCTTGGTAGTGTTGGTCTTAGGGTTTGTCTCTGACCCTGTGTTTGGGTTCTATAAAATCCACTTATAAATGAAACCATTGGTATTTTGCTTTCTCTGACTCACTTCACTTAAATTTCCTATGTTAGAGGTGAAGAAATTAGACTGTGATCAGGGACTATGGAACCTCCCTTTTTCATGCCTCAGTTTCTACTGTAAAATCGGAGGTTAAATTCTATACTTACAAGGTCCAGCATTTTATGATTTATGAATTAGAGACTAATTGCTAAGCTAGAAATCTAACATAGACCTCCTGATTAATCCCATTCTTTAAGATTCTGCTGGAATTGGCTCAACCCCTGTCCTTCACGAAACCCATGCTACCCCTCCTGGTGCCTCCTGCATCTGTGCCTACCCCCAGAGTCCCTCACCCTGCCATGAGTTTGTGAACCACTCATTTCCAGGCTGATCCTTTTCTGCATCACCTGGTTCCTAACCAGACTCATTCTGATCCCATCATTCTCTGAAAGTCTACTGGCTCTAATAGAGACAAGCAGTTGACCTTATTAAAGCTTTGAGACAGCATCAGTAACCACCAATATTCCAAGTTTGGGCCATCCATATTCCTCCCCACATCAAGTGAAGAGTCTGCTATCTGGTTATGAGTCAGTCTCTTATGTATCTGATTAGTGTGAATTAGTGAAAGACCAGCTGTGGATACAATGACAAATTAAATTTCTGAAACCAGAAACTGAACCAAGACACTGAGACCAGCCTGAAATAGTCTTATATTATCTTCCTGACCTTTATCCTCTAGACAGCAAAGCAAATGAGCTACCCCAGCAGAGCAAGATAGGAGCTGGACCTTGAAGAGTGAGTAGGAAAAACTCCAGCAAGATCCACTGTAAAGCAACTAAGCAGAACACTCCTCCCCACCAACACACACCCCAATGCAATGTGTTTTTAGTTTCTTGCCCTCAGGCAAGAAGTATAATCCATGAATTAAAGATAATTATGTCCTTCTAGAAAATGCAACTGTAATTATAGACATTTAAGTGCACTTAGTGCATTGGAGAAGAATCAATTGTTTCACAGTTCACAGAGGGTCCTCTTGGCTTGAGGGCAAAAGCGGCCCCCTTAGGAAGGTGACTGGGTTCCCGGGAGATGTGCAGCCCATAGTGGGGAGACTAGAACACTCAAGATCCAACAGAGTGGGAAGAGACCAGATGAGCTGGATGCCAAAGTGCCCTGGGCTGAGTCTGCTCTTTCCTGCCTCTGGGCCACAGGCGCCAGCTACATGCCAGGCATTAGCGATGCAGAACAACAAACCAGACATGCGTGGCCCCTGCCCTCTTGGAACTTGTGGTCTGTTGGGTGAAGCTGGACAATAAGGCAGAACAATTCCTTTCAAAAAAGAAACGTGTGTGGGTATGATTTCCTGGAGAAAGTGGCTTTTAAGCTGATATGATCCCAGTGGATGAAAGAGGAAGCAAAGAGTACGTTGCAGGCAGAGGGTTGAGGGAGGAAAAAAACCATATCCCAGGCAAAGCACAGCAAAGACCTAAGACAAGGGAGAGCTTGGCTCACTGAAGAATCAAAAGAAGTGCTATAGTGCTCTTCCCACCCATTATGTTTCTTCTCTCTCCTCCTCCCCTAAGAATGTCTCAGATTTATAGTCTATGGTGATGGTGCGAGGGTGAATGGGTGATGGGAATTTCATGGGGATGAGAAATATACTGTACCAAAATTAAAAGTAATATAAAATATATTTTTAAAAAAGTTTCACATGGCTGGTGTGGTGGATGTGGTCAGGCAGTGGCCTGAGGCGACCAAGGAGAGACCCAGAGGCAGAGACAGTCACTAAATCCTAAACGTAAGGAGAGACCCTTGAAAGTGCTAAGCAAAAAGAACAAGAGCTGGTCTGCAGATACTCAGATCCTGAGATAGTAGAGACCTCTACTACCCTTTGCTGTTTCCAGGAGAGGAAATGCCCTCACCTGGGTGGGCTGCTCAGTCCCCTGTGACTGCAAGGAAAGGTGTGGCTGTGCCTGAGGCTGTGTCCTCGGCTACCTGGGTCACCCTACACTCCAGCCTGCTCCCTTGCTGATGTCCGCTGCGCAGCGGGTTAATTCCTTTAGGGAGACAGCCACAGCCTTCTCAGTGATTCCACCGACCTCTCCGGCCGCCGTCCCCCATCCTCAGACCCCATCACGCCTTCCTGACACGTAGGGTGTGTTCTGTAGCTGCGGTCAAATGGAAGGATGACAGCTGCCTCAGGCCTCTAGCCGGTACAGATGGTCCTGACGTGCACTGGTGTGACTTAGTGATGGTTCCATTTACGTGATGGGACAGTGATGCACTTGCAGTAGAAAAGAATACTCCAAAATGTGAACTTGGACCTTCTCTGGGTTGGTGATGTGCGGTCCTACACTCTTGGGCCTTGGCCGTCGCCCCCGTCTACAGAGGCGCCGTCACCAGGGTCCAGCCATTCTGCTTCTGGCTTTCAGCGCAGTGTACAGTCAGTCAGTCGCATGATTTATGCCACGCTTCATGATAAAATAGACTTTATGTTAGATGGCTTTGCCCAAATGCAGGTGATGCAAGTGTGTAGCGCGTGCAAATATAAGCGTGTAGAATGTAAGTGTAGCACATAAGTTAGTCGAGGCTGAGCTGTGGTGTTTAGCAGGTCGGGTGCATTAGATGCATTCTCCGCTTGCAGTATTTTCAGCTTTCCAATGTGTCTATCAGGATGTAGCCCAGTGGTAAGCTGATGAAGATCAGGCACTCATAGATGAGCCTCCAGGCCTCCTGCTTTGCACTTGTTGACCCCCTCCCCCGCCGCCCCTCCTCCAATCCATCGCCATCGTTAGCCCCTCAATTCACCAGGAAGCTCTCGAGTTCCTTTGCCAAGTCAGCTTAGAGGTCTCATCTATGAAAACCCCCATTCTCCTGGCAGAGCTGATGGAGCCTCCCTAACTCTGTGCTCTCCTACATACAGTTGACCCCTATTTTTCCCAGTAGTTCCATCCTGTAACGTGGAAGCAGCCAATACTGAACTGCCTCTGGGGTAGCCACAGGGTTAGTTTCCTGCAAGCCTCTGCTGGCATCTGCATTAGCCCAGCAATACACTAATTTGTGTTTCCAGTGTCCTCTCTGAAGACACCATATTTAATATATATTGTTGACTCACTAGCCTTGGAATCACAGCTAAAAAAAACCCACAATCATCCCCCAAAAGGCACACACAGCCTCTTTAGCTCAGAACTGTAGACAGTGCACTCTGGGGGCATTTTCAGTGGTGACATCAACAAAAATGCACAAACAGGCAAAGAAAGTAGCACTAAATAGACCATGAAAAGGACACTTATTTACAAGAGATTTGTTGAACTAAGAAGCCAGGGTGCCACCTTTTTGCATCTCAGCTAAGAAAAAACGTGTACCTCGGTAACTCAGTTTTCACCACTCTGCGTTCAGGAATGACAGAAGCACTTTAAGTGTTGACTACGGGGCTGCAGATACATTTTAGCAAACAGTTGAACCTACAAATACAGAATTCATGAACATTGAACATCAACTGTATTTTTATCACATCACCTGTTATTCTGAACTGAACTTAGTATTGTGGCTAAGTTTGTCTGTTTATCTAACTGGAGTCTAGGGACCACACTGAGAACTCTGAGGAGTTAACATCCAGTAAGGAATAATGGCCATGAACGTGGAGCTACACACAAGAATTCCCTGAATCACACGCTATTCTTATTCCTGCCTTCCAGACGGAGAAGTTAAGGCTTGGCAGTGATAGCACACTCTCCTATGGTCACATCATCCAGAGGGGAGACAGGCTTTGCACTTGGGTTGTCTGATTCAGAACCCACATGCTTAATTGCTGGGCTATTCTACCTGTGGATTTAAGCACTTGTGGAGAAATGTCTGGAAAGATATGCAAGGCCTGCAGTATAATTTGCAGCTCAGCTTCTGAGCGTGGTAGTGGAGCCAATTGGAGGAGGAAGCAGAATGGCGGCAAGAGTTCTTATGGGTGATATCCTGAGTCCACTGATTGATGTGAGAAGAAAATGGTCAAGGCCTTTATTGTCAAAGGGTGTATTGTTTATGGGTAAAATAAAGAAAGGTCTGCTCTTGGCTGTGGTGAGTGATTTATCAAGACTGGACTTACTTGCCTGAGGTGGTGGCACGGGCACAGTAGGGGTCTCTGTGGAGAAGCCACAGCACAAGCACCATGAGGCCGGTACCAAGATCAATGTTTGGGGACCAGCAGGGACATGAGCATAGGGTGTGGGGGTCCTCCAGGTAGCAGTCTGGTACCCTTTTGTGTCAGAAGTAATAAGATACACTTCAGCCGCCCAGGACCTGGGGTGCCTCATGGAACACAAGAGAAGTGCCCAGAGGGAAGCCACCGCAGTGACCCTTCCCCACCGTTGGGGGTCAGCGCGGGATGCAGAGCTCCAGCTATGGAGTTATCTGCCACTCTGTGCATGACCATGTGCCCAGGCCACTGGCCCTTGAGGAAACGTTCAGAGAATGGATGAGTATAAACGTCCTATCAGCTCAGGTGAGGGTCAGCGCTAACTCCTCTGGACAGACCAGAGCCCCTTCAGCTCTCAGGGAACTGGGGATCAAAACCACATTCATGCCCCATATAATCTGGTGCTGAACTTAACTGTACTGCATTCTCAAAACATGCCACTCACACCAGGAGCTGCTCCCAGTCCTCACTGGCAGTGGCCCCTGGGGATGGGGGTCACCAGCCTAGAGTGTCTGTGGATGGAAGGAGGCTCAGAAATGTCTTCAGTGAGAGCAATTGCCACACTTTAGAGCCAGTTGTCAGATCTTTTCAGGAACTAAAAGGCCAAGATCTCTAGAGAAGGGACAACTGTCGCCCACACACATCTCTTCCTTCTGCCAGAGGGAGTGCTGGCAGTTGTCTCCACCCCGCCACATGAGGTGATACCCTTACAACCCACCTGCCTGCTGTTGCTCCAGAGGTTTCACCTCAGGGAAGATCCACCTCCTCCATCCTCCAACATTGCTAAGGTGACTGATCTCCCCAAGGACCACCAGCCCCAAGTTCTGAGGAGACACCTAAGGGGAGTGACAGTCACACTTCAGAACATTCTCCTTTGACCAGAGTTATGCCATCCAAGTCTAATCTGATTTCTCCAAGGTCTTGACCTCTGCACTTAGGATCATTTAGCATCAAATTTGTGTCCATGAACCCCTCACGGCCCAGTTCTCTTCCTTCCGAGACTCCCTGCTGTTGAGTTGCCACCACCTGCACCTTCTCCCACACAGCTCCAGGTTCCTTTTGTTATTGTGGGTGCTGTACCCTAGGGACTTCCACTATTAGGAAATAGCATGAGGACTTGAAACCCAAATAAAAGCCATGGTCAACCATTGCCAACACAATATTAAAATGAGGGAAAAAAAATCTGACTCCAGAATGGTAAAGTAACCCCTTCTGAGACCTCCGGGCAGCACAGGGAGAGGCTCCAAAACTCCTCTCTTTCTGCAGTCCCACTCCTCAAATAGCACAAGTTCTCCAGTCCTTTTCTTTGCCTAAAACATGCTCCTGCCCCAAACTCCTGGCTGTCACACTTCAGCCACACTCCTGTGATCACCTTTTCCTGCTTCCAGAATGTTCTTCCCTCTGCCCATTTTCTGAACAGGCCTGAAAGTGATACCCTTTGCTTCCACTCACATCTAGGCCCTGACCACTGCGCAGGTGTATAGGAAACATGGTTTTCTTATGTGCCCAAGAGGAGGGAGTGGAAATAATGGCATTTGTCAGTCTCTACTACTTCCAAAATACTGATTTTCCTTTACCTTTTCCAGCGTGCAATTTGTCACATTGACTAAGTTTTGTGTTCAATATTTTTAATAATTTTTGGTTCATATATATGTGTGCATGTATATACATATATATGTATGTGTATTGAACACATGTGTTTTTCTAATTTAAGAACCCATTGCTGTTTGAGGGATGCTATTTATCTGAGGATTTTAAACACACAATTTAAATACCTTAGTTACATACTCCATTATTTCTATTTCCTTAAGTGTAATTTGTCCTATTTGACAAATAATGTCTCATTATCATGGATGAACTTTTAAATTTTTGTATAAAGCGATCATGTATGGGGAATATTTTCTTGACAGAATATTTCATTGTGCCCCAGCCTGGCTCTCTGAGATCCATAGCTCTGAACCAGGTCTTCTTATATGGTTCTGGACATTGTGACCCATCCATATATATTTAGTCCAATATTTGCTCCATTATAGATAGCTGTTTCTATACAAGAATCATTAACTTCCTATTGCTCCAAACAGAATGTCTCTAAAAATTTACTTGGTACTATCTAGGTCCCAGGTCTTGGGTAGGTCTACCTTTGGCCTGGCCCAGGCTGCAGGCAGGAAGCTGGAGTAGGCTTCCCCTATCAGGTAATGTCCAGGTGACTTCTCTCATTGCATTATTGAAGACCTGGCCCCACGCCTCTAGCAGACCCCAGTTTTGCTTGTTCTGCCTAACTGAGGTGCTTGTCCATTTTTTTTTTTGGTAATTTATCCATGGATACAAGAGCTGGGGTACGGGCCAGAGGTGTGGGGGGGGTGGGTAAGAGGATTCACCAGAGACAGAGTAGGGAGCAGAACAGGCAGATAGATTGAAAATACACTGCTGAGGGGAGCAGTGGGTGAGGCAGAAGAGGTCTGCTGTGCCATGTAGGTCAGCATCCTGGCTAGGGATCGAACTCTTGCTATAGCGGCTGCGGATAGCTTTATAGTGCTGCAGCTTAATTCCTTGAGCCACCAGGGAGGCCCCTTGTCCATCTATTTTGGTAAAGCTCTTCCCTGTCTTTTCAAACAGCATGAAATGTGGCCTCATCTGCGTTACTCGGTGCACAGTAGATCATCTCATTTGTGTCTACCTCTGTCTTCTCACCTAGACTGTAAGCATTTTGAAGGTAGATATTATATCCTCTTCACCTTGCTGCCCCAGTGCCTGGCACGTGACTCTAAAGGTACTCAATATTGGTGAAATTGAATTTGAGATATTTTAGGGCTCTTGAGAAATCCAATTTTTATCATAACCCAGAAATGAGTCTCCAGTGATATAACATGATGTTTGTGGGAGATAATTTACAGGCATAACCAAAAGGCATGTATCTGGACTCTGTAAATGATGTTCTGATCTGCCTGTTTGTGTGCTAACTTGTGCAAGGCCTTTTATTTGCTCTCATTTTGCTCCTTTGAAGATATAATTGCTTCTTGGTTCCATATTTCTATTGCTCATTACACTGTTCCATACCATTTCATTCTGAAAATAAAACAAAATAGGGTATTTAAAATTAATGATGTGGGGCACAGCTTTTTTTTTCTTTCTTTCCCTCTACCTCTAGGCAGAATTAGCAAATGACTTGAACACCAGCCATTCTTTTTTTTTTTTAATCAGAAGCATCTGGGTTTCATTAGAGTAAGAAAAATCGCTGATTACAAGGGGGAGGCCCCAGACCTCCTTTATAAAGGATCACTGGGCTGTTTATCCACTCCTTCCTCCTCCTTCCAAGCCTGGCAGGCTTGTGGGGGCTACTTCTGTTTGAAAGCAAGTTGAAGAGTATCCTTGCTGGCTGTAGAATTTGAAGGTTCCTCAAATAAGGGATCAGGGGAAAAAAGTAACAATAATAAAATAAAAATCAAAACCACCAGGCAGATAGAGATCAGAGACCTTCTGTAGGGGAAGAGGAGGGAGAAGGAATAGGACAGGGGTGGGGAGAGCACAAGGGACTGCGGTGGTGGTGCATGGGTGAGCTGGTGGTGGGAATTTCGCACGTTGTACAAATATGAAGGATGATGTAAAAATATATAATTTTTTTAAAAAGAGGAGAATTTGAAGGTTCCTGATATGGGGACTTCCACATCATCTTCACCTCAGTTTCTCAGATCATACAAGATACTAACTGTAAAGTTTTCTGTCTTTTGCCTGTCCCTGTCCTGGAAGAAACTGTAGTGCTAGTGGGACCTAATGGTCATGTTGTCTAAAGTATGAAGTTAAAGGTCTGTCCTTCCCCCCGCCCCCAAGCACCATAACTAGGTTAAAAGTATCTTCAAAGATGCACTCAATGGAGCCATAACAGGGGATTAACTTTCAGTGAGTTGTTACAATAACAACATAATAGGTTTTGGCTGTGAGATCCTTTACTGGTTTCATTTGGGTATGCGTGTATTACAGGAATTTTACTAGAGATCTTTTCTTCTTCATCTTGATTCTCGTTTCCCTCTAACTGACATAAGACAATCTGACATTTTGGTGATCAGCCTCCTTGAAAATCTCTAGCAGCATTAAGGGAAACAGTGGAACAGAATTGCTTAACTAACATGCTTTTGTATTATAGTACATGTAAACTATAAACCTGAAATCACAAAAACTGCAATTCAAATTCGCTTACGCATTGAAGGAAATGTTTTGGTTCACATGCCAAAAAAAGCCTACAGTACCAGGCTTCAGTCAAGGTTACCTAGTAACTGGATGTTGATGCTGAAGCCCCATCTGCTGTTCTTTCTCCTCTCTACTTTGCATAACATGTATTTCCCCCGGTGGCCACAAGATGGCTGCAAGTAGCTTTGAAGCTAAATCCTTCCTTAATACGAAAGAGTGGTTTCAGAAAAGGTGGTTTCAGAGGAAGAGTGAAGTTGTTTTCCCCAGAATTTTCCAGAAGCATGTCTTTGTCTTTGATGGCCCCTAAATGGATCACATATCCATCCTCGCACTACTCGTGGTGATGGGTTGGGAGGGATGAACAAATTGCAGTCAAGGCCCATCCTTGCAAGTGAGTGTGAATCCGGCTTGGCTTCCCTGCCAGCACATGAGCTATGTGAGAGAGAAGGGGACATCTGAGTGGAAATCGAGGCAGGTGCTCCAACATGTCGTATTTCCTCAGGAGAAGAGATTTTACTCTCCTTTTTCTGGCACTGAGGGGAAAGACTCGGGAGCTCCATCAGGACTGAAATGAGGCCCCCCCAAAAAAGGAGTGTGCAGTGGGCCAGTCTCTAATCTGGCCGAGGCTTGAAGAGACATGTGTCCTGCAAGCTCATCCGGTTAGAAAACCAGGCCTGCCTGCAAGGCCTCCCTTGGGTCCGTGTGTCTGCCTGTTCTGGAAACCACGTGGAGGAGCAGCAGCAGAGAGCTGGTAGGGAGCGGTGTTTCCTCATCCCGGCCATCATCTTATCCTTAGTATCACGAACTGTGAAAGAAGCTTCTGGCAGGCCGCTTGGTGACGATAACCGAGTCATTTCCTTTTCCTGGTCTTTCATTACTCCATCTGTAAAATGGGGACATCGGGGTTATAATAATAACCTCCTTGCCTGTTTCATGTGGAAAAGAGAGACTGTTTTTGTTCTTTGGCCCCTGTTTTAGTCTTAGCCTATAAAAGCGGGAACTTCCACTTCTGCCCTGACTTCCTCCTTACTAGCTGCTCCCAAAAGATAGAGAATTACAGATTTGATTGGTCAGTCTTGTGTCAGTCAGTCTTCAAGGTACATTAGGGGGTGGGCTTACCTCTGGTGAGGAAGAGCAGAAGGCCAACGCTCGGACTTGGCTCTGCCCGGTGTCCCGTTACCTCCTGTGGAGTGCCTGGGCTCACCCAGATACCCTTCCCCACCTCATCTTATAGTGAGGTAAGTAAACAGCGCCCTTTTGGGATCTGTTCGGTTCTTGCCATAGGTATCCCTGAGAGCAGCTCTCAAATTTGAACATGAAATGGAGAGCTGAGCCCCCACTTTGACTTGATCTTCCCACCCCCAGTGGGGTTTTACCAGACCTTTGCATCAGCATATTGAGCCCTGCTCCTGCCAAGTTTAGTAACACTAGTACTCTTTCCCTTTGTCAGGAACCTACAGAGGCACTTGAGAATGATGGGGGAGGGAAAGGAGATGGTAGAAATAAATACTAAAACTTCTGCTGCTCTTCTAGCACCTATTGATTTGGGGGGATGAAACGAAATCAAGTATGTAGTCTCTGAGAAGTTATAACTGAGCACAAATGTAAGTTAGTGGTGACTTCCTTAAGGATTGATCCACTCTCCTGGGAACTAGGGTCGAGGCTTCTGGGAATTTGGTTTTGTATGGATGTTAGTTCTGTGAGGGACATGCCCACTGCATCTTCAGAACCTGGAGATTTTTTTCCCCCAGATGTCCTTTGAAGAAAAGTGCAGCATAAGATGTGGGCTCGGCTTACAACTTGGCTGATGTTCCCAACTTGTGAGAGCAATTAGTAGTGGATCCTCTCTTCTTCCTTGATGAGAAAACAACTCTCCTTGAGAAGTTCATTTCCATATCATGTGCTGTGAATTTCAGAGCCTCTTGGGTTTCTCTGCCAGGGGCTTCTCTGCCTTGAGAGCCACCTTGTCTTCACTCTGCCTGTCCCTTTAGCTACTGTTCACTCTTTGTTTCACTTCCGTTTACTATCTACACACTTAGTCTTTAGCCCCAGAATGGTTTGATGCCTGTCTAAGTTGCTCTCTAATGTCATAATGACACATGACATAATAACCCATGATGTCATAATTGTCACATTGAAATTCAAAGGTCTATCTTCTTTTTTCACCTTCCTTGATGTCTCTGTTGTTCACCATTTCTTTCAAAATTACAAGTTTATTTTGAAGGCGCATCCACAATGTCATCATAATTCATCTACAGAAATATCTTTTTGATCTCTTCTAGTCTTTTGTGTCATATTTGTAGTTTTTTTACAAGATTGGAAATAATGGGCAAAGAATTCTTTGTTCTTTCACTTGATATCATTTATAGGCACATCATAAAGAGTAGAGCTGAAGAAAGTAAATTGAGCTTGAAGACAAGGTAAATTCCCTACAATTTACAAATGGAAAGCAGCAGCAGGGGCAACGGATGCCCAAATCCCAGTCAGCCCTCTGCTTGGCGAAGGACCTCCAGGAGGGTTTCTCTAAATATGGCAAAAGCACCTGGAGTGTTTGTTAAAAATGCCATTTCCAGGACCTACCGTGTCACTGCATCACACTCACCAGTGATGAGACGTGCATTTACAACTTTAACAAAGACTTAGCCGATGCTTAAGTATATCAAAAATGAGAAGCAACATTTTAAAGAGCTTAAGACATGGAGGACACAGACAGATGGCCACTGCCCACATGGGCTCCTAGGCTTGGCTGGACCACCACAGGCTGGACCAGAGTCTGGGTGAGCAGCCAGATCCTTGTCTGAAAGGAACATGCCTCAGGCCGGTCCTGCCACAGCCAAACCACTAGAAACGATGTCTTGTTCATATAGCTCTTCATAGAGGAAGTTATATGGCTTCTGGTTTTTGGGTTACGAGAGAGAAGAAATGGGCTAAAAGAAGTTCAGGACAGCCCTTCACACCATGAGTCAATCCAATGCAGTTGTATTAAAAATCATTCTTGCTCCTGATATATGCCTTACACCTGTAATGCCTCACACCCACAAGCCTACTAGAATTAGTGCCGTCTGTGTCTCCGTTTTGGCCATGATCTTTATTAGAGCTTCCTTTGGGTGTTTTGTATGTGGGTGTCAGTGAGGGTATACGGATATTGGGGAGAGTGCTGGGTGCTGGAGTGGCAGTAACCTTTGCGCACTCCCGTAAACTGCATCAGTATTTTATGAACTCCTAGGTGTGGTGTACTAGTGGGTTTGAAGTCAGTTTAGTGCCAAGCATTTTTTTCCCTCAACTTTTATTTATTAATTTGTCAGTCACATAGCTACACAATTTGGGGAGGGGAATGTCTTCATACCTCCATACCTGCACACACTTCACTTACCCTCCAATAAAACTCCTGTGCTGATGCCCTAACCCCTTCTTCCCATTCCTTCTTCATCCCTTCTTCTCCACCCTGCCCCAGACCAGTGTTTTAAAATGCGGTAGAAAAGAATGAAATGGAGACTAGAACGGAATAGACCAGTGTGTTACCAACAGTAAGGGTGTGATGTGTGTGTATGTACAGTGGCTCAGAAAACTAAATTGCTTAATTCTGATAATGATCAAAACATTTGAAGACTGCAGGATTAACAGATAACAGTATTGTTAGAAGACTAACAAAACTGGGCCTCCCTGGTGGAGCAGGGGGTATTAGCAGCACTATAAAGCTATCCGCAGCCTCTATATAAAGAGTTCAATCCCTAGCCAGGATGCTGACCCACATGGCACAGCAGACCTCTCCTGCCTCACCCACTGCTCCCCTCAGCAGTGTATTTTCAATCTATCTGCCTGTTCTGCTCCCTACTCTGTCTCTGGTGAATCTTCTCACACACACCCCAATACTTCTGGCCTCTACCCCAGTTTTTATATGCATAAATAAATAAATCTTCAAAAAAAATAGTGGAAAAATCCATTCTTTATAAAAAAGACTAACAAAATTAAGAAAGTTTTGAATCCTTAGCCAAAAGTCATTTCATTTCAGCCTCTTAACTCCAAATCTAGGCCTTTTCCTCCCCCCACCCCCCCACGACAGTCAATCCAGCAAGCACTTCTCTTTGTAAGCTGTTTTCACTCCTAAAGAATGAATATTAATTAGGTCAATAGACCATTACTTGTTTCACTATTTCCTTACAATTGAACACTTTGGTAATTTCCTTTTTTAGCTATTATAAATAATTCTACTATGAACACTTTTATAAATACAGGTTTATTCTTCTTATGAATTATTTAAATGGAGTAGATTTTCTGGTAGGATCACTTTTATGACTTTTATGCAAAAAAAACCCAACCAACAAACCAAACAAACAAACAAGAACTAATTTACACTTCCACCAGCACCATTTCCCTCCAGTCTCACTAGTACTGAATTTTATCATTTATCCTTATACTTGTTTATCTGTTATGTGTTAAATGACCCCTTATAATTGTTTTCATTTGAATTTCTTTAATTACTTTTGAGTTTTAGTGTTTCAAATGTTGATTTATGTGACTTTCCTGCTTATGAGCTGTCTGTGTGTTTCCTGGACAATGTCCCCATTGGGAACCTGGTTTGAATGACTCAATATATTTTAGACATTAAACTTTAAGTATGCAGCTATATTTCTAGCAAACACTGTTTTTTATTCTATTCCATGTCTTTTCGTCTTGGCTTTGTGGAATTTCATTATTTCACAGTTTTACATTTTGATGTCGTTCTCTCCATTGTTATTTTTGACTTTGAATTTCTTCCATTTTTTTAATCATAAAAAGAAATAATCTCCCTAGAGTTGAAGATTTCCTTTTTCGTACTATGACCTTTAATTCTGATATGCATGCACACAATGAAAAACCCCTCACTTGTGAGGAAAGGTGAGTGTGTAAATCAAGAACAGAGTTGTTAGAAACCTTTTTGCTATTCTTCTAAATCGGTCATTCTCTGCATGCGGTCTCAGACCAGTAACCTCACCTCAGCCAGGAACTTACTAGAAATGTAAATTCTCAGGTCCCATCCGCACCTAGCAAGTCAGAAACTCCAGGGGTGGGGCTGCCAAGTTATCTGTGGTTTAATAAGCTCTCCAGGTGATTCTCATGTGCGCTCAAGTTTGAGACCCACTCTTCAGAATCAATCCTAAGGCATTTTTATTTGGGTACAAACTCAGCCACAATTATGCTCACTTCTAACTTTTAATTAATTGGTAGTAAGAATCATCTGTCTTTACTAGGCAATTCCCTTAGAGCCCACAGAGCATCATTTATTCAGTTTATCAAATGTCTAACTACAACACGCCTCCCCCACCTCTTATTAGTGTAGACAATTATACGTCTGTGCCTTCAGTTTGCAGTTTTGCTTCTAACTACCCTCCACTCAACTCCCCCTCTTCTACTTTATACTCTTGAAGGTTTGCATGATGCTGTTCTCTCAGCTACCCTCTTGGGTTAAAAGTGCTTAGATATTCTGTGTATTTTTATCTCAGCTGTGCTTTTTATTGTATCCTGCTCTCATGGGTCCCTCACCTAGTGGCTTCATAGCTGATCTGTGTCCTCCTCCCAAGGTCAGTTTTGAAGTGCCTTCAGTGACAACTATACAAGACTGGCAAAATGTAACATGTTTAAAATATTGAATTTTAAAGGATCAAAGGAAAAAATCTCAGAAATTGTCAAGGAAAATTAGGAAATATCACTATTGCTGACTATGCCATTTGCTGTCTAGAAGGACTTTCAAAAGTTAGAATGTTGATGGCGTCCAAGGAAGTGAGCAAGGTTATTGTCCTAAATCTAGATATGGATTTTATCATTTTGTACAGAGATGATCAGACTCCAAGAAGTTGCCAATAAGAGGCAGAATCAGGGCCTTCCTGGTGGCACAAGGGGTTAAGCACCACATTATGAAGCATCTGCAGCCACTGCAGCATGGGTTCAATCCCCTGGCCAGGGAGGTGACCCACATGGCGCAGCAAACCTGCCCTGCCTCACCTGCTGCTCCCATCAGCAGTGTATTTCAGTAAATCCACCTGTTCTTATCCCCACTCTGTCTCTGGTGAATCCTCCCACCCACTTATCTCTGGCCTGTACCCTGGTTCTTGGATACATAAATAAATTTAAAAAAAAAAGGGAGGCAGAATCAAGCTGCCACCACTGGAACACTCTTCTATGACTCTCCTCCCTCTGCTCTATTTCATCTATAATTATCCCCATCTAGGAAGGAGAAGTACTGTGCCGGGCCTATGCAGATGCTACTCTCCATAAGGCATCTGCTTCTGTAATTTGAGATGGATGCAATAGCATAGAAATGAACCAGCACCGCTCTACCATCTGAAGCAAGGGAGAGGGCTTTACCCAAAGAGTGGTCCTGGGAACTGGAAGCCCCCTTAGGATGCCTGCGGTGCATCACAAGCACTGACCAGGAGAGCCCCAGTGTCTCAAAACTGCTTGCTGTGCAGAGGACGTTTGGGAATGTTTACCCAGACATGGGTCTGTAGACGGGGCAACCACACTCGTCCTCCATGCCTCCAGCAACCATGAAGGGAAGCAGTAAACATCCCTGGGCTATTCATGGCAAGCTTCCTGGCTTCTCATCACCTTTTCCCAGTGTGCTGCTATTCTGATCCCCAAGTCCTTGTCTAGACTGCACACCAAAGTTGCTGCTTTTTAGACTTCTACCGGCCAGATCTCCCGCTCACAGGACCCATGCAAGAGGCGCCTCCCTGTCCTTGCAGGGCGGGTCTAGGAGCCTGCAGATCTTATCACATGTCGGTCCTAGAGCCATGTCTGCATGGAAGCATTAAAACATCTAAGTGCTCTGCAGCCCCTGCTCCCGAAAAGCAGGGCGCAGCGGAGAAAGTCCACACTTGATGAAGCGTTGGCACAAGTGAGGATGCAGCCGCTGTGCCGTCCTGCGCCTCGTGTCCTTTCTGGAGCCCTCAGGGTGGTGGTCCCTCCTCAAACACTCTGAGCTGACTTAGCTCCAGATGCTACAAATCGTAACTATTTGTGGCCCGGACCTATGGTTTAGGGAAAAGGCAAGAGATGGGCGGTTTCATGTTTGAGATCCCTGTGGATGGGTTACTTAGGACCTCTGACCTTCATCTGGTCCGAGGGGTGCCCTATGCAGAGCTCCCCATAGCTCCCTTGGGGTGGGTCCAAGTCACTCACCCAGCAGTTGTCATGGAAAATAGCACCGGCCGACTAGTTCTGAGACAGATGCACGAGAGAAACATGTTCAGAGCCTTGAGACAAATCCCTCTTCTTAACCAGCACCGCAGGCAGGCCTTTCTTACCATCCTCTCAAAATGTGACATGTAGGCATTTGGTGATATGTTTTATGTACCCCAGGATATCAGTCGATTAAGCAGGGATTAAACGTTTCAGAGGTGCTTCTTTGCTAGGAACTCTCATTATATTGAGCACTCAGACTTCCCTATCAATGGATAAAAAAACTACTCTGTAGGCAAATAATCAGAGTTTACAGTTTGGATGGTCTTGGGGGGTTCGTTCACACCATGATATCCTACTAAAGATACCCCTACTCTGAAGAAAGAGGAGTAATGGGAAAATATGAGCCAACCAGGTGTAGTCAGCACCTCCTTGGGCATATCCTGGATAAATACTAACACATTCTTACTCTTCAGTGACCTTCTTCTACTTCTACAAGCTGGCTACACTATTGCAACGATGACAGAGCAATTCCAATGATGAAGAAATAGGAACTGGTTTGGATGACTGATGCCTATAACAGTTTCATTCTATTTATGTTTATTTAGCCATTCATTGGAAAGTATTTATCGAGCTGCTTCTATTTATAAGCTATTATTCTAGGCACTGGGGATATGGCTGTGAAAACATAAGAAAGATTCCAGCACTCAAGGAGCATTTGTCCTTATATTTTCCAGGATACATGCTGTTTGCTCTAATTAGATTTGGGTTCTTTCCAGGACCTCACAGAATGATATCAGATCTCACTCTGAGGGTGACTGTCCCAAGTTTGAGGTCAACTATACTTGGACCACAGGAATATAGTTTCCTTTGGTAACGGCCTCGAATACTTGACATTTGTGTAGCATTTTCTACTGAAATGTTTTGCTTTGGTAGCAAAAAAGCAATGAATAAATAAGACATTATCGACAAAGTATAAACACGTTGCTTGTATGTTCAAACAGAATTCATCATCAGTCTGGTTTTGTTACTGGTTTTTGTTGTTTTCATGAGATATAGAAAGTGTAGTAGTTAATTTGAAGGGAATACTTTCAGTTTTTAAAAGCAATTTGACAGGATTTGGAGAAATCCCAGAAAGTGTTTCTTGAAATAATTGTACATTTTACATGACTTATTTGTGTGTGTGTGTGTGTGTATGACACCATAGCTTTAAGCAAGACTCAGTAAGTGTTTTCCTTCAGCCCGAGTTCTATTCTCACTTGTTAGCACAAGCACATGTGTGCATTGTAGTATTACACCTGCTGGTTCAAACCATTTTAGTTCTATACTCAACAGCATTCCCTCCTCTCTTCCTGGCTACTTTTGCTTTTTCACCCCACCAGCCTCCCCCAGCCACTGACAACAATTGATATTTTCACTGCCTCCTTAGTTGGAATAATTAAATATGTAACCTTTTCAGATTGGTTTCTTTCATTTAGCAACATGTATTCAAGTCTTGATGGAACATCCCTTTTTAGTTTCTTTTCATCACTGAATAAATAATATTTCATTCACTGGATGCAGGACAATTTGTCCATTCACCTGTTGGAAAAGATTTTGTTCCTTTCCAAATTTTGTCAGTTAGAATTAAAGTTACTTTCAATATCCTAGTGCAGATTTTTAAGTGTTTTTAATTTCCTTGGCTCAACACCAAAGAGCCTGGTTGCTGGGTAACATGGTAAAAGAATACTTAGCTTAGTAGGAAATACCAAACCATCTCCCAAAGCATCTGTACCATTTTTTCATTCCCATCAGCAATGAATGAGAGTCTCTGTTGCTGCATATTCTCTCCAGCATTTGGCTTTGTTGGTATTTTGAACTTTTGGTCATTTGAATAGATGTATAATGGTATCTCATTACTTTTCAGTTTCCTAATGATATATTATGATGCTGAATATCTTTTCATAGGTTTATTTGCCATCTGTATATCTTCTTTGGTGAGGTGTACAGGTCTTTTATCTATTTTTATTTTATTATTTTTTTAATTTATGCATACAAGAACTGGAGTGCAGGCCAGAGGTGTCGGGGGAGAGGATTCACCAGAGACTGAATAGGGAGCAGAACAGGCAGATGTACTGAAATATACTGCTGGGGGGAGCAGCAGATGAGACAGGAGAGGTCTGCTGTACTACGTGGGTCACTTCCCTGTCTGGGGATCAAACTTGTGTTACAGTGGCTGTGGACAGCTTCATAGTGCTGCGACTTAGCCCCTTGCACTAGCAGGGAGGCCCTCTTTTATCTATTTTAAAATTAGATTGTTTGTTTTCTTGTTGTTCAGTTTTAGGAGTTCTTTGTATATTTTAGATAGTAATCCTGCATCAGTCTATTTTTTTAAAATATTTTCTCCCAAGCTGTGATCTGTCTTTTTCAGACTTATACCAGTGCATTTTGCAAAGCATATTTTTTATTAACTTTTTTTATTTATATATATTTGACATCAATTGTACCCCCATGTATTCCCCATCACCATCTCACCAGTGCACCATCACCTCAGTCCCTCGTGCTCCCGTCTGCCCTCCACCCCCCTTCCCTCCCCACCAAGTGTCCCCAATTTGTCCTTGTCTTTTCATTTTTGGTTGTTGTGTCTTTATTGTTATTATTATTATAGTTCTTATTCCTTTCTTTGATCCTTACTGAATATTTTAATGAAGTCCAATGTGTCAACCCTTTTCTTTCATAAATTGTGCTTTTGTTGTTCTATCAACAAACACAAGGTCACCTAGATTTTCTCCTACGTTATCCTCTAGGAGTTTTATAGTTTTGTATTTTACCTGTAGGTCTGTGGTTCATTTTGAGTTCATTTTTGTGACGGGGATAAGGTCTGTGTGAGGATTCTTTTCTTCCTTTTGCATGTGTATGCCCCCGTGTCCCAGCAGCATTTGCTGAAAAGGCTTTTCTTGCTCCATTGTATGGCCTTTGCACCTTCGTCTAAGATCAGTTGACTATATTTGTGTGGGTCTACTCCTGAGTTCTCTGTTCTGTTGCGTTCATCTATTTGTTGATTTTTTTGACCGATGTCATACCGTCTTCATTACTGGAGTTGTATAGTAAGTTTTGAGATCGGGTCATATCCTCTTTGACTTTGTTCTCTCTTTCAGTATTGTATTGGTCACTTGTTTTTGTTTTTTGTGTTTTTCCCTTTCCATACAGAATTTGGAGTCAGCATGTCACTGCCACACATACATTTTTTGAAATTCACAATTCTGCCACTGACAATGAAAAAGATCATTTAATTCACCCATCACAGATGAGTTCAGAGAGGCCCAGGGCAGTTAGGGGTTTGACCAATGTCCTGCAGAGACTCAAATACAGGTCTTCTGCTACCAGGTCCCTATGTGTTCCTCCACTATATCTCTGGAGAGCAGGATCAAATACGTGTAGACACCGACTTCAAAATGAATTGATTGTAGCGTGCATACCTGGCCTGTGTGCAGCAGTACCTAGTAGCCATCAGGGTTAGGGTGACCACACAGCAGGCTGCTTACAAAGCTGCGTGAGGTTCAGAGCATCCAGGGATCCGACAGCTTGTGTACTCGGAGGACTGGCGGTAGGAAGTCAGTGTCCCTACGTGGCAGAATGAGAGGGGTCAAGCTGACATGATGTGGCTGCCTGAACCTTCCTTCCAAAACTAAACTTGGCTCATTGGACTATCAGTACAGTACTAAGAGACCTTGTAGGATGTCTGTACTTACACATGGCTACCCCCTGACTCCTGGCTCCTTCACTAATGCAGCTCGAAAACCAAGTGGAAATTAATTTCTTGTGTCATATACAGTGTACGACACACTTCCCAAAGAAAGTCCAAAAGGGGCCTCCCTGGTGGCGCAAGGGATCGAGTACCTCACTATGAAGCACCTGCAGCCATTGCAGCACAAGTTCGATCCCCTGGCCAGGGAACTGATGCACATGGCACAGCAAACCTCTCCTGTCTCCCTGCTGCTTCCCTCAGCAGGATATTTCAGTAGACCCACCAGTTCTGCTCCCCACTCTGTCTCTGGTGATCCTCTAATCCCTGTACCTCTAGCTTGCACCCCAGTTCTTGTATGCATAAATAAATAAATCTTTTTTAAAAAAGTCCAAAAACCCATATATTTTCTTACTCTATTTTTATTAGAAAAATAATACAGGCATAAAAAGTTTCAAAAGCATAGAACACTACCAAGTAAAACAAAATCATGTATACTCTTATCACAGAGATAACTCCCATTACCAATTTGGTAAGGCCCATCTAGCATTTGTTCTATAAATATATCCAGTGTCTAAGGATTGTTCTTTTAACTCATACTTTTTTGTTACACCCACATATTTGAATGTGGATGTATCTAGCTTTTTTGGTTACATTTATACATGGGTGTTTCCTATTACATTGCAGGTACTTAGTGCACATGATTTTCAATAATTGCATTATATTCTATCATAAGGCTCTGTAGTTATATCTAGAACAATTCTGCTAAGCTAGAAAATTTGCTGTTTTAATTGTATTCTCAAAGCATAGCCTTGTACATATTTCTTCCATATCTCTGGTTCCAAAATTGTCCTTCTTAAGTAGGGACAAGGACACTTTTTGTCTGAGAAGGAAGCCCTCTGCAAAGATTTTTGTCAGTTTTGTCAAAACGTGTGTTTTTAACACATTAGTGCCATATCCTTTCCACTGTCTTCACTTTTGAAAACAATGCAAGACACTTATCTTGTCTCTTCTCCATCAATTTGTCTAGCTTTATCTTTCTGGTTAGTTCTTACCTAGACATATGTATCTCCCCCTCCAACTACCCCCCTCCACGCCCCGTTAAGATAACGATATGGACAATAGCCTTTAAAAGTCATCCTCAAATGAAAACTAAACCCAGGAACTGTCAAAAAGAATCCATTCAGCCTTGTCATTAATAAGGACCTGCCAACTTGAACTTGCCAATGATCTAGCTGCTTCTCTGCATCAGGATTACTAAGAGGACCTGGGAAACTTTCCCTTCTAATCCCATTAAGTTGAATTCCCTCATTTTGAAATTTACAAATCTAAATGCAAGAAATTGATAATGAAATGGAAGAAGAAATTTGTCTCTTTGCTATATGGTTGAGTAGATAGAGCTGAATCCTCTCTTTTACCATCTTAATGACATTTTTATGCCCTGCTTATCAAATCTGCTACGCAGTCAATTGGATGAGTCTTTGAAATCACCAAAGACACTATACCAACTATATTTTTATAGCAATGCTTAATCTGCAGTACCATTTCTTTCTCTTTATATCTACTTATGATCTATCATCTCTCTATATAGAACATGCATATACATGTCATATAATATATAGTATATATTATATGGATATACTATACATATAGTTTTGAAGTAGAATGGGTTATTGATAGTACACTGGTATGATTTGCCACCAGAAATCTCATAACCACAATATATTTGCTATATACCCATTCATTTCCATGTTACCTTTTCTTAAAAATATAGTCCTAATACAAAAAAGAAAGAGGACTATAGACTATAAATTTCTTGACAAGATACTAACATATAAAATCTAGTAATTTATGAAAGGATAATATATAATGGGAAAGTGGGATTCATTCTAGGGGTAAAATTTAGGTTTCTTTGACACTTAAGGTCAATCAGTGCAGTCCATCATATTAACAGAGTAAAGGAGAAACACAACATAAGTTCAGTAGAAGGAAAGGCAATTAACAATATCTAACATGCATTTATAGTAAAAATTTCTCTCTCACATCTGGGTAAGTTCTTTGCTTCCCTGGGCCCTCCTACAGTTAGGCTGTGCTCTACATTTTGGTTTGAGTCTTAATTCAGGTACCCTAAGGCCTACCCAACTGTCTTCAGGTCCTCTGGATAATTTCTCCCAAGGTCTACCTTAGATCTTTATGCAAACAAGGCTCCAAAGGACCAACCCTGTAAAGTCAGAATTTCCTAATTGACTATGTAGATAAGACTTCCCTGGTGATAGAATTGTAGATCTAGAAGACATCTCAGCCAATAGACATTGTCAGAGCCATTGGGTAACATGTTAAGGACCTACAGAAGAAGAGCATAGTGGAACTGAAATTTGGAAGTCCCAACTCCCAGTTCATAATTGAAAACTTATCTATCCAGTTGTGCTGTTATTAAAAATTCTTTGTTCAAAGGAAAAGCAAGAAACCCAATGCAAACTAATGTGAGTCCAAAACAGAATTTGTCAGGAGACTGAGGGGCTTTCCAGAATCAAAGGGATAATCTCTGGCCCAAGAGTGCTCTGGAAACTACAGGAACTGGAACTGTGGATTCAAACTCCAGTGACAGGTGGTCTCTCCTCTCCCATTTTCTTTTTCTTACAGTGAGAGTTCCCTAGAAATTTGACACTAAACATAAAGTCCTTGAGATTGCAGGTGTGTTTTTAAACTAAATTAGGAAAGAATCATAGTGATTCTCATATTCTTGCTTCCATTTATTTTGTAGTACATAGAGTTTTTTCTCTCCTGATGAGTATTATACTTGGAAAATTTACTATTAAAAATCACCTTGAAAGGCAGCTTCATGATAACTCGACTGTACATTTTTCCCGGGGCAAGTTATCGCACTGATCTTGGTGTGTTTATTAGATTCTTCACTAGATAGTCCCTTCCAGCTTTGGAGATGCCCCTCCCCTTGAGTATCACTGGATTTTGTTTACATCCTCACCAGCCAAGAAGCTTTACATTGAACTTCACTTTCTGTTATGTATGTTGTGAGGGCAATAGGTATTTTTCCAAGTGCATCTTGACTCACTAATCTCCTGTGCAGCTTGCTCAGCCTTTACGTGGCTGCGTAAGAGTGGGCCAAGACCTGTGAGTTCCCTTTTTTAATGGTGACAACTAGCCCTTGTAACCCTTGCTGGGCTGATCCTCCTGTTCAGGAGAATCTTTCCCCTTTAGGGTGATGCATACTTCTTTGTTCTGCTGCAGAGAGTGCACTGTGTGGGTGCAGGCCAACTCCACTGCTGCACCTGTTTCTAGGGAGAGGAAACAGATCCTTTGCCCGAAGCACAAGATGGGGTACCTGTAGACCGTTTCCAGTGTGGGCTGAGAGATGAGGCCCGTTGACTGTGGGGAACCCATGCTCCCTACTGAACTTGATCTTCTCTACGTGACTCAAGTGTTGCTCCTTCCTCTGTGTGTGTGTGCACACATGCGCGTGCAGTGTGACGTGGTGTCTTCCTTATCAACCCCAACCCCTGCATTGGCCTGACAACTGGGGTTGCTTCTCCTCATGGCCAAGTACTTCATGCTCTTTGCTCTGCCTCAGGCAACAGGTCCACTCTGGAGGTGCTAACAGGTGCCACTTGCTCAGGAGGGGAGGGTATTGAGAGGGAGAGCATCTCCCTCCACACCACTTGAGAAGCACTATCTTGAGAGCAGATGTAGTGATTTAATCCTTCCCCTAAGGGAGTTTACAGAAACAAAGGAATAATCTTTAGCCTCAAGAAAGCACTGGGGACCACAGGAACTAGAACTGTAGATTCATACTCCAGTGAGGGGGGGGGGAGGGTGTCTCTCAATTTTCCTTTTCTTTCCATGAGAGTGCCTCAGAGATTTGACACTAAACACAAAGTCCTGAGACTGTAGGACAATCTCATTCCCAGCCCATGTCAAACATCCAGTATATGCTTGTTGAACTGCATTGACCTGTAATAAACAGCACCCCAGATATCATGTGGTGCAGAACAGTGGTGGCCTTGCCATTCCTGAGTACCTTCCCTAGGGACAGAGGAGGCTGCTCCCTCACAGCCATGTGTCCCCAGGGCCATCTCTGGCGGCCAACACACAGCCTGACCCTCACTGCTGCTCATGGAGATGGAGTCTCTGACATAAGAGCTCAAGAGCCGAGAGTCCCTGTGCTGCAGGCAAAGGGTCTCATTTCTTCCCACCAGAAAGAGATGCAGCAACAGGCTTGACTGACTTTGCAGGTGTTGGGGTCTCCGGGAAGGAGTCACATAAGCATTGGATGGAACATTTTATTCACAGGCAGATCGACTCATTCTGTGTGACAAGTTGGACTGGATTCTTGTTCAGTGCTCGCCAAGTTCTGCTCTAGTAGCAAGTCCAGAAACTTGACCCCAAAAAGCATCTGTAGTTAAGATGACAATGAAATCAATCTGCAGCCTGCTTTTCAATACAATCGTTATTTATTTACCTGGTAGAGTAAAAGGAGGGGGCTGAAACACCTGGGGACAGAGTGGAGCCAACATTATTGACAATTCCTACCTGTCCTTTCATGGACTGTAAACAAGATAGGGACTCCCTCCTGAACACTAGGCTTTGTTACGTAGCCAGAGATCTACTTATGCTCATCCATCCCTCAGGTCTAACTCCAAGCTGTCTTCCTTCTTCCTACCACAGAGGCACAACTTACTTGCTAGAAGAAGTCCTGGAGTCCATCTGTAATGCATGGCTAGAAGTTTCTGCAGGAAGAAAACACAAAAAGCTGTTTTCCCTACTCAGTGAGGAGTCAGTTGGCACCCAAGCATTCAGAGAATGTGGTGGAAATCGCACATACAGAAAAGCAGGCTGTTAGTGTATTAGCCAGGGTAACCTATTCTTTTAGGCTATTCAGAGAAATAACTGTCATTTGCAATGGTTTCAGTCAACTGCTCTCTATCATTTTGTGCAATTAGGGTCCGCCATTTTCTTGAGGGTAGCAAAACATGCAGATATTCATCTCTCTCTCTCTCTCATTCCCTACAAAACAGCTCCATTTCTGGAACCCTCAGAACATTAATAGTCTTTGGACAAAGTGAGTCACTGAGGCGGCAGTATCAGGATGGAACACGGGGGTCACCAAGTAGAGATGGGCACAGGTGACCAGGCAGGCAGCTCTGTGACGGAGGAAGGATGAGTGACAGAGCTGTTTGCTCAGTGTCCTACCTGCCCATCTCCTGGGCCCCGCTGGATATCTGGTTTTTTATCTTTTCATGGGGCCCTAAGGACTTGAAAGCTTATGTGTTTTGACACGTCAAAAGAGAAAGTGATAAAACAGAATTTTCCTGTCACACAGGGTAAAGGGAATTTAAATATGTAATTGTTTTCAACAGTGGCTTTGTTCTCGCACTACCCTTTTATCTACTGTTCTTAGAAATGACTTCATTTAGCCAAACTCTTCCCCTCCTGTTCTGTCACGGGCTTTTTTCAAAGCAGGAGCCACACAGCGCCGCTTCATTAGTGTGTTTGTTTGTGTATTGGCATCATTGATGATATCGGTTATAGCTCTGGGAGTTTGGTTGTTCATACATTAACCATCATTAGGAACAAACAGCAAACAGATTCTCTCAGGAGCAAAGCCTGTTCGTTCCCTGTGCTGACAGAGCCTAAGAAATGGAGTTTCTTCTAGGTACTGTCTGTGCCTGATGCCTAAGCTTTTTCTCCTGTCGCCCTAGTGCATGCTCCTGAGTTTAGACAACTAATCTCCTAGACCAGTGGAGAAAGAGGTTTTTTTTTTTCCTTTTTATAAGATTTGCAAACAATATCTTTGTCACTGCCAGTACCCAGGAAGCCCCAGAGTTTTCATGGTTTTTGACGGTATCTGCTTGTTGGCATGTCAGGGACAATCTTGTCTGTGGCCCCTCTGGCACAAAGTGAAGTCTGGATTTTCAACGTATGGGAATCTATGGCTTGATTTTAAAAAGAAGGTAAACAGTTCAAAATGATCTTCTGTTGTAGATCTGCTTTTGAATAAAAGATGAATTTTGACAGTAAAAATCAGACCACTCTATTGCTAACACTTGAAGAATGTGATTAAGAACAATTCCAACAGTGGTTACTTTCTTTGATTTTATTCATCTGAGTGCCCAAAGACCAGGAATTATAGATGGTGATTACAGCATTATTAAATCAAGCTCTCTGGCTGATTTGTTTTCCCAGTCACCAAAAGGTCACCTTGTCAACCAATCTGCTGGTTACTGAATCACAAATCCTTTTTACCAACTAACTCATATTTGCTTTGTGTTTGATCAATTTCTTAAGCTGAGGTCACTGATTCAACAACAACAAAAAATTACTCTAAAGTTTTACTCCATGAAACCCACACAAACATGGCTAAAAAATCTCCCTATGTTTCCAGTTTATCTCCTACCATCTCTAAGTGGAGATGGTGATGGGACACTTCATGATCTGAACTGTCCTATTAGTAAGTGACCCAGAGGATTAGGCATGTTTTTCTAGCCTGGAGCCTCAGGCACAGTAATAATGAAGGGAATAAGCCTTCCTTCTGCCAACAGAACACATCTGCTCGAAATCTTTCTTACATGCGGTGCAAGCAGAAGTTCCTCCTCCTGTGGCCGACAGCCTGCAGGCCAAATGTGAAGGAGGCCTTTAGGGAGTACCTACCAGCCTCAGGCAATGCCCTAGACAGTGCGGAACTCTCTGTGCAATTTACCAGTTGCTCTCCTCCCCAGGGAGAAGCTGGCAGTGGGGATGAGTGATGTTTGTGTACTCCGCCACAATGGCACAGCCTTAACCCGGTGGGTGTGACGTCTGCCACGCGTTTGTAGGTTACAAGGCTTGATTGTCAGTGGCTGTCCCAGTTAGCCCAGATTTGATGTCTGCAATTCAGCTCAGCTACCAGCAAGCAGAGTGTTCTAGACCAGTAGTTAGCAAACTTGTCTGGAAAGGGCTAGAGAGTAAATATTTTCAGCTTTATGAAACATAGAGCTTCTGTCACCACTAATCATTTCTACCACAGTAACTCAAATAGGCTGTGGACAACAAATGAGTGTGCTTGTTTTACAATTAATTTTATGTATAAAAATGGAACATGATGTGCTAGGCCCTCATCTAGAGGCATTGCCGCCAATTTTTTTCTCACTAAATGTGCTGTTAGTTTAAACAAAATCACACATACAAACAAATTACAAGCATATTTAATTATATAGCCCCCCAAATGTGTTTATTTATGTATAAATGACATACAAGGACAAATGTACTAATACACTGTGTATATTATAAAGAACTTTTTAAAAAAGAGGTACAAATGCAATAATACTTTCAGTTTCATAATTTTAATTGTGAACATTTCATACTATCATAATCTTTCCAGATCTGACAGTACTGGGCTCACAATAACAGTGGATTTAAACCTACAATGCAAATAGTCTTCTTGATAATTATATAAAAGAAAAGGCTAAGTTCTTATTAGCTCCAACTAGACCATTGTTTTGATCTTATGTTGCCGGCAAAAATTCAAACAAGTTTTTATGTTACAAACTCATGTTGTTTGCTGTATATTAAACGGTACCTTCAGCTTTTAAAAAATATTATTCTCATAAAAGCATTGTGGATTTAGTGCTGTTATCCTCTTCTTGTACATTTGAAAACTAGCCCAGAAACGCACTATGAAGCAAACCACGGCCACTGCAGCACAAGTTCGATCCCTACCGCTGGCCAGGGAGGGGACCCACATGGTGCGGCAGACCTCTCCTGCTGCGCCCGCTGCTCCCCTCAGCAGTGTACTTCAGTCATTCTACCTGTTCTGCTCCCTGCTCTGTCTCTGGTGGATCCTCTCAACCCTCCCAATTCTGGCCTGTACCCCAGCTCTTGTATGCATAAATAAATCTTAAAAAAAAAAAAGAAAACTAGCCCAGAGAGGTTAGGTTATTTTCCAAAAGCCACACAGTAGCCAGGCTCCAGAATCCTTGTTCTTATCTCCTGCACTGTCCCATTTTTATTTATTACTTTTTAAATTATTTTTTTTGCTATTATCTTTTACCTTCACTATTAGAATCAAATTTTAGTTCACACTTTCTTTTCAGATATATTTAAAAATTGGGCAAAACCAGGTGATTCATAATATCATCCAAGAATCCACTTACTCAAGCACATGTCAGCTGCAGTGTACTACAACATAATAGATGGGACTGGGTTATGAGGACTCCATGGTTAAACCTCCAGCTTTTTGCACCCCCTACTTTCACTCTAGGAAAATCAGAGGAATGTGTTCATCTGACAGGACAAACTGAGGGTGGCAGGGTCAATGTGTGCAGTAAGGATTCATTAATTTTATTTTGAGATGTAAGTCCTAACATAATCTGTCTCTTTGTGGGTGATCTTGTATACCCTCCCCCACCCCACAACCTGCTACATGTGCTTGTTTGGGAATGGCCTGTATTATCCCAATTCTGTTATAGCACATCCCTGATAAAACATTAGCCTTGTTCATAGCAACAAACTTAATAAACTAATCAATAGTAACCATGATCGCATCATATTAAACTAAGTCGAAATACAAAGGGATGGTTAGATGCCATTGTGCTAATCTTCAGCTGTTATTAACCGCTTTGTAACTTAAAACTCTGCTTCTCCCTTCTGGACTTGAGAAAAAAATCTTCAAAGTTCTGGACTTTGCTGCTGGGCAGCAGTTTGTTGTGAAATGCCCCCCCCCCCCAGTACTGTCCCTGCTACTTTTAACCTCTCAGTTTGTGAATTCATGCTTAACATTCTGTCCAGCAGTGGTTTTCAAGCTCTCATGCACATCGGGATCACCTGCAGCTTTGTTATAACACAGACCGATTGCTGAACCCGGGTTCCATGCTTCCCCTTCAGTAAGACTGGGGTGGGGCCTGAGAACTGGCATTTCTGGCACATTTCCGGGTGCTGCTGCTGCTGTTGCTGGTAAAGGGACCCACTTTGAGAACCACCACTCTTGATCATTATCTGGTCCATCTCTTCCCAGGAAGTAAAACTATTTCTATTCCACCTGACTTTGCTACTACACAGAAATTCTGATCATGAGCTCTCCCCCACCTCTGTTCTATGCCACTTCTGTCTGATTCAATCCTTGCTCAACAATTACCCACCACCCAACCCATTCTCTTGGCCTGTTCTACAACCAAAGCTAGCATTGATTATGAGGGTTTTACAAGGTTGGATGCTGCTTCTGTTCTCTCTATAATCTTCCTTTGGATAATTTTTTTTAATTTTTATAAAATAACATTTTGCAAATAAATCAACATGAATTGGCTTTTTAAAAAACAAATTATTTTTATTCTATTTTTTCTCTTTAATTTATATATATTTGACATCAATTGTAATCCCCATGTATTCCCCATCACCACATCACCAGTGCACCATCACCTCAGTCCCCTGTGCTCCCATCTTCCTTCCGCCCTCCCCCTTTCACCTCCTCCCTCCCCACCAAGTGTCCCCAATTTGTCCTTGCCTTTTCATTTTTGGTTTTTGTGTGTTTACTGTTATTAATATTATTATTATTGTTCTTATTCCTTCCCTTGATCCTTATTTGGTTCCCTTATATTCCTCCTAGGGGAGGAACCATCTGGTATTTGTCTTTTGCCTTCTGACTTACTTCGCTGAGCATAATCCCTT
>JAGFMF010011382.1:46529-70610 GCA_019455555.1 Galemys pyrenaicus
TGTTTCCAGGTCTTACCTATTGTAAAGAGTGCTGCTGTAAACATAGGGGTGCAGGTATTCTTTTGAATCAGTG
This sequence comes from Galemys pyrenaicus, assembly GCA_019455555.1. Lineage (NCBI taxonomy): Eukaryota > Metazoa > Chordata > Mammalia > Eulipotyphla > Talpidae > Galemys > Galemys pyrenaicus. Next base: position 46,603 of record JAGFMF010011382.1, read on the forward strand.
TATTTGTGTCTTTTGGGTATATTCCTTTGGATAATTTCATAGAATCACTCCCAAGTTTCAACTATCACCTCAGGGTGATGATTCTTCAGCTTTACTTCTTCTGGGCCTCTTTCCTGAGCCCCAGACCTGCACATCTGGACTACCCACCGGACATCTCTACTTTGGTGGGTCACAGGTATCTGAAACTCACTCTTTAGACTGAATTTAGCTTCCCCAAAAGGTATGTTGACAACCTAACCCTCCAGTACCTGTGAGTGTGAACTGTTTTGGACATAGGCTGATTGTAGATGCAATTCATTGAAATGAAGTCACACTGGAGTGGAGTGGGTCCTTAATAGGCCAGTGTCCTTTCAAGAGGAGAAGAGACACAGGGAGGAGACAGCCTGCTAATGATGGAGCTGACAAGCAGAGCTATGAAGCTACTAGAGGAGGTATACATGCCAGGCATTGCTGGAAAACACCAGAAACTAGAAGATACAAGGAAGGATTCTCCACTGCGGCAGTGATAGGGATTCTGCTCTCATTTTGATTTCAGAGTTTGAGCCTCCAGATGGGAGACAATGCATTTCTGTTATTTTATGCCACCTAATTGTGGTGCTTTGTTACAGCAACCCTAGGAAATTGACACACTCATCATGTGGCTAAACTGGATCCCCCCTTTCCTCACCAACAGCCAAGACCTGCTGCTGTCTCTACATTCCTTTTTCAAATAATAACATTAAAATCTACAGTCTTCTTGATCATAGAAACTAGAAACCTAAATTTATTTCACTCTCCTCTTCACCCTTTACATCCCATAAACCACAAAGTTGTCTTAACTCTAGTCCCTGTGTAACTTTCCTTTTAACAACTTGGCCATTGCAACCACTCCCAAAGTAATTCTTTTGTTTCCTTTTCTCTTCACCTTTCTTATATTTCGAATTAATTCTTATTATCTGCTACGATGATCTGTGTATCATATTAAAGCACAGATCTGCCTCAATTTACGATGGGGTTAAGTCCTGCTAAACCCATCACAAACTGAAAATATTGTTAGGCTAAAAAGGCATTTAGTAAACCAGCCTAAATTAAAGGTTTCTCAGAATATTTATATTAACCTATCATTGAGTGAAACCAGTTAACACTAAATCTCATTTATAATAGTGTTTGGATTCCTTATGTAAGTTATTAAATACTGTACTGAAAGTGAAAACTGACATGATGGGATGTGAAAACACAATATCCAAAAATCCTTGGCAGCATTGTACACTGTAGGGTATTGGCATTTACATCCGTGTGGCTGGCTGGGAGCTGTGACTTCCTGCCCCTGCCCAGCACAAGAGAGGGCACATCTCTAGCCCAAGAAAAGACCCAAAGTCAAAACCCAAAGTATGATTTCTACTGAATGCATACCACGTTCCCACCATCATGAAGTAGAAAAAATAATCAGTCAATCCATCATGAAGTCCGGGACTGTCTGTACTTATAAAAGTAATAGCTACCCTCGAGGGGTAGCTAGATGAGAGTTTACCTTGCAACTACAAATGGGTGGTAATTACTGTAATCTTCAGTTTACAGATTAAAAAAAAAAACTGATGTACAAGTTCATGGGCTATCAGATTCAGAGCTGGGGTTGAAGTCTCACCCATTTTGCTACACACACATTGGGCATCTCCTGAAAACACAAAGTGCTGGCACTGCACTCAGGCAACCTTAAGCTCTGCCTGCAGCCTTGTTCTCTATACATCCTCTGCAGCCCACTCCTGCTCCCCCAGTTGCTCATCCCTGGACCTTTGGGCTTTTCTTCCTGCCTTGTGGACTTGATCCTGCATTTCCCTCCACTTAGAAACTCAACAGTTTTTCTTTGCATTAAACCCTTATACCTTGGCCAAGTTTTCCTCTAACCTTATCACAATGACCTGTCCCTTCCTCTGAGTTGCCTACTTATAACTTGGGTGTCCCACCTGCTTCCCAGCCAGCCATGTACCTTTATCTTTTATTTCCAATGCTACATCATTTAATTGTCCTTCCCACCTTATAGCACAATGCCTGGATAAATATTTGTTGATTTGAATTGCTAAAAACAGCAACAGTGATGGCAGTGATAATCTTAGCAAGTCTTTGCTAGGCACAAATACTCAATAGTTTCAATAATGTTTGAAAAATGAAGTCTTCTCTATAAAAACATTGGATCCATTTTTCTTTTCCCATCACAGAAATTTCTTACTCTATTTACCTATTTTGATGTCGAGGAGATGCTTCATTTGAAATAGCTGTCCTTTTTTCTGCAATTTGATGCTTAATGTGAGAGGCTCATTCCCTGTGGGATAGCACAAGAATCTGCCCCTTATTCTATAGAAATAAATGCTCCCAAAGCACGTGGTGGTGTAGGGAGAGGGTCCACTTTGTTTCTCGTTGCCCAGATTTCCATTTGGTGATCTGCTGTGTTGGTGATTGTAGGTTCTGTCCCAGTGAGTTTGGCCCTAACCTAGGACTCCATTACATTTGCTGGTAGGGGATTCACTGAATTGAGAACAATTCATGTGCCTCTCTGCTGCCTTCACCATTCTGACAGGTTAAACCCAGCCTTCATATATTTTGGAGTCTCTGGGAACTGACATGGATAAAATTCCTTTCTCCTGAGCAAGTGGAAAGAATCCAAAGAAGAAAACAGAAAGGAAAGTAAATGAGCCCCAGGGAAACCAAACCAGAATGTCCATTCTGAGAAAGTGGCAGAATAACTTTCTGCTTACATGTGGAACTATTTAAAAGTCACATGCAAAGAATTAAACAACATGGTTATAAACGTGGGTGTCTTCCTAAGGAACCGACTGAAAAAAAAAAAAAAAGATTAGGAAATAATTAAAAGGAAAACAGCATATTCAACAAAGCAGAGAAACATGATGAAAAATCACTTCTCCCTCTTGGGCTTTTGAATTTTTCCAAGCTGGGAAAATCATCCTATTGCTGCCCATAATTTGAAATATCTAGAACATTGAGTTTATTGACAGAAAGTGTACTTACCATCTAATCAGAGTAATTCTAAAGGGGAAAAGAGTGCTGTATACATCAGAGGTGCCCTCGAGACTCAACTGTTCATAACTCTGCAGGAATGGGGGAAAGTGCCATATTCCCATTAAAGAGCAACACAGTTGGTTAAAGAATGAACAAAAAGCAGCATTTCTTCATTAGTGTCATTGCAGGAAGCTGATGCCGTGGAAGCTGGAGGCCATCAAGTGGGATATTGCAGCAATAAAACAGAATGAAAAAATGAAATGCTCTATTCTCTTGTCAATCTCATATGCTTGTCTCTTTCTTTTTAATATACTAGGCACTACCCTGGTAGGCTAATGCATATTTGCGGTTTCTTTTTGTGCTTGGTAATTGTGCTATGGGCACTTATTCATTTGACAGAATTTGCTATAAATGAAGGAAACTGGCAGGTTGGAAGAAAAAAAACAATGTCGCCAAATCACCAATTAAGGAAACTGCCAGAGGGAAAACTGGTCCTGAGACTGGTATCAATAAAAATGATCTAATGATGCTGTCCTTCCAGAGACATTTCGAAGAGACACTTAATGAAGGCGATAACAGAAGTGGATTATAGGGTGGCTAATATATATGACTGCCAAATGGGGACCTCGAAGATAAGACACAATTGGGTGCAGTCATTTTTGTAAAATTTTGGACATCTGAACAACAAATAGAGCCAACTGTCACACTGTTGACAGGAAGACTGAATCTCCCTCCATGAGTAGAGGTCTCATAATCAGTTCTGTCCAAAACTCCTTACTGTGAAAGGATGTCACCTTAGGAGGTAGTAGAGGTAGGGATGTCACCTTGGTGGGTGATATAAAAATGAAGAAGCCACAGTCCTGGCCTTCTTGGATCTCATAACTAGCAAGGGAATAGGTAGGCACACAAGCTAATTTGTACGCAGCTCCAAAGAAAGAAAATGCCCCTCTGCATTCCCCTTCTCACCCATCAGCTGCGTATCAGTATCAGACTGGTCTTTCTTTCTCTAGTCTCCCTCAATTTTCTTCCCTACAATACCCTTGATTTTGTGCTATGTCTCCAGTTTCCCTCTGAGACCCACAAGCTTCTGCTCCCTCACATTCTTAATACACTTTATCCCCCTTCTGCTAATATGATTGCTTCTCAAGGTATAACCAATTCCTTGTCTTTTTGCCTTGTTTTATCAAAGATCCCCTCCCAAGTGTAGAGTGGGAAAAGATGAGGCAAGAAACCTGTCTTGTCGCATATAACATGCACCAAAATACGAGTGTGAACCGTCGTCTGAAATTACTAAGAACTTGGAGGAAGCATCGTGAGGCACTTCATGGAAGAGCTGATATTTATTGGGTGGGATGTTTGCACTTAACTTTCCAATGTACCATCAAATGACCACAAGCTAGCTATGTGCCTCATCTGGAGAAGCTCTATATCTGGCCACAGAGATGAAATGAATGCAGGTGAAATTTTTAAAAATCGAGACAATCTGTAGATACTGTAGTACAAATGCTTTGAAATTCTTGAAGCCCAAATTTATTTTACCATTTGGTACTAAATTAGGCAAGTTTAGGCAAAAATAAAAATAAAAAATAAAAAATAAAAAAATAAAAGCTATTTGTTCAAGTAAAGACCTGTTTCTAGAAGTTAGCACTGTGGACCAACTGAAGTAGCTCTCAGCTTCCTTGTCGATGTTCTAAGGCCCTTGCTTTGTTGGTCATCAACCCAAAGGTCTCATGTCTACTCAATGTTATCTCTCTGCCTTGCAAGTTACCTAGCCCTGGTTCTAAAATACTGAAAGTGTTCTCTGATTTCCCCTTTCTTAGATACTACTAAGACTTTCAAAATCATATTCTGCTTTATTTCAGAGTCTCGTATATAATCTTTGGGGACTGACTGAGCAGTAAGTTTCCATAAAGACAGGTGACTAGGCTAACTACTCCTTTTCTTCACTAGATAGTCCATGTATGAATACCTACTTTATCTCAATGTGTCTGAGGACAGGGCCAAGGAATAAAGGCACGGCTGTGACTGAAAGGTCATACACCTAAAATGTCAAAGCATAGGATTAAAGGAAAACATGCATCTAAAGGGCACCCAGAGACCTGGGGGATGAACTGATTATGTGACGAACTAGAGTCCAAGTGTGAATACAGGTAAGGTTCTATAACCACCTCATGACCCGAGCTCTATGATGAAGGCTCCTCCTGGTAAGGCGCTTAAATCATGGCAGTGCCTGGAGATCAGGTACACACTGAATTGTCCTACAAACGTGGAGAAGCCAACATAGAAGAGCAAGAAAAGTTATCAGAAGGTGAGAAAACAGAACTAGCACCCGTGCTGAGGGTCAGTGCATGTCCGCTAGATGCTGTCCTTGGTCCTTGGGCTTACCCAGCCCAGTCATGATGGAGTCACGCGGGCACGCTGGCAAGTGTGTACAACTTGCTGAACTCAGCATCAGCTCAGGGCACAAGCAACCCTGCTGTGGTGGCCTCCACGTCAGTTAGCCAGACAGAGGAAGTGTTTCTCCAACCCAACTCTGTGCTTGAGGCACGGAGGACTTGATCAAGGGACATGAGTAGCTTTTTCTTGGCAGAGTAGAGACCCATGGAAGGGGTGCATGTCAGAGCAATAGAAGACAGAGATTGGCCCTGAAACATGAGCGTATATAAGACCCTCTCCACGCCTACTCCCCCAGAGACTCCCAGAAGGAATTTGGGACTGGGGTTTACCAGCAACCAGAATGAACTTTTCTGAATCATCGAAGTCAAGATTGAACAAGATTTAGGTATAAATCTTAAGGAATTCTGTGTTTGAGCCCGCAAGCTGGTGATGCTTAGAGAAATCTGAATCACACAACAGAGTCACTGATTTCCTATAGGAGTCCTGGCAGGAGGGACATGGCAGGGGTGTCGGGCAATGACCGAATATCCTTGTTTGGTCTGGCTTCTTATGCCCAGTGAATTTTTACCTTCTTTAGGCTGGGCATACTGGGGAAAGCACAGTTCTGCAAAGCCTAAAATACCCAGCTGCCAAACAGATGCAGCCTAACCTAGTATTCTGTGCAAACCAAACAAGGGGAACAGACACACACACTGCTCGTTGGATGCTTGATGTCAACCCTCCCTTCCTGTCAAGACCCTTTCTCCTTTTGGGGGAGGCCAGGAAGGTGGTCCTTACAGAGGCTGAGGGGCTTCCCCTTCCCTGCTTCTGCATGGCCTAATATGAGGACAGCTAGACTTGCTGTTGCAGTGACAAGCTGCAGAGTGGCAGCGGCTGACTGCACGGTGCCTGGGGCCTGCCCTTTGCTGCCAAGAACTTTGGCTGATGCTCCAGGCAGTTGTCAACCCTCCACATCTGAGCAGACTCACAGACACAACCTGAGCAATTAAACAGTGGAGAACCTCCCCAGTCCCTTCATTACAGCCCTTTGTGGAGCCTCTCGACATCCTGGGCGCGCATGGCATTCCTGACCTGACAGCGTGCAGATGTTCGGGCAGAAGTCAGACAACCCACCAGGATGTTCCGGAACAGAACAGAGCTCAGCACAGCTGCCCTGGGTCCTGCATCTGGCCAGGCTGCTTAGTCCACTCTAAGTAAAAGGAATGTCTGTTCTGCCCTCCCCCCTGGGGTGGCGGGAGGTCAAGACACTTGGCATGAAAGTCTCATTTCTTTGAATTTCCTAAGAATTCTCTTTTTGAAGATGAGTAAAGCCCTGAAGGAGAGGGTCTCACACCAGCATTATCACCTCCCCTGCTGAGTTACAATGGTGGCTTGGGGGAGGATACACAGAACGCCCAGGTGCAATTGGCAGGGATTAGAAACCATAGCTCTCCCACAAAACCTGGAGGACCCTCTTCATATGCTGCACTTGGTCCCCAGAGCTGAGGAGGACACAACTCAAGCACTTTATTTATTTATTAAAGATTTATTTAAGTATCAAGAGCTGGGGTACAGGTCAGAATCGCGGGAGGTGAGAGGATCCCCCAGAGACAGAGTCCGGGAGCAGAACAGGCAAATGGACTGAAATACACTGCTGATGGGAGCAGTGGGCACAGCAGGAGAGGTCTGCTGCGCCATGTGGGTCCCCTCCCTGGCCGGCGGCAGGAATCGAACTCGTGCTGCAGTGGCTGCGGTTTGCTTCATAGTGGTTGCTTAACCCACTGCGCCACCAGGGAGGCCCCTATTTATTTTTCTTTATTCATGTATATTTGACAACATTTGTAGTCCCCGTGGAATTCCCGCCAACATTTCACCAGTGCAACAGCACCTCAGTCCCTTGTGCTCTTTTTGCCCTCAGCCCAGTCACTCACCTTCCTCTCGCCACAAAGTGCCTCTGATTTGCCTTTGTTCTTCTTTGTTTTTGTTATGTTATGATTTGATTTGATTTTTTAAAAATTGTTATTGTTCTTTTTCTTGATCCCTTATTTGGCGCCTTTATATCCCTCCTAAAAGCGAAACCATCCGACATTTTTCTTTTGCCTTCTGACTTATTTCACTGAGCATAATCCATCCAGGTTTCTACAAACGACTCTAGTTTATCTTTTTTTGACTGCTTTATAGTATTCCATTGTGTATATGTACCACATCTTCTTGATCCAGTCATTGATTTTTGGGCATTTGGGTTGTTTCAAGTCTTAACAGTTATAAATAGTGCTGTAGTGAACATAGGGCCGCAGGTATCTTTTGAATCAGTGTTTTTGTGTCCTTTGGATAGATCCCTAGGAGTGTGCTTGCTGGATCATATGAAAGCTCCATTTTCAATAGACAGGAACCTCCACACAGCTTTCCATAGTGTTTGGGCCAGTTTGCATTCCCACCAGCAGTGTAGTTAGTAGAGTTCTGTTTTCTCCACATCCTCATCAACATTTGTTGCTGGGGCCTCCCTGGTGGCGCAGTGGGTTTAAGCACTGCACTATGAAGCAAACCGCAGCTACTGCAGCATGAGTTCAATTCCTGCTGCTGGCCAGGGAGGGGACCCACATAGTGCAGCAGACCTCTCCTGCCTCACCTGCTGCTCCCCTCAGCAGTGTATTTCAGTCCATCTGCCTGTTCTGCTCCCCACTCTGTCTCTGGTGAATCCCCTCTGGCCTGTACCCCAGTGCTTGTATACATAAATAAATCAATCTTTAAAAAAAACAAAAAATTTGTCGCTAGTTTTTTTAAATATGTGTCATTCTTACTGGTGTAAGGTGGTATCTCATTGTGGTTTCAATTTACATTTTTCCCTGATTATGAGGGATACAGCTCAAGAACTTTAGTTGGTTCCAATTTAACCTTCAGGTGATTTTCTGTTTGTTTCAATTCCCTACTTTATTGTCCCGTCATCAGACTCCCTGTTTGTCACGGAGCAGCGCAAATGAAAGGAATGTTCCAGGTAGCCCCCACAATGTGAAGCAGCTAAAGGGAAAAAGCACTGACTTCTGGACCAGTAAAAAATCCTGTGTCTGGTCTGGACACTTGGCTGCTGCTGCTGCTTCCTCCAAAGAAAGATGCACACAAGCTTCACTTCTGATCATGTGCAGTCCTCCGGCTCACGAGGCGCAGTGCAGGGGCCTGGCACCTGTTCTGGAAGCAGAACTCACTTCTTCTTTCCCAGCTTTCTGCTTGACACACTGATGTCAGCTTCTGATCTTTAAGTTCTACCCCGACCACATGCCTTGGTTGTCCTGAAGACCAGTTTCTCCTCCCAGCCTGTGATCACTTCATCTCTCTTTGAGGCAAATGTCATTTACTTTAGAGGGGAAAGGAAGATCGAAAAGGTTGTTTCTTTTTTTTTTTTTTTTTGAAAAGCTTGTTTCTAACTCATACTTTAACTTTATTCTGTATCAAGACAGAAAGTTCCCTATCAAAGGACCACATCAACCAGACAGCTTGCTTTGACTGCAGGCTTGGACCTGGGAGGAAAAATTCTGGGCAGGCAGAGCCAGAAAGGAGCTCTGTGGCAGATACGCTGGACCCAGAGCCCAGCAAGGCCGCTTGCTAGCCGTGGCAGCATGGGCTAATTGCTTCACGACGCAGTTTCTTCTCTGTAAAATGAGATAAAGACCCCTTTCTCATGGACTTGGTGTAATAGCTGTGACAGAGAACTTGTGTGAAGTAATTGGCCTTCCACACACTAATTTCCTTTATTTTTCAACATCTTGCAGATAAAGAATTCAGAGGGGGGTAATATCAGACAAAAAATACTGGTTTCTTTTTCCCCCTTTTATTTATTTATTTAATTATATATATTTTATATCCCCTTTCGTTTTAGTACAGTGTATATTTCTTGTCCCCATGGAATTCCCATCACCACTTCCCCCGGGCACCATCACCATAGTCCCTTGTGCTCTTCCCACCCGTTTTGTTCCTTCTCTCTGCTCCTCCCCTAGGGAATGTCTCAGATTTATAGTTATCTGTTGATTTTGATTTCTAATCTATTGTAATTAATTTTTTCCTTAGTTCCTTATTTGTTTCCTCTACATTCCACCTATAAGTGAAACCATCTGATATTTTTCCTTTTCTTTCTGGCTTATTTTAATCCTTAACCTATAGGTGGGTTTTGAAATCAAAAAGAGTGTAAAGAAACACAAGATACGGAGAAAAAGGAACTCTCCTACATTGCTGGTGGGAATGCAAACTGGTCCAGCCACCTGGTAGTGGAGGTTCCTCACACTATTAAAAATGGGGCTACCATATAACCTAGCAATTCCACTCCTAGGAATCTACCCAAAGGACACAAAAACATCAACTTGAAAGAATATCTGCACCCCTATGTTTATTGCAGCACAAATATAGATGACTGGATCAAAAGATGTATATATATATATCCATAATAGAATACTATTTCGTGATCAAAACAGATAAATCCATGCCATTTGCAGCAACATGGATGGAGCTAGAAGGGATCATGGAGCTAGAAGGAAAAAGAAAAATATCAAATGTTTTCACTTATGGGAGGCATATAGGGGAACCAAACAAGGGATCAGGGGAAAAAATAACAAAAACAAAACAACAAAATTAGCGGGCAACCATAAATCAGAGACATTCTGTGAGGGAGGGGTAGGAAAATGGATCAAAACAGGGGAGAGAAGAGCACAAAGGTCAATGGTGATGGCTCATGGGTGAATTGGTAGTAGTAATTTTATGGGACGTACACAATGATGTAAAAGATTTAAATTTAAAAAAAAAGAAGAAATGGAAAAGACAAGAGCGAGAACAGCTTCTGGCAGGAAATGATAGCTGAGCTAACTGTTGCTAGGTGAATGAGTAGGGGTTAGCCTGGGAATGAAGCCAAGGATGTGAACAAGAGTGGACAGGGAAAGGGAAATCCCAGATGTTCAGGAAATTAGGGTATAAATAAACTACTTGTTGGGAATGGTGTCCATTTAAGTTGAGACTGTGTGTTTTTCTAGTATCTCCTAATTGGGTGATAAAGTTTTGAGTCTAGACACCCATTCCCTCCAAAGATATCCCCACTATTATGTTAAAAAAAGATAAATAAAATGGAAACTTGAATGTAAACAAAGTATTTTTGTGCAACAAAAGAATCAGTTTTTGTGCAACAAAAGAATCAGTTTTGTAGATGGAAAAATTAGAATTAGCAATAAAAAGAATTTGTATAATATCTTGCAAAGTCTCAAGTCTTCTTTGGAAATCCAAGTGGTTTGAAAATAAGTAGTCTATCCAACTGACTCTCATTTCTCTCCATGTACTCTGGTTTCTACATTGAGTCAATAGTATAAATAAAGTGTGACATTTATTTATGGAATGATATATAAATAGTGGCATAGAGAATCCTAGAAATATTTCAGATATGAGTTCGAGTATAAGAATCAAATAAGTACAGAGATCAGAGGTAGCGTTCAGAAAAAAAACATATATAGATATTTATTGATATTCCCTACCATTAGATTAGCCCAAATGGCAAGGGACCATGTACATAATCCCTGTGTTTAATAGAAAAGAGGAATCTGTTTTCTTCTCTGGCCATAGATATGTGAGAAAGGATTAACTCAGCTATCTGACTTTTAAAATTTAATGGATGTGTTTATGGAGGAATATAAGAGGTGACTGGTATTGGTTCAAATATGCTAAATTTCTTGAACCTGAACTACGGTTTCAAAAATTCAAGATGCATTTAGCAAGGCAAGGAAAAATAAATTCAGGCTGCTAGCTTGGCAGCTGGTCTGGATACAGTATTTTGCTCTGTTTATTCTGTCAGGAAGCCAGTTCCATTTGATTAAATTCTGAAATTAGAATGCATGCACTCTGGAAGATACCAAGCAGCTTCATGCTTTTACCCGTATGGAAAATGTGATTAAGGAAATGAACTCAACGGCTGTAGCATCAGAAAAGATCAATGCAACAGCTGTATTCAACTAGGCTCAATGGGCTAGACCTTTACTTTATTAAAATGGATGGCTTTAGCATAGAAACTGTGTCCACATCACAGAACTGCCATATTGCTCCAAACTCAGGCCTAGAAAGGAGCCAAGAGGAACTGCCATCAAATATATTATGGCAGCAGTGCGAATGCAGATCCACTCCCTCACCACAAAGCTACAATTTAGCCAACAGGAGACATAATTAAAGAATTTATATGCACAGTATTCTCACACCAACATATTGCATTATTTTCAAAATGGCAGGTATGTCTGAGTTCAGCAAGTTTTACAAAATTGCCCCTGAACAATCTTGAAATCCTTTGAGGAGTGGCAACATCTTTGCTTTGCCTGAAATGGAGTAGGCTATGAATAATAACTTGCTGTGAAATACTGCCATGGGTCAGAGATAACTAGGTGATCCAAGCCAAAAAAAAAAACAAAAACAAAACCCCATTGTGTTCATTTACCCAGTTAATATAGAAAAAGGTAGGGTTTTTTTTTTTTTTGTTTTGTTTTGTATTTTACTGGAAAATACTTAAATAGGCACTTGTGATGGCCAAGTCTTCACTTTGGCTGGCTAAGCTTGTTAACAAGATGAAAAAGTGAAATGGAATTGAGGTATTATCACTGCACCTGTGGAGCATAGCGGATGTGAAAGGAACATGATCTAACAGGTGTTGGATGGGAGTACAACCAAGATAAGACTTTCCAGAACCTCAGTACGTTAATATGGACACCACATGCCAGGATCGAGTCTTCAGGTTTCATGTTTAAGGAACTCTTTGCAAGAGACTCCAGATGCAGTCAGGTTCCCTGGGACTAGTTCCCTAGAACTACAAATAGAAGCATCCCGTGGCACCTGGAATGCTGAGATGAGCTTCCAAATACTTGCGCTCCCTTAAGACATGCTGGGGAGATGTTTGTTTGGTCTGTTTGGAACCAGAGCAAGAAAAGCTGATGGGTCTCACTTGTCAGTTTTATCTGGTTCCATGTCCATCTCTACAGATTAGATATTGGTGTTTTCATTCTGGGGTACACTCTCCCCTCAACTGGCAAATTCTCACCTATGGGACTGCTCCTTTAGAAATACCACATAGAGGGGCGTCCCTGGTGCAGCCACTGCAGCACGAGTTCAATCCTTGGCCAGTGAGCTGACCCACATGGTGCTGCAGACCTCTCCTTTCTCATCTTCTGCTCCCCTCCGGAGTGTATTTCAGTAGATTCACCTATTCTGCTCCCTATTTTGTCTCTGGTGAATCCTCTCACCTCTGGCCTGTACCCCAGTTCTAGTATGTATAAATAAATAAAGATAAGTCTTTGAAAAAAGTAGTAGTGTAACAGGGTGGTCCCCAGGAAAGGGGTAAGTTTCAGAATCCTGGTTGTGCCCTAAATAGGTGGAGCTGAGCAGGGATAAGAAGATGTTGGAGAGAGGAGAGAAGAGGACAGAAGGGAGGAAGAAGGAAGCAGGATGGAGAGCAGCAAGGAGGCGTGGAGGAGGCACGTGGAGCAGAGGGACATGTGAAGAAACTGAGCTTGCTTTTTGGTCTTGGACTGGTTGTGTTACAGGGCAACCCTAATATAAAATGGGTTCCCCTCACTGGGTCCTCACCCGCGTGCTCAGAAGACTTTTATAAGTCCCAGCTTCAGGTACATGTGACAAAAGTTATTAACACGTTTTATTTTATGAAAAAAAGGGGAATAAAATAGTAATAACACTAAAGGAAAAAGAGAGGGATACAAATCCACAAATATCCTACCAGATCTTCTAAACAATGGTGTGTTGAGAGCTGGCTCTGAGTTGAGAGAGATGGCTCCCAAAGGAAGGGAGCGAGCCCCAGGCTCACCTCTGGTTTTATAGCCAGCCTGGCTGCTTAACTCCACCCTCAGGTCCCAGTGATCCACTCTTCGGTAATCATCTTATTGGATTTGTGGTTCTGAATACTGATGGTTTGGAGTGGGGGTTGGAGTCCACACACCCATCTGTGTAATCCATTCAGGACAACCTTTCCCTCTAACAGTTGGTACAGATGTGGGTGAGAGACCGTGGGAAGGTTAACAATGGCAGCTTTCATCTTGATTTTGATTTTACTCTTTTCCTCCCGGATTTGTCTGACTTTCTGACCCTTTTCTATGGGTCTCTACTGAAAGGTCCTTTAGACGTGTGGCAGACTTTTGGGCCTTGCTTTGGGCCAATCCTATTTGGCTGGACTTTTACCTTCAAGGAGATGGGTAACTTTGGATGGTTAACTTAGTCACTTATGTTCTTTGTCCTTTCTGTATTGTACCCTAATTGTATTAAAGTTCCTTTCCATTAAAGGCCTTATATGTTTGTCTTGATGCAGCAAATGGCAGAACTCATTTAGAGAGCGCAGGTTTGGGGGCTCTGGGATACCCCCTCCCTACCCTGTAACAGTAGTGGTGCTTGTGTTACAGGGCACCCCTAATGTAAAATGAGTTTGCCTGACTGGGTCCTCACCTGTGTGCTCAAAAGGCACTTACAATAAGCCCCAACTGCAGACACACAGACAAAGGTTAATAAAGGGTTTTATTTTAGAAAAGAAGGAGAAATAAAGTAGTGAATAACACTAGGAGAAGAAGGATACAAATTTGGAAATGTCCTACCAGTTCCTCCCAGCTGGAGCTCAATGGCTTGCTAAGAGCTGGCTCCCAAGGAAGAGGGCCCTCAGGGCCCACATGTCGGGTTTTATACTAAGCCTGGCTGCTTACCTCCACCCTCAGGTCCCAGTGAGCCACTCTTTGATAATGACCTCATAGGATTTGTGTTTTGGGGATATTGTTGGTCTGGAGTGGGGGTTGGAGTCCATAAACCTATTTGTGTAATCCCTTCAGGACGACCTTTCCCTCTAATGCTAGTAGTTAGTAGTGCTAAAATTAGTAGTTTTAATTTAGTTGTGCTAAAATTTTCACAAATTAGAGACTTTCTGGGCTTTATTAAAGATCCATGAATAAGGCAGCATCCTGTCTACGGACAAGAGGTCTCCACAAAATGGAGATTATTTTAGACAGAGAGAGACTATTTTAAACAAGATTGTTTCAGGTAAAACCACTTTCCCTCAGGGAGCAGGGTGGGGCACATCTCATTCTACAAATGACCTTTCTAGTGCTCATCTGGGAACTCCAGGTTGATTTAGGATGGTACTTTTGAAAGTACAATGAAATGTGGTGTTAGGTTTGGGGGGGGTCCCAGCATGAACAATACCCCAGTGGACCTGTTCCACTGTTCTTAACAGTAGTTACCTGGCACTTAGTAAAGATTCATTATTTTCCTTTTATAGTTTTGTTCTTTTAAAAAATTGTTTCTTTTTCTTCACTTCTTTTCTTTATACGTCTTCCATTTTGGACTTAGATTGTTTCCACCTTTTACACTACAAACAGAAAAAAATTAAATGCATTTAATATTTATGATGGAGTTCAGATGATGAGATTTGGTGCATGGGGTTCTTGGGTCCCTCTGTGAAAGAATTCAGTAGCCATTCCCATACATCAGTACACGGCAAGTTTATTGAGGAAAGGAGAAGAGAAATGCCTGTGTAGACACAGCCAGTAGTCTTAAAAGACAAGAACTGCATTTGACGGAGTGAGGGGTATTCTTTCATACTGCTCTTTGATGGAGTTATGGAAATTATTGCCTTGGGGTCAGATTGAGTTTGTCTTCTAAGACCCATAACCCTCTCTGCCCCTACCTCAGACTGATAATCTTTTCTGATCCCATCTTAGATTCCTGGAACCTTCCTTTGTAGCTGTTTAAGATTAATCTCTCTACTCCCACCATTGGTCTTTGTCCTTGTGAGACCTTTCATCCTAATTTTCCTTCTGTAAGCTTTCATCATTTATGTGCATAAATATTTGTCCAATTTTGGGATTATGATTTATCTTTAGGTTATATTTCCAGAGGCACACTGATTTCAAATTGAAATAAACCTTTAAACAAACCTTATTTTGTCTTATCCCATTATTCTTATGTGCCCAGGTTACTGGGTAATTTTAGACCAAATAGACTGTAATTATTGCCCTTGCCATCCCGGAATGTCTCATTTTGGGGTGTTGATTCCAAGGAGAGAAAATTTATTGTAAACTTTATTCATTCATTGTTTCGGTACTTAATAGGTACAAATAAATTTAAAAGTATAGTCATGTTATGTGCCTTTGGGGAGCTTCAATATAGTAGGGGAGACAATATATATACTGTTATCCCTTGAGCTAGGCATGAACCTCATCCTTAATACATGAACTGAAGATGAGGAGGCTCCAAGGAAAAGAAAAATCAAGGTGCCAGTAGAAGGAGGAGAAATGGTTTTGGAGGAGGGTAAGCATTCTTTTCACTTTTCCAGCTCTGTAAGTTTATAGTGTTATAGTGTCCTTTATTATTATTATTATTGCTTAATCGGGTTAAAAATGGTGTGTCCTTTGCAATGTAAAGAACCTTTATCAATCTGGATGAGAGTTTAACTGACAAAATGAGGACAAGCAATTTAGTCAAAGGGAATGAAACAGGCATAGACACAGAGGCAGAAAAGACCAGTGGGAATTATGAATAGCAAAGAAGGCTGGCAATGTAGCTTGGTCAGATTATAGAAAGTCTTAAAATTCTATTTATGGGGTGTGCAGTTAGTTTTTCAGAATTCATTGCTTTAGTTACTCTCAGGCCTTGGGAAGCTAAAGGCAGTATTTTTTTTCTCCTTTGATTTAGAAGTGTATTTCGAAGTAGTGCTGCCTACAAATGTTCCAGTTGAAACAGCCACAAAAGAAACCATTGCTTTTTTAACATTACATTCGCACACTTAGTAATTGCATGCACTGTAGTCCCCAGGAGTCATTCCTAATGCCTTTCGTCAGTGACTATGCCCATCTGATCCTCAGTGGGTGGCTAATCAGCAGCTGACACTTGCATCCCCCTCCTCCCACCCACTGGTCATTGTACTAGTCATGATGTGCAGTAGAGTCCAGGTTGAAACTTGTCAAACCATGAGATGAAACTAACCAATCTATCCAACTAATGCCACTCTGGAAACCTACCTACATTCTGCTACAATTTATAAAATTTGTATCTAATGCCTGAAGAATTGGATCCAGTGAGGAGTATATGGAGGGCTAAGAAAGGCAGCATCTTAATCATGTCCTCTGTAGGAAGAGAGGTAGTATGCAAAAAAGTCTTTAATTTATGGAAAAATTCATGATATGCTGTTAAAGCAAAGTTACAGATTTCTTTTTCTAAAGGAATTACTAGAAGTTTTAAGATTATTATGTCTCCTAAGAAGGTTCCTATATGGCTCCTAAGAAGGTTGACCTATGTCTTTTCTTTCAGAGAAGTATCTTGTATTTTTAGTGGAGATTCTGTAGAATATACTAAGGGAAATACTGGAAAATCATGTGATCACAGTTCTGCTGTAGACTCATTAGCCTAGTAGCTAAATACATTTAGGATGCGATAGAGACAGGCAAAGAAAGCAGGCTAAATGTCCAGGCAGATATAACCAGGTGATGAAAGTGGTTATAGAAACAGATATAAATGCATTACGAAGGAAAGTTGGATGGTCAGGACTTTGCGGTTGAATGACACGGGCCATAAGGACAGGGAATAGGTGGCAATCAGAAGGAATCACACTTATGCATTTGGTTAGCTAGGAAAATGACTGTACTTTCATGGAAACTGGGAAGACATCCTAGTGGGATCTGGATACATTCATGGAAGGAATTGTTATGGGGCAACCCTAATATAAAATAGGTTTCCCTGACTGGGTCCTCACCTGCATGCTCAGAAGACTTTTATTTTACAAAAGAAGGGGAATAACACCAAGGGAAGAGAGGGATACAAATCCGTAAATATCCTACCAGATCTTCCGAGCTGGAATGCAATGGCTCTTTGAGAGCTGGCTCTGAGTCAAATGAGATGGCTCCAAAGGAAGAGAGAGCCCAAGGCTCACCTCTCTGGTTTTATAGCCAGCCTGGCTGCTTAACTTCATTCCCCGATCCCAGTGATCCACTCTTCGATAATCATATTATCGGATTTGTGGTTCTTTGAACACTGGTAGTCTAGAGTGGGGGTTGGAATCCACACACCCATCTGTGTCATCCATTCAAGACTACCTTTCCCCCTAACAGAATAAGCAACACACAAGTGATGCTGCTCACCACCAGCTGAAACTTCCTCTTCTCTCTCCTCATTTCTTCCTTTCCCTTTATTCCTTACATATTACCGCCCCCCCCCCCCTTAGATGTAGGTTTATCACCAAACCTGGATATGGAAGGAAACAGTTTCATTGGCCTCTTTTTAAAATTATATCTCACTGGACATTCTTTTTTAAGAGTTTGATGAGAAGAGGCAAGAATTTTCTAATAGGACTCTGCTTCACATGCTAGCCAGATGCTTATTTAATAAGGAACAATCAAAACAAACAGAAAACTACATGACTTTTAAAAAACTTACAGAAGTATTAATTTTTTGAACGGGTTTTTGCATTAGTTTAGAAAATTTACCTTAGAGTGACAATTTCCTATACAGACATTCAAACAAATATTAAATATTTGTTTTGTATACTGACAGATTTTTAATAACATTGGCTGCTTTTAGGAAATTTGTCCTTGCTTTAAGTCCTTTCATTGAAAGTATCACGTAGGTTCTTGCTTCCATAATTAAGTCTTTCTGACTGTATAAATGCATTTATATAGATACTGTGCAGATGTTAAGAACAAGAATTTGTACATCCACTGGCTCAGATTTAAAATGATGGAGTATTTAGGTGAACAACATTCTCCTCTCAAATAAACACAGTACACTGCATCTTTTATTTTTCTGGCACATATGCACTACTTTTCTCAGAGCCTTAATCCTAATGAACCCAGGTCAGAACAAACAGAAATGAAGTCTCTCCTATTAGAGTTATCGCTTGTGCACTTCTTTGCTAGAATTTAATTTCTTCTTACAAATCTCAGTGAAGGAATGGGCTTCAAAGGTTTCTAGCACCATTATCTCCTGGAATTATCTGATCCAATCAGCTCCTCTCAGTCCCAGTTTATGCCTATTGCCCCAGCATAATTAATAGCACTCTCTCCCACTCAAGTTTCCTGATTTGCACAGTAAAATAGGGCCATCTAGTGTAGTATATCTAAGTTTTCTCTTCTCACCCCACTTTGCCTAACTGGTTTCCAATTTCTAACTATATTAATCACTCTCATGGTATTGAAGTTAGCCCTCTTCTTATTCTTAAGATTATTCTTACAGGGCCTCCCTGTTGGCCCAGTGGGTTAAGCAACGCACTATGAAGCAAACCGCAGTCACTGCAGCACGAGTTCGATTCCTCCTGCCACCGGCAGGGGAGGAGTCCCACATGGCATAGCAGACCTCTCCTGCCTTGCCCGCTGCTCCTCTCGGCAGTGTTTTGGTCTGTCTGCCTGTTCTGCTCCCCACTGTCTGGTGAGTCCTCTCACCTCCTGAGACTCTGGCCTGTACTCCATCTCTTGTATGCATAAATAAATAAATCTTTAAAAAAATATATTCTTACAATGTGGTCCTAACAATTTAATTCTGTGTGTAATACTGCATTATCTCTTGCTTTTACAGAAAAAAGTCCACTGGGGAAAAAGGTAATCTACCTGCTTAAAGTATTGGCAAACCCAATAAATCTCTCCCAGTACCACTGTTTAAACTTTGGGAAGTATCCTTAAGAAAACAAAAATATCAGCAAGTAAGGCATGATCAGCCAGTTAAGAACCAGGATAATTAAGTACTAAAATCACTGTGACCAATGCTTATTCTTAGTACAGCACCTTGTAAACTGTCCAGTGTGGTGCTCACCTATTAATTTACTAGCCTTCTTCTCATCTAGAGTACACTTCTTAATCTTCAGAATGGCTGAACCCTATAAAGTCCATACACCATTCATACTGCTGGATGAGTCAAGACAAAGAGGAAAGTTCAAGGAAGATGCTAGAGTGAACAGACAGAGCTTCCTAATAGGAGACTGTAAGATTCAGGTTTCTTTGTATTTTGGGGCAACCAATTCAGATAAAGAAGCTGGGATTGAATGCAAATAATGTGACAAGAGAACCTTTGGCAAAGAAATGTAAAATAGTTCAGTAATTTATATGGTAAGATTTAGGTCTTATTTTTGTCGTTTTTAGTGTACCTGAGATTGGAGTCTCTAAATATTCCTAAAGGAAAAGTGGAGGGAGATGAGAGAAGGTAGACGGTCTTAAGAAAATGTTAGAAGGATGTGCTCAGACAAAGATGGAAGGATAAACTAGGGAAAACAGAAGCATTTCTATTACACCATTAGAAAGAAAGGGAAAAGTCAGAAGTGGAGGCAGGCAGCCAGGTAAGGAATCTCAAACTACAAGTCTCAAAGTTGGAGCACTGGGGAGGTAAGACTTGCGAAATACAATAGTGCTTTGGATCCACTGATGGAATGGAAAACACAAAGGATGGATAAAAGGTTCATAGATTTCTGAGGAGGATGAGTCTATTAGCTTAAATCTCTTTTAAGCTCTGTCCTAAACCAATCACTTGGCCCACAAGAATACCGTGTGAAAGCAATGGTAATTCTTCTCTTGTGCTAGGCTGTATTAACAAAACTCCTACATATTTGTATTTTTCTATTTCCACGAGAATACATCCTTCTAAAAATAAGACTGCGGGTGCACCAAGAAGGATTTTACAGAGGCCTTGTTCACAAGCTAATTGAGGGGTTGCAGTAGGTTAAGCTGAAATACGGGTGGGCGGCCACACCTGCGAAGCTCTCAGACGCTGCTGCAGCACAGTTCTCAGGAGATCCAGTTTAATCCCGGGGGTCGGGTAAGGCGAGAACCTGGACTGACGGCCCCGCCTCCGTCCATCCAGTTCCCTTCCCTTTATAACGCGGGTCGGGCTTCGACCCCCGCCAGTCGCCCAACGACTTTCGGTCCGAACGGTCGGCCGTGCCGCCTGCCAAGGAGTTGGTCCCGGAGTTAGTGCCTCGGGCCTGGCGACCAGGCAGCTGTCTCCGGAGACCATCGCCAGCGCTGAGGCCGAGGGGCTGAGGTCGCCGTTGGCGTAGCGGTAGGCCCACCAGTTCCGTTGATCGCCGGCGGACAGCGACACGTAGTTCAGGGCCATCTTCAAACACTGCCCGCGGTGCCTGCGCGCGTCTCCCGGCCACGGTCGGCCCCGACGGCCCCCGGATCACTGTAGTCGGCTACAGGGGCCAAATCTGTCGACGGCGAAAACCATTGCTACGGTCGCCGCTGCGCGGCGGCCGCTTTTAAAGAGCGCTCCCTCGCGCGCCTGCGCAGTCGGCCCGCGCACGTCGACGCCGGCGGGGACGAGCGTGAGACGCTGACGTACGTGACGCCTGACGCACAAGGACGTGGGGTTTCCGAGAGTGCGCAGTGGGTGCGTCGGCGACGACCCTTCGGCTGGATTTGAAAGGGGGCGACGCTGAGATGGGGGCCGCGGCGGCGGAAGCGGATCGCACTCTCTTTGTGGGCAACCTGGAAACGAAGGTGACCGAGGAGCTCCTTTTCGAGCTCTTCCACCAGGTAGGCGCGCGGGGGCTCCTGTGCCTTTCGTTTTCCGACTCCCAGTCTTGACGGGCGGGCCGGGCACCCACAGGTGGGCCGCTCGGGGCCAAAGGTCGCGTTTAAGACGTGAGCCGCTCGCTGGGTGTCGCTCTAGGAGAAGACGCCTGGGTAGTTTTCGCCAAAGTGGCGACTAAGAGTGGAGGAGGGATCCTTCAGCCAGCATCCTGGGGTGAAGATTCGGGGCTCCTAAGGGACGTAGTACGTGTGCGTTCCTCGTTGAGCAGTGCCGTTTTCCTCTTCCTCTTTTTCTCATCTTCCTTTTTGCCTTTGGTTCGAAACAGGCTTGTAAACACTCCATAGTAAAAGCAGCGCTGTGGTGTTTCTGCATTAAAATGTATTACAAATTCTAAGTGTCCGTTTCTCCACCTCCCAGTTCTATCAAGCGATGTTTGATTAATTCATTTTTCAAAAGTGAATTTTCAGCCCAGGGAAACCAGATCACTTTGTTGTGGTCTTGATAATGACATGGGGAAATGATCCGTCGCTTTGTTACCAAAGTTCCTAAAGTGCTGTGGAATGTAAATTAAGTGGGGTGTTTCCGGGTAATTGTCAGTCGTAACTAGGGGCTCTTTAGCTGAGATGGAAACCTATTTGTATCCATTTTTTTTGAAGCTCCTAATTACGTTCCTGTTGTTTTTAAACTTTGTGAAATTTAAGCATTTTTCTGAAACTGCCTTACATTCTGAATACTTTTTTGTTTGCAGGCTGGGCCAGTAATAAAAGTGAAAATTCCAAAAGATAAGGATGGTAAACCAAAGCAGTTTGCATTTGTGAATTTCAAACATGAAGTATCTGTTCCTTATGCAATGAATCTGCTTAATGGAATCAAACTTTTTGGGAGGCCTATCAAAATTCAGTTTAGATCCGGTAACTATTTAATGATATTGTTTGGATACTTGCTGCTCTGCTTTTGTTTTAAACTCATTACTCACGTTAAAGAATCTTTTTCTGGATGAAAATAGTTTTAAGATTTATGAGTAGATTTTACATATCCCTCAAATGGATAATATTGACAGCAGGATTTTCAAAGTTATAATTTAAAAACTGGATTTAAAATTACAATTTGGGTCAGTGAAAAGAATATAAACTTTATTGTTAGAGAGACTTTGGGTGTGGGTTCTCTGAAAGGAGGAAGGATTGTTTTATGAAAATAGGTTTCCTGGCTGCTTTGTGATATACTTCTAAAATTTTGATTCTTGATCATGTGAGGATGAAACTATATGTATCCAGTCTTGCACTTCAGGGTGGGGATCAGGATATTATAGTGATAATGTTATTTGTAGATTTAATATTACCTTTTGGGGATTCTTCTTTTAGCCTGTGTCTGCATTTTTGGAATGGTCTGGGTGGGGGAGACATTTCATAAGAAATTTTTCTATCAAGAGTTTTCAAATTATTTTATTTTAGGAAGTAGCCATGCATCACAGGATGTCAGTATGTCTTATTCCCAACATCATGTTGGAAATTCAAGCCCTACCTCCACGTCTCCCAGCAGGTAGTATTACTATTATTAAAATAACTTGGGGGGGATTTTTAAAGTGTAGTGATGGCACCGTGGGTAATGAATGATTAGTTTATACTGTTATCTACTTTTTTTATTTGCTATCTTGGGGACTTATATATGTTTCTATTTTAAGGGAACTATAGACATTTTTATAGAGTTATTCAAATAGATACATAATATATATTTATTTGTAAAAACTTGTACTCACACCTACTTTATACATATTTTAACCAAAAATAAAAAGTTCTCAGAATACTACTTTTACTTATTGCATGCAGTACGCTTTATTTTCTATTTTATCTTTCTAATGTTTAAATCAGTTTTATGACTACTAATTGGTTATTACTTGCAGTTTAAAAATACCAAATTGTAAACAGATTACTGGACTGTGGGTAGAATTGAATTGTAGGTCTGCCGTTACCAGTTGTGTAATTGAGCTAATCTCTTTTCTGATCCTATCCTTCCATTTGTAAGGTGAAGAAGCTGAATGATGTCTAAATCTCATCAGCTACTAGAGGCTAGAAGAGATACTATAGTTATTTACTTAGTAAGATTATTTGCTTTGGGGAGCTGACATTTTACTAGGAGAATTTTTCCGTGGTATATGTATAGAGCTATTAGTTATAATGGCTTTCATTCAAGAAAAAGTTAACAAATATGTGTCATGACACTAGGTTTTTGACCAAGTCCTTTACATTTATGATCTCATTATTTCCTCATAGCAGTTTAATGATGTAGGGATTATTCTCTCTTTTATGTGAAGAAAATGGGCGGAGGTTAACTGACTACTCCAAACACTGGGCTGGGAGTATGATCAAGCCCAGGAACTATAGTGTGCTGCGTAGTGGAGCTTAAAATCTAGGTAAAGACAACATACTGAGAGAGGTAGAAAGTACTTCGAGACCTTTTAAAATGAATATGGAACTAAAAGAGGCCATTATAAAGTTGTATGTTGCAGAAGGAAAGTGGATTAGAGGCCACAAGAGTGAGAAAGACCAATAGGGAGACTGTCGGTAGCAAGCTTGGTATTGGTATTAGTGGCAAGATTGCAAGGTAGATGATCGTTTGGTTTAGGGGTTACAAAGAGCTGGATGTGAACAGAAATTGGATGGTGAAGTTATATAAGCAAGCAATAATACTAAAAAGCTACCTTCTTAACACCCTTTCCAGCTAAAATTGTATTTAAACATTTCTCAATCCCTTTGGAATTCAGAGCATTTCCATTCACTTTCATCAAACCTTCAAAGGTATCTTAGAAGGAAAACAGGTTTTATCCATGCTGCCCCCCCCTTAGAATTTCTTGAGACAAAGATAAATAATAGTTTATTTTTTATAAGTAAAATTACTTCTTACTTCCTTAGTGTATAACTTCATAACCTGTTTAAGAAATTCCAAAGTAAAAAGATCTGAATTGTAAGACAATTTTATTGGTTATTTGATTCCAAGGGCATATTTTAAAATAAATTTTAAGCATTTTTTTTTTAAGATTTATTTATTTATGCATACAAGCACTGGGGTACAGGCCAGAGGTGTGGGGGTGGTGAGAGGATTCACCACAGAGAGCAGGGAGC
>JAGFMF010011382.1:70660-111180 GCA_019455555.1 Galemys pyrenaicus
CCTCCCTGGCCGGCAGCAGGGATCGAACTCGTGCTGCAGTGACTGCGGTTTGCTTCATAGTGCGTTGCTTAACCCACTGCGCCACCGGGGAGGCCCTAAGCATTTTCTAAGAGAACTTTTCTCTAAAGCAGGTTAACCTACTTAGGAAGTGAAGAATAAGGTATATGGCCTTAAAATGAATATCCTGTATATGTTGCAGAACTCTTAATTTCTTACTCCCCAAAATGTGTTCCTCCTTCCTCTGCCAGTAAATGTCTACCTAATTGGTCAAGCCAAACATCTCGATTCACACACTCACACACACACACACCCACACACACCCACCCATGAAGGGTTAGATAACATTTTAGACTTTGCTGGCCTATTGTTTCTTTCTCTACCATTATGGCACTATAGTAAATGACAGATAAATAAGCATGTGCCTATGTTCTGATGAAATTTGGTTTGTGGAAACTGGAATTGACCTAAGGTTATGGTTGCCACCTCTGCACTAGCCCTTCACTTGGAATGCTTCCAAGTAATCTTGTTATTCAACTTTCACTTCGATTGTCTTATCAGAAAGGTCATCCCTGACCAGCCAGGCTACAGTAGAACCTTCCTCTCTTTTCTCTGCTTGCGATTTAGTCCTTCTTTATATCATTTATTACATGTGAAATGGTCTGTATTCTTACCCAGCCCCATGGGTGTTAGTGTCTTCTCTACCTTGTCCACTCCCACCTTTGAGAACAGTGTCTTGCTTATAATTGACTTGTGTTTCCTGAGTGTACATTGGTTGTCTTATTTTTTGCAGATATGAAAGAACTGTGGATAACATGAGTCCATCAACACAGATCATTCAGAGATCTTTCTCATCTCCAGAAAATTTTCAGAGACAAGCAGTGGTAGGCTGATTTTTAAATTAACTTACTAAATTTTATTTAGAGTAGCATATTCTTCCTAAATTGATAATGCAGTTTTAGATTAAAAAGATTTAAAAGATTGATGATAAATAGAAGAACTGCAGTTGATGTTTGTATTTTCCTTCAACAATTATTGGCATGGGTGTTTTTTACAGACTAAAAATGCAGTCTCTAATATTTTTGTGACCCATGCTGAGTGATCTTAAAAACTCTCCTTAATACTTAATATTAGTCCTTTAATATACTGTAGTCTTCTAGGTCAGCTTCCTCTTAAACTTTCCATTTATCTGTAATAATATTACCAGGAGACTACTCTTAAAATCTTCAGTATCTTTTTCAAACTTTTTCATTTTTGTCTCCAAAGTGATTTACCAAGTCCTTCAGTTTTTTCTTTTTCTTATATTTCTTCTGTTTAAAAATTTTTGCTCAAATTACTGTTTTCACTTGTGATCCTCTGGCTTTTGTATTTCATGGGTTTCAAAATAAAAACATAATGGTGAAATAAGATAAAATTGTAATGTCAATACAAAGGGATGACAAGTTTTACATACATATTTTTCTTAATTTATTGTGAACTGTTCAGAAATTATTAACAGCTAATATCTGTCTACAGACAGGATTTAGAAACCACTGGTAATTAGTATCTTTATCTTATACACTATTTCATAATTACCATTATAACCTTGGTTTACTTATATTCCTGACTTTCTACTGTTTGCAAAATAAAGTCAGAATTCTGTAACTTGGATATTAGGCTGCCTGTAGTCTGGTTCTAGTACACCTTTTAACTCTGTCATCCATTCTTCACTGTATCTAACACTTGTTCAGCTAAGGTTATACTATTCTATGAACCTGTTCTGTGTTTCCTTATTATTTTGTCTGTGCAGTTTACTCTTCATGGCATATTTCTTTCTTAAAATGTGTTCTTTAAAATATTCCATCCAATTTTTCAACGCTCAGATGTATATACTTCTAATACTCAGTTACTACTCTAATGCACCTTCATGAAACCTCTAATGATATGAGCTCCTGACTATTTATCTGTTCATCATACTGATTCACAATTTTTATGACTTCTCCCTTTCTAAGCTGTGCTATTGAGAGCAAGGAGTTATAGATAAATATTTTATGGTATACAGCGAGATAAGAAACTGTCATTTTGTACTAATTTTAATTATGGTTAATTTCAGATTCTTTTTGAGAATGATCTTTTGAGAATGACTTTGCTTTTCCTTTCTACGTTTGGGTAACTGTGAGAAAATATCTATTGACTTTTATCTCTAGAAATATCAAACATTTCCTTCTTTTTCTCTTCCCTCAGATGAACAGTGTTTTGAGGCAAATGTCATATGGTGGGAAATTTGGTTCACCACATCTGGATCAGTCAGGATTTTCCCCATCAGTTCAGTCACATAATCATACTTTTAACCAGTCCTCAAGCTCCCAGTGGCGCCAAGATACACCGTCATCCCAGCGTAAAGTCAGACAGAATTCTCATCCCTATGTAGGGGACAGACATTATGGCCGTGAACGTTACAGTGACCATGGGTCTGACCATCATTACAGAGGAAGCAGAGATGATTTCTTCTATGAAGATAGGAATCATGATGGCTGGAGCCATGATGACAATAGAAGAGACAGTAGTCGGGATGGAAAATGGCGTTCCTCTCGACACTAACCTCTGTGGAGAAGACATTTGTACAGGGTCATTCTAGCCCCTGTTGGCTAAGTTGGTCTCGAAATGTTTTGAGAAACTATACAGAGCAACTTTTCAAGTTTGCCACATTTCTTTATACATTCACAAAAACCTTACAGCTAAGTATAATACAGAAATGAGAAGAACTGTGGTTCCAGTTTTAACTACATTAATAACTTTTCACCTCAGGGTTTTATGAAGTGGAAAGGGTTTTATGCAAAGGAAAGTGCTACAATTGCTAAACATTTTAAACAGTTGAGGAAGGGATATATGTTGGTTGTATTATAAAGCAAATATTTTAATTATCTGTTATCTTTTTGTATTGCAAGAAATTACTTGGTGGTCAGATCTTGGTGTACATAATAGAAAACATTCAAGTTGTTAGTCTCAATTGACTATCAGTATTTTGTTAATAGGTAAGCAAATGTATTTTCAGTGATTCTATTTAGTGACATTTTATTTATGAAAACTTACCAGTAAAGTCTGGGGATAAGTCATATTGTTTAACTTAGAAAATTAATTGTAAGGTCTGTGACATACTCTTGAGTTTTACCCCAATTGAAGTTATAAATGTAAGTCTACACATGCCATTTCATGCTGAAATTTTAAAATTTGTTCATTAAATCATGTTTGATGTAAGAATGAAGTCACTCAGGAAGTTAAATATCTCAAAATGTATTTTTTTACATTAAATATACAGTGTAACTTCCCCTTTTTCAGGAAGAACAAAAATTCATAAAATAGTAAAATGTTTTACTGAAGGTATACCTTTTTTGGGAAAAAGTTTCTTGATTTTGGTAAAAAGGTTCTTGAAGCCGTTGTGCTGCCTCTGTCATTCAAACTTTAAAAGTTTTAACATTTTCTAAGTGCTCAGAAAGTGTATAAGGATACATTTTACTATGAAGATTGTACAGGTTGCTTTTTTGTTTAAACCTTTGAATTAAAACTTTTTCTGATTTACTTTATCAAGATAGTGTTTCCCTTTCATTATAAAAGTTGTGTGTAAAAATTCACTCCTTGAAAAATTGGGATTCTTTTTAACATTAATCACAGCATTTGGACTATGATGCTTTCTAATATACTGAAAACAAAAAGTTGGGGGAGGTGACTTTTTTTTTGACATCACTAATCAGAGATACTGAACACAGTAAGTTAACCAAATACTTCAGTAGTATGTTAAGAATTCCATTTAACTTAGAATACATAAATAATTAAGAATCAGAATTTGAGTGATGGATTATAGTTGTCTAGGTAGATGGAGCTGTCTACTCAACATGGAGTTAACTTATCTATGAGAACTTTCTGGTATCATTTGTAGATAGCACAGGGATTTAATACTGTTTTCGTATAGTTTATCTGTGAGTCAACCATTCATATTAATCCACAGGTGATCCTGGTTCAGATGAATTTTTGTCTTTTTAAAAGTGGCTTTGTGGTAATCACAATTTTGTTACATACTGTTTACTACTTAGCATTGACTTTCTCTTAGAGGGTGACAAAGACCAGCAACCTAGAACTGCTGACAAGTAGTACATTAAAGAGAGTGGTTTTTGTTTAACCTAGTATGTTACAAATTTGACCTTTGTTTTGTTCTTTTTATACATAGCACAGACCCTGAGATTATTTGGTTCTAGCCTCCCCCTGTACCAATTGCCCAGATCCTAGAACTGTGCCACGAGGGAGACCCTTCTCGGTATTTCTTCCAGTGTGGGCTTGCTGGTACTCCATTTAGTTACAACAGCATTCTGACGTTTCAGTGCCAGTTTATTCCCACAATACCCTGTTTTTCTCTTGGCATAGCTTTTATGTTGTATCACACTTTCATTTCTTAAGGACTTCATGAAGATAGGGACCATATCTTATTTACAATTTGAATTCCTTTCACCCAATGCCTGGTATATTTTAATACTTGGTAATTTTTGATGACTGAACAAAGGCATATTTGTCAAACATTTCAGTGTAGGAGACTTTACCATATGAAAATTTAAAGTGGATTTCCTAGCCCTCAACCATCTTACCATCCTATTAAAGAACTGCATATATTTTGCCTTTATACACTTAAATTTTATTTAAGAAGTTTTGCATCTGTCTGGGTCTTAAAAGTAGTTCTTTGATTCCCTTCTCAGTTTCTTTTCTTGTTATTGATCATAAATCAATATGGATATTTTCAACTTTTTTAAAATAGCCATTTTTTTCTATCCAAATTAATAGATTGTGCTTAGTTTTTTAACACTTTTTAAAACTAGTCCAGTTTTACTTCCTGGTGCATTTTATCTTCCCTCAAAACAGATTCTCTTTGAAGGAAGTTAAATGGAAAAAAAATTTTTTTCCTATGAGTTACATTTCTGGAGTTCTTTGTAGTTCCATTTATCCATCTGGTATGAATAAACTTTTCAGTATTTCTTTTTTATTTATGCCTACAAGAATTGGGGTGTTGGCTAAAGGTGTGGGGGTGAGAGGATTCACCAGAGAGTGGGGAACAGAACAGGTGGATCTACTGAAATACACTGCTGGCGGAAGCAGTGGGTAAGGCAGGAAAGTCTGCTGCACTATATGTTGGTTGGCTTCCTGGCTGGGGATTGAACTCAGGCCAGGCCGCAGTTGGCTGGCCAGAGCTTGATAGTGCTAAGACTTTAACACTGTGCCACGAGGGAGAACCTTCTCGATATTTCTTCCAGTGCGGGCTTGCTGGTACTCCATTTAGTTTTTATATATAAAAAAACAACAAACACCTCTTTTGTTTGAAATATTATCTATGGTGGATATTGAATTCTAAAGATTTTTTCATTTCTTTAAGAGTCACCACTGTCTTAATTTCATTGTTTCCTTTAAGAAATATGTAGATAATGTATCCTTTTTCTCTGGTTTTGAGCAATTTGATTATAGTGTGTTTTTAATCAAGTTTTCTTTGTGTTCCTTTTGCTTTGGGGTTCATTGAGCTACATGAATCTGGGAAATTTGAGAACATTTTGTTCATTAAAAATCTGTTTTTGTCGCCACTTCGCCTCCTTGGGACCTTCCACTGGCATGTATAAGATTACTTGGTGTTAACTCCTGCTCACTGATGTGCTGGTCGTTTTTTCCAACTTTTTTTTGTTTTAATTTGGATAGTTGTTACTATGTTTTCAAGTTTACTAACTTTTTCTTCCTGCAATGTCTAATCAGCAATTAATTTCAATGTAATGTTTATCCTAGATAACAAAGTTGTAGATATTTAATTTAGATTTTTTCTTCTGATTCTTATTTTCAGCTTATTGAGATATATTTGACAAAATTATAGTCTATTTAAAGTGTGCAACATGTCTTGGTATCCATATTTTGTAAAAGGATTCCCCCTATTGAGTTTACACAACTTGGATTTTTTTTACATCTTCACTAGCTCTACTTAAAATTTGGATTAGCGATTTTTAATACCATTTTCTGCTAATTCTAATATCTCTGTCACTTTCTGCATTGGCTATAGTTGGTTCACTCACTGGCTGTATTTCTTGCTTCTTTGCATGCCATATGATTTTGATTGGACACTAGGCTTTGTAAATTTTACCTTACTAGATGCTGATAATTTTTGTATATCTATTAATATTTTTGAAATTTCTTTTGGAACACAGTTCTGTGAACAGTTGTGAAGTATTAATGTTTTCTAGGATTTTCACATTCATTTTTTTTTACAGTTGTCTTAGGCACCCTGAATATAATAGCAAATTTCTTATAGTGATTTTTCTTTATGAGTCTTTACAAAGTATTCAAGTAATTTTTAAAGGTTAATTTTCACATTCATATTTCATTGCTTTATACAAAATTTAAATTATGAACTTATATTAAGGACAAGCATAAGGAGGATTGGAACAGTTTAACTGATGTGAGCAAGAATGGTGGGTATATGAGAGTGACTTCTAACCCAGTCTTCAAGAAGTAGAAGACATTGACATAGAAGAATAGAGAGCATCAGTTGATCCAAGAAATCAATTAGGTGAAGTTGAGAAGTTAAAAGTGCTTCCATGTGGTAGCTAAGAACTGCTTGTTATATTTTTCAAATGCATATAGATATATCTACATAAATAAAGGTATATATATATATATACACACACACATTTTATCTCAATTCTGAAAAAGGTGATTTTAGTTCACTAATTTGTCTGAATATGTCTCAAGCTCTTGCTTTCTGTATCCTGAAGTTATGCTAGATGCAAAAGTAAGTATAACATTTCTTTACCATGTATTATATCATCAATTTAAATGTCCTTGACTCATTTTCATATTATTGACTTTGAATTCTATTTTGTTTTATATTGCTGTTTTTGCATATTTGCCTGCCATGTCTTTGTTGGTTAATTTTTAATACCTCTATGTCACTTGATTTTAGGAGTGCCTCTTAAGAGACATTTTGATTTATTTCTGTTTGCATACTTTGTGTATGTATAAGATTAATCACCTTTTCTTTGTTCTTTTTTTTTCCCATAAACTAAGAACCTTTAAAAAAACAATTGCTAGAATTCCAGAGGAGTGTGATAACATGATAGTTATTTTAAAAAAGATACTAATGAATAGGGGTAAAAATCCTGGTGTCATATGATTTGTAGTTCTCAACAAAAATATTTGCATTTGTAGTTTTCTATTGATGGGTAGACAGTTTGATCAGTCAAGGTAAAATCAGAAAGCCAGAACTAAGTGTTATAGAATATGTGACTTAGATGAATTCAGCTTTATGCATATGTGATTGACAGTGAACAAACTGTGGTCCTGCGTCTGTGTTGGGCCTGAAGTTATAAGTTAGCAAGATTAGCAGTTGAGATGGAAAGCTGAAGAAGAACAGGAACAGTGATAAACTGGAAGGTGCTAGGGGAAAAAATGGAGGCTGCCTCTGTCTCTTATTATTCCATTAGGCATAGCTGGCACACTGAACTATAGAGCTGCACATATTATTGGACTCTGATGCAGAGAAGTTGGAGGAAATGTGGCAAGAGCTGGAGGAGCTGCAGATTGGTGTCCCATGCCAACAAGGTGAGCCAGGAGATCAGCAGTGACGTGCGAAGTGCCCTGCACCAGTCTTCCAGACTGTAAAAAAATATGGCTGCTGCTTCCCTTAGGACTTCCAGATCTCAAGCAAATTTCCCTTGTGGTCAACTGCATGGCAATTCTGACACTAATTAGCTAGAGTCAGGCCAAACTTCACAAGTTAAGGACTTAGTCCTCCATGAGACTCCCTCACTGTAGATGCCAGCTGCATGCTCAGGGAATCCTGAGCCAAAGGCACCTCTGATCTATTGGCTACAAATTCAGAGGTTCCCATCACCCTCCACAGGTTTGATGGTGCCCTAGATGACTCACAGAATTCAGAAAAGAGCTCTAATTAAGTTTTATTATGGCATAAGGAAATGAATCAGTCAGATGAGAGGAGATGCAGCGGATGGGGCATGCCTGAGATGTGAAGCTTCCATGTTCTCTCCCCAAGGAGTCGGGGTGCATCACCCTCCTGGCAGAGCACTGTTTCTTACCACCAGGAGCTGCATAACTTGTCCAGAGTTTTTATTTATTATTTTTTTAACATCGTAATAATTCAGTGACTCGTTGGCCATGGGAATAACCCCTATCTCCATCCCTTCCTCTCCTAGGAGGACTGATACCATGTGTCTCAGAGCCCCAAATTTCAAATCATGTTTCTGTGGCCCCAACCTTGAAACCATTTAGGGGCTCAGGAATAACAAAGACACTCCTATAATTGGGGAAATTCCAAGAATTTAGAGGTAGACTCACAGGAACAAGAACAAAGGTATTACGCCCCACAACAGTCTCCTCTGTACCCTTCACTTTGCTTGCTGCTCTTCGCCCATAGCGGGCGTGCGGTTTACCTCTAAGGGAACTTACCCAAATGACTTAACACACTACTTGGCATTTAGTTTCAGATTACCATTAATATTTTAAAGTATTTTCTCTTTCCAAGGAGTTATTTCTTTTTATTGATGGGGCTTTGGGAAGGTCAAAGGGCCGGGGGAACAAAATCTGATGTCCTTGAGCCAATCAGGGTCTTCCCAACTTTACAGTCATGAAAAGGTAATTATTAGCTCATTTGTATCTATAGTTTTTTACATATGAATAAACATTAAGAAATATGGTATGTGTAAATCAAGTCTGTATAAATATATATGTGAATATTAAATGAGATTTATTTTTAAACTTCTTCTAAGGAGAAAGCAAGATTGCTTGACAAATTTTAAAGATTTATTTATTTATGCATACAAGAGCTGGGGTACAGCCAGAGTGCAGGAGGTGAGAGGATTCACCAGAAGCAGAGTGGGTAGTGGAACAGGTGGATCTACTGAAATACACAACCAAGGGGAGCAGCAGGTGAGACAGGAGAGGTCAGCTGTGTTATGTGGGTTGGCTCCCTGGCTTCATAGTGCTGAGATTTAACCCCTTGCACCTTCAGGTAGGCCCTTGGCAAATTTTAATGATGTATATAATTTTTGATTTGGGTTTTCTATATTAAAATGTAAACGGATAATTTTTTCTAGTAGCTAGTGTTTACCGAGTATTTTCTATGTGCTAAGAAATTTACTTAACCACTAATGATTGTTTTATAGAAGAGAAAGTTTTGAGATGTACAGAATTTAGATAAATTCCCCAAGATTTATATTCAGTCAGATTCCAGAGATGGAATTATTAATCAAAATTTTTATTATGAATGATAGCACCAAGGTAAATCAAATTGATTTTATGGCCTGATGGTTGCAATTCTTGTTATTTGGGATTTAAAATAAAATGTATTATTTTATCATTTTTTTTTCTGGAATGATATAGAAAAGATGCCAGAGGTACATTTCTTCTGGAATGATACAGAAAAGATGCAGCTTCCGTAACAATTATAGTTGTAGATCATTTTATTCCCATTAAAGACCAAGTGGGATAGAATATGATGTTTATCTTAATATTGGCTTTTAAAAATACAAAGATGCTTATTACTGGTTGCTTTTTGCCTTTACTACCTTAAAATAAGCAATAGATTCACAGTGGTTCAAAAATGAAAATGATATTAAAAGAGAAATTTTGAGAAAGTTTGTACCACTTCTGTCTATTCCCTCCACCTCCCTCCTCCATCCCTCACTCGTATTAACTAGCCACTTAATAATTTGTGTCCTTTGATAGTTTCTTCATCCAAATAACATTTCATTTCCCTTTTCTTTCATACATTACTTTCTACATTTAACAATATAACTGAGAGATCTTGAATTGTGATTATTTGAAAGTAGTTTTTATAGATATGTAAAGAACAGTCTGACAGATTTGCAAAATTAATATTGTTTTTGTCCCTTATTATCTTGCTTTATCTCAACATGAGTGCATATATTTTTTAGACAAATAAGTATAATGTTCCTCATATGCAGTACTTAACTATTTTCTTTGACAAAGAAAGAAGAAAATGGCCCAATTCCTGTTGGTGAAAGTGAAAATGCATAGACCTCATGTGCTCTAGTTATCTATTGATATTTAATGAACTACCCCAAAATTTAGGGACTAAAAAAACCAATTTGGCCAGGACCCAACAAAGATAACCTTCTCTTCTTCACTTGCATCACTGATGTTACTCAAATGAGAACTGGAAGATCCCCTTTAAAGACAGTTAACTCTTTACAGCAGTGCAGCTGTTACTGACCGTTGACTGGGAACTCAGCCAGGGCTGTTGTCCAGTGCTTTGATTCTTTGCCATGTCACCTTGCGTGGGTTCCCCTTCAGCATGATAGCCAGCTTCCAAGTGAGTACCCCAAGAGAGCAATGTGGAAATACATGACATTTTATGATCTGGCCTCCTAAGTAACTTCTACTGCACTCTTGAGCAATCTGAAAAAAATTGACTCCTGATTTACAATCTGCACCTAAATAAACTCAAAATGGATTGGCGTTTAAATGGGAAATCTTAAAAATAAAATTGCTAGAGGAAAACAATAGTTATTTTAGTAGTACTGATTGTAGACCCCACATCATGTAAGAATCATGTGGTAGATTGAAAATTTTTGGCCACAAGTCCTCTTGTCTTAGTCTTTTTTCTTTCCCTTAAGATTTTATTTGTTTTTGCATAGAACTGGGACGCAGCCCACAGGTGAGAGGGGTATATTTGGGAGGACTCACCAGACAGAGTGGGGAGCAGAACAGGCAGATCTACTGAAATACACTGCTGAGGGGAGCAGCAGGTGAGACAGTAGAGGTCTGCTGCACCATATGTGGGTTAGCTCCCTGGCTGGGTATGGAACCCAGGCCCTTCCGATGAGCCAACATGGGCCAGTGTGGGCTGACATGGTCGTAGCATGGAGATTTAAGCCCTAAACCACCAAGGAGGCCCCCTCTTGTCCTACGTTTTGCTCTTATAACATGGCCTGGAAATTTGATCAATGGGTTGTGTCCCTTCTCTCCAGGAACCTGGGAAAACTACTAGTCACAGATTCAAGGTCCTCTTGTTACGGCAGTTTCCAAGAGCAGACAGCACTCAGAGGTGGAGAGAGAGAGATTTACCTGTCACACTGGTGGCGGGCCCAGTGGGATCACTCCCAAGAACCTGAGCCCTGAACAGTAAAATTGGCAAGGTTTTTATACAGGTTGTATGGGAAACTTCTTACTCCATCTATCATAGTGCAAGTATATTCATCATAGCATTAGCATTGTTTATTGTTTTGGGAAGGGTCAAGGTAGCCCTTTCTCAGGCTCCCACTATGAGCTCACAGTTCACCAGCAACCACTCTGCTCCAGCAAGCAGTGGCATCTAAGCAGCAGATGCTCAGCAGCAAACTCGGCAGCTTCCTGCCTCACTCTAGTTTACTTTTTTTTTTTTTTTAAGATTTATTTATTTATGCATACAAGATCGGGGGTACAGGCCAGAGTCACAGGAGGTGAGAGGATTCACCAGAGACAGAGCGGGGAGCAGAACAGGAGCAGTGACACTGCTGAGGGGAGCAGAGGTCTGCAGAGCCATGTAGGGCCCCTCCCTGGTTGGGATCGAACTTATGCTGATGCTGTTCTGCAGGTGCTTCACAGTGTGGTGCTCAATGCGCTGTGCCACCAGGGAGGTCTCAAGTTTACACTTTAAGAAGATGAACCTTCCTCCATATTTAATCTGTTAGTTTTAAATTAAAACTTAAAATTCTGTTTAGAAAAATAATTTTATTAAAATCATATGGCAATAAAATACATGTAACATAACCTTGCCATTTTAATCACTCTAAAGTGTACACTTCAGTGACATTCAGAACATTCACAATGTTTGTGAAATCATCACCCTATGCATTTCCAAAACTTTCTAATCACCCGAAACTCTGTACCCATTATGTAATAACATCTTATCCTACTGTGCCTACCCACACCATCTACTCTACTTTCTGTTTCTGTGAATTTGCCCCTTCGAGCTATTTCATCTAAGTGCAGCCATGCAGTTATAATCCTATATCTGGTATTTTACTTAGCACAGTTTTCTAGGGTCATTCACATGTTAACATAAATCAGAGTTTCATATCTTTTTATGGTTGCATAGTATTTCTCCATATGTCTCTACTACATTTTATTTATCCATTTATCTGTTGAGGGACACTTAGGGCATTTCCACTTTTTGCCTATTGTGAATAGAAACTGATTGTCTATCCTCAAAGCTCCCACATTTTCTCTAAAGAGATAATCACTAAAATGATTTCTTTTGGAGCAGCCTTTAAATCTGGCTAACCTCAAAACCAGAATCAATTTAAACAGGTTAGTGGGAGACTCTGAGGGCCAAGAAAAAGTTCATTGAATACATGTATAGTTCTGTTTTCTGTCTCACTAAATAGACATTTCTGGAAACAACACAAAAGAAAAGATGGGAAGGACTGAAGATTGTGAATTGCAACATCCTGTTTCCACTCCAAGCCCTTTGGAGGAATTTTAAGAGTCTAAAAAATAATTTCTATTAAGCAGGGCCTCCCTGGTTGCGCAGTGGGTTAAGCAACACATTATGAAGCAAACCGCAGCCACTGCAGCATGAGTTTGATCCTTGCCACTGGCTGGGGAGGGGACCCACATGGCATAGCAGAACCTTCCTGCCTCGCCCACCGCTCCCCTCAGCAGTGTTTCAGTCAGGGAGCCTGTTCTGCTCTCCACTCTGTCTCGGGTGAATCCTCTCACCGCTCTGGACTCTGGCCTCTACCCCATCTCTTGTAGGTATAAATAAATAAATCTTTAAAAAAAAAAGTTTTTCTTAAGCGAACAAAACATCTTAAAATATCTTTTCTAAGGGAGAAGTCAATGTGATAAATATTAATAAACAGTTGATATAATATTAATTATAATGTATAATATTTGCTAGTTATTGAGGGTTTTGGATATGGTTATATGAACTGATTTAATCTTCACAATAACAAATATCAGTACAGGGCCTCCCTGGTGGCGCAGTGGGTTAAGCAACGCACTGTGAAGCAGACCGCAGCCACTGTAGCACGAGTTCGATCCCTGCTGCTGGCCAGGGGGGACCCACATGGTGTGGCAGACCTCTCCTGCTGTGCCTGCTGCTCCCCTCAGCAGTGTACTTCTGTTGATCTGCCTGTTCTGATCCCTGCTCTGTCTGTGGTGAATCCTCTCACCCCCCCCCCCACAACTCTGGCCTGTACCCCAGTACTTGTATGCATAAATAAATAAATCTTTAAAAAAAAATAGAGTGGAATCCAAGACTGCTCTGAGGTCAGCACAGAATTAGAATCTGGGAAGTGGAAGATGTCTTCCTGTTGAGAATATTTTGGATTAGTGATCAAAGAATTCTCTGAAGTGAAGTACATATTTCCTATTGCATTTATAGGAAGTGAAATAGATACATTAAGCTCCAAGAATGAAGTAATACTGAGCCGTTTGTAAAGTTTGTCTTTCAAGTGATACTGAAATTTAGCTCACTTTGATAATATTCATAAAATAAAATGAGATGCGAGCAACTGAATAAACTTAGTTGTGTTATGCATGAGATGAGTAAAATTTGAGGTGATAAACTCTGAAGAAAGTCTGCCTTTATGAGCCTGTTTTTTTTATTAATATAAATTTTTAAAAAAATATTTACATATACTTGCCATCAATTGTAATCCCCATCACCATCTCACCAGTGCACCATCACCTCAGTCCCTCGTGCTCCCATCTTCCCTCAACCCTCTCCCTCCCCTCCCCATCGAGTGTCCCCAGTCTGTCCTTGTCTCCTCATTTTTGGTTTTTGTGTCTTTATTGCTGTTATTGTTATTTTTTTTTTTAAGATTTATTTATGCATACAAGCACTGGGGTACAGGCCAGAGGTGTGGGGGAGGGTGAGAGGATTCACCACAGACAAAGCGGGGAGCAGAACAGGCAGATCAACTGAAATACACTGCTGAGGGGAGCAGCAGGCACAGCAGGAGAGGTCTGCCGCACCACGTGGGCTCCCTCCATGGCTGGCAGCAGGGATTGAACTCCTGCTGCAGTGGCTGAGGTTTGCTTCATAGTGCGTTGCCTAACCCACTGTGCCACCAGGGAGGCCCTGTTATTGTTATTATTATTGTTCTTATTCCTTTTCTTGTATGAGCCTGTTTTCAATATATTACTTTACTGTTAGGTTAGTTGTCATTAATGACAATTTAAAATATACTCAAGGCCTACTTGATGTAAGCTATTATGTAATTTTCCCAAAAATCTAATTTCCAGAGGAAGTTTATTTTAGGTGTTATTGTTGCAAGATCTCTCCCCCTTCCAAATGAAATTAGTGTTATGTTTATTTAAAACATAACAAGCAAGTGCTTGAAGATGAAGATGACACTTCATTTATCACGTCGAAATGAAATGACTATTGTCAGTACTTTTGAAAAATTTTGTCAGGACAATTAATATTTTTAAAAAGTGTTTATTCAGAGGAGCAGATTTCATTTGTTAAAATGATGAGTCTATGGCTTGTCACAACAGTTGTGCTACTATTTCATTCTCTCCAAATCTTTTTTAAAAATATTTTTATTTATTTTTGCATAGCAAAACTGGGGTGCAAGCCATAGGTGAGAGGAGTATGTGTGGGAGGGTTTACCAGAGAGAGAGTGGGAAGCAGAATGGGTGGATCTACTGAAATGCACTGCTACGGGAAGCAGTGGGCAAGGCAGGAGAGGTCTGCTGTGCCATATGTAGGTTAGCTCTCTGGTCAAGGACTGAAGTCAGACTGTAGCGATCATAGTATTAAGAGATTTAACCCCTAGGCCACCAGTGAGGCCCATCACCAAGTCTTTTTTTGCACATCTCCTTTTCTTAGCTTCATTCCTTTCTCCACCTCTTTCCCTTTAATTCTCAAGCTTCTCCCTATCAGTTGCAGTGTACTCTTAACAAACCAGTTTGCTCCTTTACTGCTTCTCTTCTAAGATATTAGGGAAGATCCATTATTGGTTGCTTTGCCAACTTGCAGTACTCTTGTTTGGTTCTCAAGCTGCAGCAGAATTTAGTACTCTAGGACCAAATATAATGAAATCTTTCAGACCTCATCCTGAGTCTGATGCCAGTGACTTCACACCTTCATTCAAGCTTTTTCTTCCTTTATTTTCTCTTGTACTGCATTTCTTTGACTCTCTTGCTACATTTCCATCCACAGTTAAATGTCTTCTGACTTCCTTTCTTCACTCACCATTTAAAAATGAGAAAGTTAGTGAAATGAGAGTCAACTCATGTAAGGAAATATACAGAAAACAGTAGGCCTTAATAGACAAAAGCTTTATAAATTCCTCTACAAACCTTTTTACTAATTCTTCAAATGAAGTGCTATCACTGTTTTTAAGGAGGAGAAAAGCAAATCTTAGATTAGAGTCAATTTGTGTAAGGAAATATAGCTAGGAAGTAGCTGCAGTACTAGTTATTTCCAATGTCTATTGCTTTTTTCATTATTAATGGCCCAAGTTCATGACTCAGTACTCATGTCCATATTATTTTCTCCAATAAGCACTTAATTCACTCTAGTTTGGTGTCGTAATTCTATTGACATTTCCACTGGACTATTCAAAAATAATAGAATTTCTTGAATTTGGCTGTTATAGAAATTAGTAATTGATTCAGGCTTGTTATCAAGACACCTAGCAGTCACCATATAAATTTGGTTTCCATTAGGTTTCTTGCTTATTTTATTTTATTATTATTATTTTAAAGATTTATTTATTTATGCATACAAGAGCTGGGGTACAGGCCAGAGTCGCAGGAGGTGAGAGGATTCACCAGAGACAGAGTGGGGAGCAGAACAGGCAGACTGAGTGAAACACACTGCTAGGGGAGCAGCGGGCAAGGCAGGAGAGGTCTGTTTCGCCATGTGGGTCCCCTCCCTGGCTGGGGATTGAACTGCTTCATAGTGAGTTGCTTAACCCACTGTGCCACCAGGGAGGCCCATTCTTGCTATTTTAAAGGCAGGACCAAACTATCCTGAAAGTCTGGGACATGCTTAAACTTAGTATTTATTGTCAAAGTTCCCTTCTTTCAGGGTATAGCTAATTTCCATTCTCATGTATCTCTTTGGTCAAATGACTCTCTTCCCCCACATTCCCACAGCTCTCTAGTTCTTTAAAGTATTCTTCTGTTAATAAATTTTATATTTTCTGGTTTGCTTACAGAAATAAAGTGAAAACTAGTATATATTAGGTAGTCTATATGTTTTTGTTTAATCAGCATACATTTTAAAGACAGAAAAATTAAAGCTGCTTCTTCCATCTGCAAAAGAAACATTCTAAGCCCCAAATGAACCATCATTTCCTTAGATATTAAGACTATTTAATATTTTAAATAGCCATAGTATCTGGTATAATAAATATTGGCTCAAGAAATATATTTACTTAAGCATTCTAGAATAGTATTTGATATATACTAAGGAATCTGTGTTTGTTGAAATAAGATAAAATGTAATTCAAATTTCATGAAACTTTTAAAGTGTCTATTTTGTACAAAGGTGCTTTTTGAAATTTTTTAAATTGGCTTCTAATGTTACCCTCTGTTTTTTTTACAGTGTTAGATGGTGAAGTCGAAATATTTATTTCTTCCCAGACCACTAGAAGGAGATAAATAGTACTTGTCAGTTATCAGCAGTAAACCTGATGTCATCATTTCTTAAGAGAATATTACATAAAACAGGAAAAGAAGATCAATTAATAATTGATAGCATCAATTAATAAGCATTCATGAGGTACCTATTGCCTAGCTAAAAATGTTTTATAATGGTAGGGTCACTGACAGATGTGAGATAATCTCACTATTTCGGTAATTTCTAAGTGGTACTGCTCCCATTACTGGGTGGCTCTGTGCTGGTCCTATAAAAATATAAAGAAAGTATTCTGGAAATTAAAGTCTACTTTAATAGGATGGTACTAAAGTAACATTATCAGATATAGCTCATTAGGTGCACTCCTGGAAAAATATTAGGCTTATGAATTTGTTATAACAACATGAGGAATCTGG
The DNA here is from genome assembly GCA_019455555.1 of Galemys pyrenaicus. Taxonomy (NCBI): domain Eukaryota; kingdom Metazoa; phylum Chordata; class Mammalia; order Eulipotyphla; family Talpidae; genus Galemys; species Galemys pyrenaicus. The sequence goes on from JAGFMF010011382.1 coordinate 87,689, forward strand.
GGCCTCTTCTAAGAGAGACTGGTAAGGAAAGACTTTGTAAAGATAAGGATTAGGTTGGTTCTAAGAGGAGCAGGGGAGTGGGATCACCTTTAAATTGATTGTCAGAATAATCAGTTCAGGAGATGAGAGGACAAAGCAGGGCTGAGAAGTCTGGCAAGAAAGTAGCAATAAAAGATGAAATGTTCACAATAGCCAGAAGGTAGAAGCAACCCAAGTATCTATTGATTGATGAATAGATAAACAAGATGTGTCCTATGCATATAATGGAGTACTATTCAGCCTTAAAAAAGAAGGAACTTCTGATGCATGCTAAACATGGATGAAATTGAGGACATTGCGTTAAGTGAAACAAAGGACAAATATTGTAGGATTCCAGTAACATGAGGTACTTAATATAGTAAAATTCGTAGAGACGGAAAATAGAATGGTGATTGCCAGGAACTGGAAGGTGGGGTAGGTGAAATGATGGATATAGTGTGGGATGGAGTGAAATGGAATTTTTAGTTTGGGAGATGAAAAAGTTCTGATGATGTATGGGGGTGATGGTTGTAAACAATGTGAATGGACTTAATGCCATTGAAATGTAAGTTTAAAAATGATGAAAATGGGACATTTGGTTATATCTAGTTTTCCACAATTAAAAAAAGGTTAAAAAAAAAAGCATGATAAGGAAAAGTAGCGATCTCTCAATAAAGGAAGGACTTGTAAGGTCTTGGGCATGTCCTGTGGGCAACACTGTGACAGATCCTGGTAGAAACATCACTGTTTGACCCCAGCAGTGTTGTGATGTTCGGTCACTCTCTTGAGTCCTTATCCCCTGAAGTTATACAAACTACAAAGCTAAGATAAATGTAGAATGTTCTGTCCCAAAACCCTTTATCTAGATTTCTTCCCAGGGCTGGGAATGGAGGCAGCTCCTTTGTGTCTCAGTGACCTGGATGTTTCAGATTCCGAAGCCTTCTTAAAATGACTTCAAAAGAGCAGTTTCTCTTTCTAACTTCGGAGAACAAAGTCTTTTGGCACTATGCCCTTCATGTTAATTAACAAAAGTAGTTTTTATAGATTCACAACAGAGTTGAAAAATAAAGGTTCTGATCAGAGTGAAGTAACTTAGAAACTGTTAAGAAAGGAAAAGGGAGAAAAATAATTGTTCACCATGAGATGTTGCTTTAGGATTTCAGGGCTACCTGTTCTTGTGTCTCTCCTTTTTTTTTCTTATAAGGCTTGGATTTGTGAACTGCCTTATTTATTGATCTACTTTGGGAATCATCGTTAAGTTTGCCAACCTAATGATTGGTAGTGCACACAAACCCGATAAATTGTAATCTCTCTTCATTATGTCATTCACCTAAAATGTGTGCTTATTATAAATAAACTACTATGTTGCAATAAAAACTGAAGTTTCAAAACATGTCCACACATAATTTTAAACATTCAATTTGAAAAGTATGACCACAAATCTTCAGTATGTTGGTTCTTAAAGGTAGATAGCATTTTGTAAGTTGTAATTTGTAATAAAACTGCTTTGTGTTCAGCTAGTAACTTTGAAAACAAAATGTGTTCTTTGAAAAAAAAATACTTTAGCAGGGTGATAAAAACAGAGTTGATAAAAATATCTATACTTTAACTTTTTCTGAGCCAAGCTTAAAATTGAGAAATGTTGACTTCAAACAAAAGCAATCAATTATTCCAACAAATTGGGTTTATTTGGAAACAAAATAGTAGAAGGGAGGGCATATTGTAGGTCTTCATGGAGAGACTTACCTATGCATCCCTGAATCCAGGGCCACTTACCCCCTAAACAACCTCTGGACCACCTCCTCCTCAGTTCTAAGGGAGGTGGAATTAGCATCATTTCTCTTGGGAGATGCAAAGCATGTTGAATCCTGGAGTTTGATTTATGCATGCGTGGGCCTCCCAATCTCATTTAAATAAGGTTTATATACGTTAATGTTCACAGAAAAGACTGAAAAAGAAATGTAGACTGTTTCCTGTAAAGTAGGTTACAAATGAATAAAAAACTAGAGCAAAACAATGTGACTCATCTGGCAATGCAGTTACAGTACAGACACACTGTGAACAATACAAATCTTTATATGTATTTATAATTGGTACACCTGACTGGAATAGCCCTTCAAAGAGACTTTCTCTGCAGCTCTCATAGGTGGTGAGATGAGGATTCCAAAGGGGTACAAGATGAAACCCAGTACAATGTGCTACCCTTATAACTCTTTAATTGAACAATAAAGTTTCTCTCTCACAAAACCAGCTCACCGGCTGTAAATTACTATAAGGAAGAACACAAACTCTGTAATTAGTGTCAATATAGCTTTCAGAAAAATAGGCAGAGGATATATTTCTAAGCTGAGACAATGTTTCTTGTGACAAAGTTGCGCTCTGCGCACAAATTTGCTACTCAATAGCGAAGATTTAAAAGACTCACATTGACAGTCAAGGGTCCAAAGGTCCCCTTGTTTGGTATCTCCTTTGGAGACAATGGAAACCAGAGCAGTCACTGGAAGAGATTTTGATCAAATCCCAAGTAGATGACAGAAGACAGAGGCATTTTTCAGCTCATCTTAACTCCATTTGCTCCATAGATTGGTTATACAAGGACCAGATTTAACCTTAGGAAGTTGAAAGAGTAGAAAGTCATTACCGCTGACATCCAACAGCTGAACTGAAACACCGCTCCCCGCCACCCCCATAATGAAGGAGTAACTCTGCCAATGAAGGAACTTTTATTAAACAGCTAATGCTTGCTAAGTGAAATGTCAGAAGAGCTCATTTAAGGATTTCTAAAGAATTTGATGAGAGTAGAACTAGCCTTCTGGACAAAAAAAAGCACATCGACCTGCAGTCTCGCGTAAATGAGTAAATTATAGATGAAGAGGCAGGTAAAGGTGAAAAGAAGAGAGCAAGGAAGGGAAAAAAAATGAGAAAGATATATTTGAAAAAATATCATACATAAATGACCAAGGCTTTTCGACCAAATAAAGCGATTTCTTTCTGGGCCGTCTGCGACTAATCCAAACCCAGGAAATAACTCCTTGTAACGAATAAACTTAGTTCTGAAAAACATCCGCGTCCAGTAACACCCGAAAACACGTGGCGGGGGTGGGGAAATCGGTGGCCACTGCAGGCAAGACTCCAAGTCCCGTCGTCCTATTCGGCAGCTAAGCCGGGCTGTCGAGGGCGAGCTGGCGTATTGGATGCTGGGACTTGTGGTTTTTACTCCTGCGCCTCCCCGAGGGTTTGCGACGTTTAGCGACCATCGCGCCTGCGCCAGCGCCGGCAGAAAAGCTAGGGCCGTGGCGGCTCGTGCCGGGTGATGCTAGGCGGCTCCCTGGGCTCCCGGCTGTTGCGAGGTGTGGGTGGGAGTCGCGGGCAGTTCGGGGTGCAGGGTGTCCGCGAAGGTGGCGCAGCCATGGCGGCAGGGGAGAGCATGGCTCAGCGGATGGTCTGGGTGGACCTGGAGGTGAGTGAGGTCGGCCGGGAGAGAGGGGAGGCGAGTGAGCTTTTGCGCGTGGGACCAGTAGCTGAGCCTGTCCCGGGAGAGCGGCGGGTGTCTGGTCTCAGGTGTGCCAGGTGAGCGCCGCCGGCCCTGGGCGGCGCGGGCAAGTTGGGAGGCAGGAGTCCTGCGGCTCCTGGGAACCGTGCGGGACCTTGGGGTTTCTTTTCAAAAGGGAGGAGTCATCCATATGGCTGCCCACTTCCCAACTCCTCCCTGAGGTGTGGGGACTTCCCTGCCGCTCTGGTTTCTGTGGGCTTAGGGTCACGGCGGTGAGGGTTGGGACAGCGGCTTGGCTAAATCCCGCTTCCACAGCCTGGACGGACCGTAGGTTGCTAGAGCTAGACGGGACTCCGGAGATGACTCAGCCTTACCCCTCATTCCATAAAAGAGAAAACTGAGGCCCAGAGGATTCAACGCATTCAAGGTCATGCAGTTTGCAAGGATCTGAGTTGAGACTAGAACTCAGTTCTGCTCCCTTTAGGTTTCCCATTCTCATTGCAAGGACTTACCCACCTTTGAACCTCAGTTCTCTTATATATGACATGGGGTAACAGTATTTTCTGTACTAGAAGGTGATGAAGGTTAAGTAGTATAATTGATAGGAAAACTTTGTAAACTCTGCAGAACTGTAGTGATCTTAGTTAACTAACTCTTCCTAAATTGAATGCTGTTTTGCTTACTTTGCATTTATATTAGAGTAGAACCAGGTGCCTGACATACAGCAGGCCCTTGGTAAATGTTTATTCATCTTCATAATTGTTTAGTTCTAAGGGCTTGTCCAAGGAACGTTATAGTTTCTTGCATGGGATATCCACTGAATATGCTTGAGAGATTTCCTGTTAAATAAACTTGAGTAAAGTAGGCCAGGAAGATGATTTTGTTTGTTACAGGTCTATTTTTTATTGCAGATGACAGGATTGGACATCGAGAAGGACCAGATTATTGAGATGGCCTGTCTGATAACTGACTCTGATCTCAACATTTTGGCTGAAGTAGGTGTTGCCATATAATACAATCAGACTGTCTAGAATATGTTGGGAATCTAAAGATCATTTTCCCATCCCCCCCCCTTTTTTTTAAAGAATAAGAAAACCAAGGTTGTATAGATTAAGGTCCAAAGTAATGTGCTAGGTCATGGTAAGGAGTGTTATTAGAACCAAATTAATCCTATTTATATTTCAGTAAGCTATGCCAATCCCACGAACACAGGTGCTATCATTTCTTGAACACTTACTGTGTGCAGGCACTGCTCCAAGGTCTTTCATGTATTACTCTTAATCCTCACAATAACCTGAAAGATGTTACTGTTATACTCATTTAATAGAAGAGAACATTTTGGCACAGAGATATTGGGTAATTTGCCCAAGGTCTAGTTATTGGGGAAACCCAGGGGTATAACCCAGGCAGCCTGGATAAAGCACTCTTGAGCAAAGATAGCTGACTATGGCCCCATCAGGACTGGTGACTCATGCCAAAGTTGACATCTTTACATTGTAACTATCCCTTTAACCTGACGCCATATATCCAATTTTAGCCTTTTGAATTAGTGTGATTCTTCTCGATCTATATTAGATTTTTGAATTTCTGCTGACACAAAATCAAAAAAAGTTTTCTAGTTGGCATATATGGCATGAGTAAGGTTTTTACATGCTTCTTTTAACTGAAATATTGAGCAAAGCAAATGAAATACACCTTTGCTTTTCAGCCATCATGAAACATTTAATAAGTGCATTTAATGACAGCATCTGATTGGTAGAGGGTGAAATCCCTGGCCTTGAATGACTGTTTCATATTGTCAGCAGTATTCAAGAGCAGAAAGAAACTCTAGGACACAGCAGGGATGTTTGTGGAAAAGGCAGTTTTGTTAAAATGAGTTCCCAGAGGGCAGGATCTATGTGTTACTGGTGCTGGATAAGTTACATAAATCTTTCCTTAATACTGCTTACTTTCCTGGTTAGTAGGAAAGGAGAGAAGGCACTTAGGGATGAAGTACTACATTTATGGAGCACCAGTCATGCCTCCTGGAGTATCTCCTAGTACCTCGGAGGAGAATCATGAGACGTTGTATTTTTCATCCTAACTAGTTTTTTGACTTTATATAAATAAAGCCCTGAGTTTTAGGTTTGGTTATTTTTTCCTGTCACTTGGCATTTGCTGGAGATGAATGATGAAGAGAAGTGCCTTTATTTTACCAGCCCTATTTACCTTTGGCTGAAGTCCCTTGGACTGTTGATATAATGTGAAATACTGACAGTTTAATGGACCCATTCGGTGATATGTGCCCCGGAGGAAATTTGGGTCTATATTCACACAGCTGCAGATGAGTGTAGCATTTGTAAACAGACACAGTCAGATGAGGCTAAGGATGATGAAAAATTGCTTAGATGCAGTTGGTGCTAAAGTGTCAGTTCTGTGAAAAACATGATATACTAATCTTAGGGAAAATGTTTATGCTGGTAGAAGAAAAACTTTTCTGTGTAGGTAGTGTGTCAAACTGCCATCTAGAGTAAGTTGTATAGCCCTCGCTTGGTTATAGTTGCTTTTCTCCAATAGTTTGTTAGGATTGTTTTATACAATAAGAGGGCACAATTTTTTGCTTCTTTCCAGACATCACTATTTCCAATTTTCTTATTTTACCAGTACTTCCCTGCTAGTTGTACATGACATCAGGAATAGTTTGGTCAGAATTCTAGCCATTTATCTCAGTGAATGCAGACTGCTTTTTTATCATCTTAATGGTAGCAAAACTGTGGATTTATGGAGTACTTTCCTTGCAGACTGTTCCAAGAATTTTCCTATCTATAGGTTCTCTTTTCCTGTTAACATCCGTGTGGGGGAGGAAGGGGCAGTTTGTTATGGCACCGCACAGGGTGAGACACTGAGCCCAGGGTCACCTGCTTTAATGCCTCGAGTCACCTGCTTTAATGCTCTCCATTTACTGGGATTCTTTCCAAAAGACTCACATTTGAAGGTTCATTCAGTAGAACTGAGACTCCAAGGGCCATTTTTTTTTTTCAGATGTCACTAATTCCTTCAATTTTTTGGTAGAAAAATATTACTAGAATTAAACAGGATAATTTCATGCAGAAATATATGTATCTATGTGTGTATATGTATATATAATAAGATTTTGCTTTTTGCCCTGTTCTCCAACCCCATCCCCCTCCCCAAAGTTTATGTATTTTCTTGGCATTTTGTATGTATTAGTAAATGTGTGTATTTTTTCTTTCTAAAAAAATGAGTTGAAATCGTGTGTGTGTGTGCACGCATGTGTGCTGTTCTGCCATTTTTTTTTTTTTCCACTTGGCAGCATAGACACTCATTATCAGGGTTGGCAAACTTTTTCTAAAAAGACCAAATACTAACAATTTTGGGCTTAGAGCATTGCGTACCTCTCTGTCACATGTTAGCTTGTTTTCATAATCTTTTGCAAATGTAAAAATCATTCTCAGATTGCTGTAAAAAAAAAGTCACAAGCTGGGGCTGTAGCTTGCTGCCTGTTGGTAGAACTTGGTGTCATTTATTAATAGTTTTCAGGGTGTGTGTGTGTGTGCGTGTGCACGCGTGCATGTGTGTGCATGCATGCATATGCTTTTTTGCCATCATAAACACTGTAGGAATGAAGGAGAGCCACTTTTAGAGTTAACAAAGTACCCTCATTTCTCTCTCTGGTAAGTACATTTAATCTTTAAAGCAGCTTAAACTGTACCTCAGAAACCAAGGTTATTCCTGTTGATTCTGGTTGACTAACGGCTTTTCCCATCCGCAGGGTCCTAACCTGATTATTAAACAGCCAGATGAGTTACTGGACAGCATGTCAGATTGGTGTAAGGAGCATCATGGGAAGGTAACATTACCAAATAACAGGATTGCTGCTTTGGGGATCAGTAACAAGCTTGTTGCTCCCACATCTGAATCCTATACCATTGTTGGATGGTATTTAAGAAAGGGTTAGAGGAAGATTGCTTGGCAAGCCTGGGAAACTGCTTGCTTGTTTACCTTTCATCTCTGGGACCTCTCGAGATCATCTTCTCCTGAATGTCCTCTTTTTTCCTCTCCTACATTCAGTCTGTCGCGAACGCATTGTGGATTGTCAAGTATTGCTCAAGTCAGTCTGGATAAGGTTAGACATCAACTTTCAGAGAAGGGGGAATGCTGCTCTCCTGTTAAGAGCTGTTTCTTTCCAGAGGTTATATCCTTGGACTTTGAGCACCATCTTTTTTGACCATGTGGAAATGCCATTAACAATCAGGAATCTAGCTTAATTTCACTCGGATTCTTTAAGAAAAAATCAGTGCAAAGATGGCACAGAGTTTCAGTTTGAACTTGAGCTCTATAAATGGTACACCTGTGGTTATATTTGCCCATTTTTAGAAGTGAAGTTTCATTTCTGGATGCCTTTGAAAACTGACTTCATGTGTTTCTGGTGGGGGGCTGGGGATTCTGTCTTGCAGTCTGGTCTAACCAAGGCAGTGAAGGAGAGTACAATGACACTGCAGCAGGCAGAGTATGAATTTCTGTCCTTTGTACGACAGCAGACTCCTCCGGGGCTCTGTCCACTTGCAGGTAAAATCCAATCCTCTGTATACCTTGTAGATAGTCTTCCATTATAGTGGTTCAAGAGACTGCAGTTCCAGAAAGATCAGCCAAGATCATCATGTGTTCTGCTTACCCTGATTTGGATTATACATCTTTTGTGTTCAAGTTTCCTTGTGTAATTTATAACATGAATGTTGGGACAATGCTCTGGAACCCGACATGAGATCTGGGATGCATAGACTAACTCAATAAATTGTTTCCTCATACTTTTATAATGGAAATTTTTCGAATGTACAGAAAAGTTGGATTTAGTAATTGTTAACCTTGTGCCTTGTTTGTTTTACCTGTCTTTTTTTTGTTGTTGTTGTTGGACATTGAAAGCAAGTTGCAGGCATTATGACATGTCATCCTATATACTTCCACAAGCATTTCCTAAGGAAAAGGGCATTATCTTATGTAACCACAGTATCATTATCATGTTTAAGACATTTAAAAGTATTTCAGTAGCATCATCTGATAACCTAGTCCACATCTCTCGTTGTTCTCAAGCTAATATTCAATCATACATTTCATCTGGCTATTATGTCTCCTTAGTCTCTTAATCTAAAATGTCCATCTCTCTCTTTTTTTTTTTTCACTTGTGACATTGACTTTTTAAAGAGATCAGGCCAGTTCTAAGATTTTGAAAGTACTGCCATTGTCTGAGGGAAGTTAATGTTCTATGGAGGTGTGTTTGTATTTGTACATGTAAATTGATGTGGTAATTAACACTTTCTTTAAATATACATGAAAAAAGTTTTGACATTAAGTACTAGAACATACATTGTTTACATCCTTCCCCTCACCCCCCTCCAGCTCCTGGGGTCTATTTTAAAGTTCTCCTTTAAGATTTAGTGTTTTTAATATAAATTACTGTATGGAAACATGAATATGACTCTGATTTGTTAAAATTGGAATGTAAATAAAGGCTTATCTACTTATGTGATTCAGTTAAATTTTTAGTGTTAGTTGGTGTGGGTTTCATGACACTGGGAGAAGATTTGCACATCTGGTATGATCTAAAAGCATAACAAAGATTTGTGCATTCTTACAAGTATGTGGAATGATAGGCCTTTGTCCATAGAGAGCCCATGTACAAATATACGAGTGAACTGACTACTCAGAAATCTCCACTTGTAACCTAATTAGGTGCCCTCAAACCTGATTTAGATATTTTGAGATGCTTTTATGAATTGTTTAAGCAAAAAAAAAGGGATCATTTCCATTTCAAATACAGTTGATGAATGTTTATATCCTGTTGTGTACTGTAGAAATGCACAAGTGCGGTGTGCTTCGTGTCTTTCTAGGGAATTCAGTTCATGCAGATAAGAAGTTTCTTGACAAATACATGCCCCAGTTCATGAAACATCTTCATTATAGAATAATTGATGTGAGCACTGTTAAAGAACTGTGCAGGTAAGGGCTGTATTTAGGATCCATTCATTTGCCTTGTTTATCATGTTTTAATTGAGAATTTATAGAAAGTAATTGAACAGAGCTGTAGAACTGAGGGTGCCAGTGGGTTATAACTTCCTCATCCCATTCTTGCTTAGCCAGGACCTTAATTTATTCTGGAGTGGTAAGAACTGGGGGAAGCAATGTCAGAGATCTTCCATAGAAGGCTCATTTATCCAGACTGTTTGTTTGGGCACCCGTTCTGGGCCAGGTGCTGGTCTGTCTGTGCTGGGAACAGACAGGTGAAAAGCCCTTAAGTGACTTAGAAGCTAGTGAGTTGAAAGCTGTATGAAAAAGATGACCTAGAAATAAGCTGCATGATGCCCTTGGTGATGGAAATGTACATAAAGACTACTGAGAGCCCAAGGGAAGGAGCTCATACCTGCCGGGGTGAAGGGAGTGGGAAGTCAGAGAAAGCTTTTGATGAATAGTTTTTAAGTTGAGATTTAAAGAAGAGTGGAAATTTTGCCAGGTATGTAAGTGAGGAGCGAGTGTTCCAAAGAGTGCACAGAGGGTGGAACACATGAGGGAGCAGGAAAAGAAGGGCAAGATGTGTTCAAGGAGTTACAGATAAAGTTGTAGTACAAAGTAGGAGGTGTGAGAAGGTGGGAGGTGAGGCCACGTTATGAAGGGCATATATGCCATTTAAGGAATTTCACATTTACCTTATATAAGGGATAGGGCTCCTTAAAAGTGTTTAGGTGCAGGAATGAGTGTCATGGTGAGGTCATTCTGATTAAGGCAAGAGAGGAGGTTGGGAAATAAGGAGACTAGTGTCTTCTTGGAGAGAGGAGAAATAGTTAGTGAAATGGCGGCTGGGTGGCAGTCAAAGGCCTGGAGATAAAATATTTGAGGACGTCATTTGGCATGGCATTCAGTGCTTCAGTGGAGGCAGTGAGTATCAGGAAGACATGTCAAGTGCTTCCCATGTTTCTCATTGGGTAGCGGGAGTGAGTGATGGAACTGTTCAAAAATGAAGGGGGAAATAGGAAGAGTAGAGCTGGTGTCTGGGGGGAAGGGAGGTCTTTAGGGCCATGAGTGTGGTGTTATACACTTTGAATTGGGAGGGTCTGACAGACCCTTAGGTGGAGCTGTCCAGTAGGCCATTTGGATGTCCATGACAGAAACTCAGGAGAGGTCTGGGCTGGTGTGTGTAGGTGGGCTCCCACACTGAGGAACTTGACCAAGGAGAATGCCTTAGAGTGAAGCGAGAGGGTGGAAGGCAGGGTCTCAGGCAGGGACCACCTTGAGAGTCACCTCCCAGGTACCTGTGTCAGTGTTCATGAATGACTTAAAGGAGGTAATTGTTCCATGTACTTGAGACAGTTTCCTTTGAGAGTTCCATTTTTGCTGTGTAGACGCTGGTATCCAGAAGAATATGAATTTGCACCAAAGAAGGCTGCTTCTCACAGGTAAGTTTGACTCACCAAGCTCTGGGCAATCTGATACACACCTGGCCCCCAAACACCCACCACTGAAATGTCTCTGCACTCTTTTTCCTTGGGAGAAAAACGAAGGCCAGTTAGCACGAAGCCAGCTTTCTGTTGCTAAGGTTATCGGGGAACCTGGTCAGGAGTCCAGTGTTCTGTGCAGAGATGTATAGATAGGGTTTTATGTCCCTTGCAGTTTTAAAACTGTTGGGTGACTTGGTTTGTAGGTACATTGACACAGTCTGTCACCTCTGGTACTGAGCAGTATTAATTTCCCTTGCAGGAAATTAGTTGGAACTTGTAGCCATTTAAAGTCAGGATGCCGAGCAGTCGTATCATACAGTTAACCCAACTTTGACGGTTTTCGGTTTTTCCAATTGTTTCTTTTATGTCTGCAGCCTTAGGCACAGATGCACAAGGGATTTAAAGCTCTTGTGTTTCCAATGCCCTCTTTACTTCTCTTTTTGCGCTAGTCTTCCAGAAGGAGCATAAAACTCGACAGGAGTTCTGGCAGCTGGCTTCTAAAGGCAGCTTTTGGTTCATTCATTTACCGAGCTCTTGCATGTGCCGTGCGGTTCCAGGCAGACAGACAGATGGGTCCCTGCTGTAGAGTGGGGCAGTTTGAGGTTTTTGTGGGGCTTACATGGACGGCAGCATGGTATCACAGGTCTGCAACGCCTTTTCTGAGGCTACAGGCCTTTGATGTTTTGTATTTCCGAATTTCTTAGATTTCAGAAAGGTAAAAATGTACTTGCAGTGTTTACCGTGATGAAACACCCCACACAAGGCTGAGGAAGCACCTCATTGTCAGACGCACAGGTCACATTTCTATAGTGAGACGTACAGATATTCTCACCAGATGGCATCATGAATGACTCACGTGGCGGGGTCATATATGCTGTCAGATAATGGTCATAAAGGCACTTTGGGTTCTCAGATCTTTTTTGGACCTTAGTGTCGTGGATAAGATGTTGTGTTTCCTGAGTTTAGCCAGAGGCTGTGTTTTTGACAGCTGTAGCTACCCTTCCCACTGCACGTCTGCGACCCGGGAAGAAAGCAACAGGATCGTGCTAACCGGAGAAACGACTGTCATAAAACGTTGGCTGTGAGCCTGTGCAACTGCTTCTCTAGAAGAGGCCTTTGGCCCATCCTTCAGGGCTTATTGATTTATCTAGAGTATTACTAGAGTAGTATCACCCTCTCTAATAATCTTGGCTACCTGCTTTCTCAGACTGCAGCAAGTGAGAAACAGCATGTTGGAGGAGGAGAAAGACTCTCAGAGGCAGGCAGTCACTGATTATAGCACAAATCACCCCCAGAGAGGAGGTTGCCCCACTTTCATGGCTAGGACTTGTCTGATAATCGATGTTTATTATGCTAAGTCACGTTTGAGTATGTCAATGTGTTCTCTGCAGGGGTGTCATTAAGTATGCCACTGTTTCCCAAACTGTGTTCCATGAGTGGTTAACAAGTACTTCCTGAATGTGAGTTTTAGAGACGAGATAGATACAGTACACCCCCCTCTTGGGACTTCATAATACACATTAGTCTATCGTACAATCTGTAAAGAACTTCCACTAAGGTGTTCCTAAACTTAGTTGACCATGGAATTCCATTTTCGGGGGACGCCTCACCACCTTATGGAACAGTTTGGGAAACTTGGATCTCTTATCTGTTCGATTTTTTTTTATCAAACTTAAAAAAAAAAAAGAACAAGCCACAGTACTTAAATTTGCTTTGTGGGAATGTTCTACCTCTTGGTGATTGTCAAATAGTGGCACTTAGAGTAGAACCTGCTTTTCTTTAGTGAGTTATGCAAAGTTACTCTTTTTAAAGTGACTGTCATCTCTGCGTGTGGACATTCATTCAGTACGGTGTGTTTGCTTGTAGGGCACTTGATGACATTAGTGAAAGCATCAAAGAACTTCAGTTTTACCGAAATAACATCTTCAAGAAAAAAACAGATGAAAAGAAGAGGAAAATTATAGAGAATGGGGAAAATGAGAAGACTGTGAGTTGATGCCAGTTCCTTGATGCCACCCCATAGTTCTCTGGAAGCAACTTCGGGTGGTCTTTTTTTTTTTTGGTTCACGCTGATTGCTTGGCAGCCCCTGCTTTCAGTTAACTTGCCTCTCCAGATTATTCAAGTAGACGGCACCTGAAATACCATTTTTTCTTCTAACATGCTGTCTCCATTTATGACACAGCAGCTCCTTTGTAAGTACCAGGTCATGTTCATTCCTCGGTACATACCTGCATTTGCTTTTAGGCCACTTCTTTTGTTTTAAAAGATAATAATAAAAATAAAGCTAGTTCTATTGAAATGCAAACCTTTTTGTACCATCGATTCTTTAGTAGTTTAATCCCTGCAAAAGGATGACTGTCTTTCTGAAGTGGTGTGGCTAGTGTTTAAATTCTCACGCCATTAGGAAGGGATTAAAATAAGTTCAGGAACCTGTTCTGTTTTGTTTTACAAGCCAAGAGCAGAAGGACAAGATCCAGAGAAGCAAATTTGGGCTCATCGGTTACAGGTTTCCCCCATTATCTGACAGTACAAACGATCTTGTTTGGTAAGATTCGGGAGACTGTGTTTTGGGTTTGGGAACACTGTTATCACTAGCTTATATGAATAAACTTTTGAGTATTCCTAGACCAGATCATACCAAACAGGACTGGACTGAGGGAAAACCTGTTTAGGTATTGACCTCTGAAACAGCTTCTCTTGACTACGTGCAAGAAAGTCAGGTAAGTGGTGAGCCGAGAGTCTTTCGGTAGTTGCTGAGGTTGCCTGAATAGATCCAGGTTTGGGGCAGTCACTGCTGGGTTTATGGAATGCACAAAGCTGACTGCTCTGGGTCTAATGGCACTTGAGAAAGGATTTCACTTTGTGCTAACTCCCGAGGATTGCACTTCAGAGCACAGTGTGCAGGTGGGTCTCGGCCAGAGGGTGCATTAGAGCCTACAGCTCACGTTGGCACATGCCTCCTTAAGAAATCAGGCTTGGGAAAGGCCCACCAGAGATCTGCCTTTCCTCTAGGACCTGGGTTATAATTTGACAGTTGTACTGAGGTCCGATTACACTCCTCACTCTATTGTGGCCCTACTGTGCACACAGCACTGCTGCAGGAGACTTACAGATAAAGGAATGACTCAGCTGGATCACAACGATTGCATAATTTTATCTACAAAATTGTTTTACTTCTACAACAGCCTTATGAGTGAAAAGACTATAGCTTTAATAAATTAGGGCTCAAGTTCAAAATGTCATAAGTGTGAGTTGATAAAAATGGAAGACTGCTGATTTTTCTGACTGGTGCTCTTCATGCTTTCCGGAAGGAAGCTGGGAGCTCATGCACCAGCGTTAGCTTTGGAGGATGGGACTGTCTAGTAAAGAACAGGGCGCTTGAGTGGAACTTTGGGTGCAGAGCTCAGCTCTGTGACTTCATGAGCGACTGGCAAATTCACTTCTCAAATCCTCATGTCTTCATGAAATGAGGATGACGGTACCTAACTCAAAGCGTTGTTAGAATGAAGTTAAACACTGCTTACATTGTCCTGAGCTCCGTGCTTGGTATGTGGTGAGCACACGGCAGTGAGGGCCAATGCTTGATCATAATTGGATTGGCTGGATTGACTCAGTCCAGAATCCCTGGGAAATAATCCAGTGATCAATGAGCACTGGTGACCGGGGAAATCATCTTAAATCATTGTCCACCGAATGCTGGTGAGTGACTACATCATGCTGAGGGCTGTTAGAAACTTTAATCACAGTGTAGCCTTGACTTGGCTTAGTGCTTCCAAATAAAATACGGCCAGACAGTCTATGTCCTTACTTGGCACTCAGGAATGTTATGCATCCTGATGTAAGAATTGAAATGAAAACACTGGGGTTGAGGGAGAGGTTCGCTGGAAGCACATGCTGCTTGCTCTTCCTGGCACAGGATCTTGCCCCCACACAGCTGGCTCCGTTGTGCTTCAGGTGAACTGTTGAAGCCCTACTATTGAGTTTTCTTAATAACTTTAACCCCTGGTGTTCATTTCAAAGCCTCACTCACATGAATGGTTGGTCCCCTTACTGATTTAATCCTCTGTTCTGTATCTTTGTTATGTGGCAGGGTTCTGTCACTTAACGTCACACGTGTTAAACTTTTAGTAAAGTAGTTGGCAGTGTGCAGGGTACGTGCATGTGGTCTGAACCAGGTCTGGATGAAAACACGATGGTTCAGTGATTAGCTCACTTTTATGAGTCTGCTGAAAAATAGGAAGTCTGTAGTGCTTGTAGTTTATTTCACAGGGGATTCCTGAAGCTATGAAGTAATTTCTTGAACTGCAATGCAAATTGGTTTAAATATAACCACAGCCTTAAAAAATGACCAGTATGTCTGTTTAGCAGAGCGCAGCGTTCAGGGCTCCTGACGCCTTTTCATTCGGTGGGTCTTCTGTCTGCCCTGTAATTATCCTGCAGGCCTCGGTCTGGGATCGCCAAGGTGTTGTCTGTGCGTTGTGCTCGTGAGGAGATGCCTTAGTCCTGTGCTCCAGTCTTCAGTCAGTTGGCCTTGAGTGCTCTTATAATCTAGCCTGCGTGCTGAGGGTGGGAAAGAAAGACCCCTTTTCTTCAGCACTTTAGCCAGAGGGGGTAAGAATAGATGCTGAGACACCTGTGTTTTCTTATTTGCAGTGCAAAGTATGTCTTCATTAGCTAGCTGGCAGGCTCATAGGGAAACTGGTAGTTTCCTTTGGTAGAACTAGTGTTCTTATCTATAAACCTTAAAAATAAAGGAACGTTTGTCATAATGTTCAAATGCATTTTTCTCGTGAAACAAACTTTGATAAATTGACGCCTCGCATGCAAACCCCATATGTGCAAATGCCCTAACACCTTGAAAGATTAACAAGTAATGAGGACCATGGGAAGTTGGTTGCTGCTAGGATAAGCCATGGGTAGCTGATTGATGAGGGCGGAAGCTGTAAGTTGTGTATTGATAAGGCAGAAGCTATTATGCTATGTGTATTGACTGACATATACCATATTTATTGTCAAAATTAATTGAATTTTAGTTATTTGAGCAAAGTCTTTAATTTTATGTGGTCCTAATAAAGCCAAAATCACAGTGCTAATATAAACCAAGACTTCCTCCTCAGTTCAATATTGTCTATTAAGCGGAGAAATACTTGAAGTTTCTAAGGTGTAGATAGATATTAGATCTTTTCAACACATAAGGTTACATATGTAGAGATAAATGGAAAAGTTATTTTTATTTAGCTTGATTATGGTGACCTTTATACAATGTGCACACACATACATAAAGGGTTGTGCACCTTATACATACACACACTCATATATGTAGTTTCTATGTTAACTATAACTGAATAAAGTTTATAGATATATAAGTGTGTGCTACTGAGAAAAAGGATTATAAGTCTTCGTTCCACTAGAATGCAGACAGATGTCATAATTACTTTCACAGCGTGATTTCTAAGTTGAATGTTTAGGAACTACATGAGTGTAGATTTGCTCTTGGGTTTAAAATGCCACTGGTATTCTATGAAACAGAAGACAAAGGTTTCTCATTAGGAATCAACACTAAAAAATGAGAAGACTGTGGGATGTTGAGCTCTGTGCTCAGTGAAAAATGCATTCTTGTGCAAATGAAAACACCCTGGCCAGCCTGCAGAATCCTTGGGGACCCAGGGTAAGTAATTTGGGTGGGATGATGACAGTGTGGACGTACTAAACTGTACACTTAAAAATGGCCAATTTTATGTAATGGTAATTTACCTCACAGAAGAAAGATGCATAATTTGCCTTGACCCATTTTTGGAGTGATCCTGTATTAGGAGCAGTGTGTTGTGGGAACGAGCCTGAAGTTGCTGAACCCTGGGACCTTTGCTGGTGCCTTTGGAGAGAGTCACAGACTTCCCTTTGTTCCCCATTTTGGAATAGCAGGAAGTGAACGATTTAGGAAGATTCTTTTATGTCAGCGTCAAAGTCATAGAAGGAATTGCTTGTTTTGTTTACGGCCAAAGGATATTTGAGAAATTAATACCCCTGAGGACCACACAAGCTTCTTCTTATCCCCAAATTTAGCCATGTAAGCTGGAGGAGATGTTTCTGAATTGAGTTAGCTGTACTTGCTGGATAATGCGGATAATAGGCCTATGCGAGACTCCTTTGGAAATCCAGTTCAATTCTGTTTCTTTGGAAAATGTTTCCACTTTGCATTCCATCTCCTCAGACCCCAGTTGATATTGCACAGAGACTTCGTTGTTAAGTTAGAGCCCACGTACCTTGTACTGTTCAGGTCCTGCATTTATTTTTCTTGTGCACGCGTTCTCATCTTAACCATTCCAGGGGAGCTAAAGAACCTTGCTAGACCCTCTGCCTTTGTATTCTGTCTTTGAATCTTTTGTGAAAAAGGTTGAGACAATTCACTCAAATCATTCCATGTTCACATATAACACCCAGCAGAAAGCAATTTTGGTAGAACTGGAAAGTAGGACAGATGTAAGGGGCAGTGAAGAACATCCTACCCATCCTGAAGTAAAATAAGAGCAAAGGTTGCTCCTGTTCCAACTATTTATAAGTTTCCCAAAAGTGGGGACCACATAACATGCTTCCAGGGTCATCTCTTACTGGAAAGAGAGTCTTCCTCCTCAGACTATCAGTACCTGTTTTACGCAGCTTTGGGTTTTATCAATAGTAAAAATTTTACATTAACTACATGCACTGTGGAGATGGCCAACTTACTTCTCCTAATAACGAAGTTAAAACTTGTTTCCTGTCACCATCATTTCGTAAATAAAAAGGGATTTTAATGGAAGGATATGATTTCAGAATAAAGCACTTGTACTTTGAGTACATTCAGCTTTGTGGAAAATCTAAATGTGTTCCTGTTTTTTTCCACTGCTCTTTAGATTGATTCAAAAGCACACCAACTTCATCCTGGGGCTTGGAATCCATCCCCAGACTGGAGTTGGGGGATCACTGTTGTGTTTGAGGCTGGGATTTCTGCCTAAAACCTCCACCTGGAGGAGTAGGAAAGCAAAGTGGTGTTTTGTGTTAACCCAAGTTTTTCTTTTTTGCATTATTAAATGGAAGTCTTCTGGTGGTCTAGTTGAGATTAAGTTGTTAATGAGAATCGCAGGAAGATGCTTTGTCAGTTTTATATCCTTGTTGACCTTCCCAAGTATTCTAAGAATGCTGCACATTCTCTACTTGAATCTGGAAACTTTGACATTATGAAATTATTCTCATGTGACCTTTCACTATAAAGTGGCTAATGTTTAAACACTGGCTTTCTGAGGATGGTTGCGGTAAGGAGAAAATATGCGTTTTAAAGATTCAGAAAAAGTCTGAAAAAGTAAAGGTAATTTCATTTGCATTAATACTAAACCTAGTTGCGGTTTGAAGAAATGTTTCCTGTGGTTAGTACTGGCTTGACAACTACATTTAAACACTGGATTACAGCAAAACCCTTGGGAACGGAGTGTGATCCCACTGATAAAAACAGTTCTGAAATTACAGGGGATAATAGTCCATGCTTTGGAAATTCTCCTGTGGAAACATACGGCTCACCTACTAAAATGTGACTGCACACCTCCATATTTCTGGAGATTTACATTAGGTTCTCTTTAGTTGATAGTGAGAAAATGAAGTTCATTCTTTTCTTTACCATTTCAACACATACTTATTGAAATTCCAGTTTTGCTGAGTATGGTCTTAAAAACTGGGCATCTAGCCAGGCCTTAGACATAGCTCTGTCTGTACTCACAGGGCTTGTGTTCTAGTGAACAAGATATAAGATGTAAGTAAAAACACACCAAAAACTTGCAGTACTAAAATAATAGTTGTGAAGTTAAATGGTGGAGGGACTGGGGAGGGTACTTTAAAAAGGATGGCTGGTGCAGTTTGCCTTAATTAGGTGACATTTTCATCCAGAAAGATGGGGAGGAGACACCAAGAATTGTGGGCTTTCAATAACCAGGAACTTGGTGTGTATCTTTGGATCTGTAGTCAGCTGGAGCATTATGAGCTGAAGGGAATGGGGGCAGAAGCTCTAGACTCTAATAAAACTCCAGTAAGTATTTGTTTAGTGAAGGAGCAGGAAATTATGCAGCTGTATTCTGGCAAATCCTTACTGCATACCACAGTCCTTACTGCAGACCCAAAGGAGCAGGGGTGGCTGAGAGGGGGGTGTCATCAGAGATGAGAGTTAACAAGTCAACTCAGACTGGAACAGTTGTCTCAGTCTGTACCTGTATTTTAGGTTCCACATCATAGGCCCTGAAATTTGAATTCATCATAGACCAGTCCCTAAAGGAGGACTGTATTCTAACCAAACAGACAAGGAACTGATGTGCAGTTCTGAGGGCTGGTCACTGTACGTCGGGGCAGTCTTCTCTCATGACCAAAGCATCTTATGAATGTGTGCTGAATGAGGCATTCCTTTGTCTAGCATCAGGGCACTGGGAAAACAAGTTTGTAATCAGAGAGTGATTAGATTTAGAATAGGATCAAGAAGATCTTGAGGAATATTCTGTATGGATGAAATTGAAGCCTGATGAAAGAGGCCTTTGCTTCTTGATGAAGCAACCTTGAATGTTACAAGTGCCGTATGGATTCCTTGTCTTTTAGATTAATCTGTGCTTTTATGTCACCGGCTTGTCCTGCTAGTTTTCTTTCTCATTATTTTGCTTCTTTTGATTAAATTTTTTGCATTTTTTTGTTTGTATGTCATGTTTTTCATGATTATAAAATAGCATTTTTTTTGGTATTTGCATTGTAGAAAATAACCACACTGTGTAGAGAAGGTCACTGTGACCTAAACTAGTCTTTTTTTCTGTGTTTCCATATATATATATATATATATATATATATACACACACATATATACATATAGCTCTCAGGGAACAGGCTTTAAAATGCAGCTCTCTGTCATAAATATTTCAGATTGGTAGCTGTTTGGGTCACAGGTGACAGCAATTCAGCAAAGGCTTCTGCTTTAGCAAGGTCATTGAAGTTGTAAGATTACAATACAAATATCCTCATATTTTAAAAATAATGTAAGTAATCCGAGTGCAAATAGGAGATCATCAGTAACCCAATAATTTTAATAGTTCTCACTGAAGGAGGGCATATTTCAGCAGAGATTTATTCATTAATTTTTTTAACAGATAGTTTGGGACTTTTAAAAAAAGATTTATTTTTACTTATTTTTACATACAAGAACAGGGGTATAGGCTAGAGGTATGGGGTGTGGGGAGTGAGAGTATTCATCAGAGATGGAGTTTGGGGCAGAACAGGCAGATCTATTGAAATACACTGCTAAGGGGAACAGCTGGCGAGACAGCAGAAGTCTGCTGTGCCATATATGGGTTAGCTTCCTAGCTGGGGATTGAACTCAGGCCATGCCACAGTAGCTGGTGATAGTTTGATAGACCTCCCACATGGGTTAGGGTTAGGGTTAGAACATTTAATGACCTCCCAGCTCAAACAGTTCTCTCTTTCTCTTGTTTATATCCCATTCTGGTCTCTTCTTTTGCAGATTCTTTTTCTCACATCCCTTAGACAGAATATCATTTCTTTAAATATTTCAATATTATTGCTATTAGGACTCAGAAAAAAACCCAGTAAACATAATATGATTGTTGTACTTAAAAATTAACAATGATTTCTTTTATCATCACACACAGTATATCCATTTCCCTATTCTGTACATCTCATATATAACTTGTAGTTGTATTGTATTGATGAGATTTAGGTTTGACTTACTATGTTTCCCTTCCTGTACTCAAAATTCTTTGCAGCTGACCTCTAAATGCAGCAAGGAGGGAAGCAGCTTCAGCTCCTGGACAAAGGCAAGGAATCTAGAGAGTTATTTTGAAGTCAGATCATTTTACCCTGGTTGTCTCCTGGTAAAGAGTAAAAGATGAAAGAGATGACTCAGAATTGAATAGATAATGGGGGAAAGTGGCCAAAGGAATATCTCTTGGATGATGAACTGCAGGACTAGTGATGACTAATCTAAAACTTTAGATTTTATTTTTCTGTGTTTAAATTCATAACTATATTTTTTTAATTTTTAAAAGATTTATTTATGCATACAAAAGCTGGGGTAGGGACAGGTGAGAGTCACGGGAGGTGAGAGGACTCACCAGAGACAGAGTGGGGAGCAGAACGCGCAGATTGACGGAAATGCACTGCTGAGGGGAGCAGCGAGCGAGACAGAAGAGGTCTGCTACGCCATGTAGGTCAGCTCCCTGGCCAGGGATCAAACTCTTGCTGCTGTGCCGTGGATGCTTCACAGTGCAGCGCTCAACCCGCAGCACCACCAGGGAGGCCCTAAAAGTTCAAATAAATAAAGTTTAAATCTACCTTTCACCAAAAAAAAAAAAAGTCAGTGTTTTGGATCTAGCATAGAGCCCAATAGGATATAAGGTATTATAGGAACTTTTATATATATGAATATAAACATATATATGAATATAAACAAAATATAAAAATATATATGAATATAAACACATAGCTCTTTATTTGAATGGCTGGCCACTTAATGTCTTTTAATTTCATTTACTTATAGTGGTAATGAAATGGTACCAAACCTGCTTGTTCAAGATCAATAGAAATAGAATTTTAATGAAGCTTGTGAGTATATACATTTAAAGGTGTATGTTGTTTTATTCTCAGATTTGATCAAAATATTTTTAGTTTTCTTTTTGGTTTCCACATGACAGAATTGAATTAATTTTACCCTTCAGTTCAAAACATATTACTGGTCAATGCAAATACTCTTTTGTTTTCTGTTATATTCTCTCATCTCTACTTTCATTTCCCCCACCCCTATTTTATTAGATATATGTTCTTCCATTCTACTTTTTGTTGTTGTTAATGCAAATGATATGTCTTTTTTATGCTAAGCTGTGCTTATGAGATTGTATCACTAAATAGACATTTAGCTTAATAAATCTTACTTCCTTACTACCTCTTAATTCCTTAATATGTACAGTCCACATTTTACTTTTTGGTGTCTCACAAATACCTGCCATGAATATTTTACCACATGTGTCCTATGCCAGGGTTTTGTCCGGAGTAGATAACCAGGGGTGAGGGTTTCCGGGTCCTTGGCTATCCCTTCCCATGATTTCTCTAGGTCCATCATGTTTTCCGTGATGGCTGCAACGGTTTTAATTGTGGCCAAAAGTACAATATTACCATTTTCCTAGATCTTAGTACTTAGAATGAAATGAATGGCTAATTTTGGCTACTTGTTAGTGCGTAAAATAGAATTTCCTTATTTAATTTGCTTTTTTTTTCTGGGTGGGAAAGAATTTGAGCATGTCTCACATGTATGACAGCTGCAAACTGTTTATTCCTTGTTCATTTCTTCCATGGGATTTCCTATCTTTTTGTGAATGATTTTCATTTCAGTGATCTATTCCTAACCTAATGTTCATCTTTGCATCAACTTACTTAAACAAGGACCTTAACTTTGTTGTCACAATGGTCACAAAAACTCCTTAATGTCTGTTCTTTGAAAATATTGTATAAGAGTCCTCTACCTCAAGATCATGAAGATATTCTTTTATATAACCTTTTATTAGCTTTAGATTTTAATTTTGCTTTCATGATTTATTTTTTCTTGTCCTTGGAATCACATCAAGAGACTATGTGAGGTAAGAATACTGCTTTATATTTTCCACGGATTTTCCTTCACTATTTGTAAATAACTCTTTGCCCACTGACTTGTGATACCACCTCTATCACACACACAGCTTTCCTATTTAAATAACTTTATTTCTGGGCTCTTTCTTCTTTCCTCTTGGACTTTCTTTGATTCTATGCCACTGTTTTTTTTTTAATTGTGGTTTTGTGTTATGTCTTAATTTTTTTTTTCAAAAAAATTTTTGTACAATAACCAATAAAAACAAGTTGCATTTTACATATATACTAGCAAGCGTCAGTTAGGAAATGAAAATTTAAAAAGATAGCTATTACAGCAGCATGGGAAAACTGAAGCATGCAATAATAAATTTAATAAAAGTTTTACAAAACCCTTATGAAGAAAATGACAAAAATAGATTGAGAGAAATTAAAGGATACTTAAACAAATTGCTAGTGATTCAGGAAAATCTCAGTATTATATGAATATCAGTTTTTCTAAGTTTTATTTATAGTGTCAGTACAAACCTCACAAAAATTCCAACCTTATTTTGTGAATCTTTGATAAAATGATTCTCAAATTTATATTAAGGTTCTAAGGCGTAAGTATTGGTCCACTCTTGGAGTGTAAGGATAAGGAGGGGAGAAATGAGATTCTAGAATTTGGGCAAGTGTGGAATATTGTAGGTATGGACAAAGAGAAGAGCGGTGCAGAATCGAGGCTCCAGGAAGAGAACCAAACATTAAAACATCCTTGAGGGCCTCCCCTGGTGGCGCAGTGGGTTAAGCAACGCACTACGAAGCAAATCACAGCCACTGCAGCACGAGTTCGATCCCTGCTGCCGGCCAGGGCGGG
>JAGFMF010011382.1:111230-137979 GCA_019455555.1 Galemys pyrenaicus
TCTGCTCCCCGCTCTCTGTGGTGAATCCTCTCACCCCCCCACACCTCTGGCCTGTACCCCAGTGCTTGTATGCATAAATAAATAAATCTAAAAAAAAAATAAAATAAAACATCCTTGATATGCAACAGATGGTTTTCAAACAAGTGGAGAAAGGATGATTTTTTTTACCCCAATAAATATTAATGGGACAAGTGGGTGCCCATGTTTTAAAAAGTTAAACGTGATTCCTATATCACACCATACACAAATAAATTCTAGGAAAATATCTATTTTCTGGGTAGGTAAGAATTTTCTAACCAAGACTACACTCATACATACATGCCAAAATCAAAGTAAAAGTGCATGTGCACCAACTCTTACATAACTTTACAGAAAAGAAGACTAAGTCCAATTTGATCAAAGATTTGTTCTTGAAATCACCATAGAAACACAAGTCAGAAAATTGTCTTTATGGTAGCTGGTAGTGGAGAGAATTGCAAATCATATAATTGACAAAAACTGATTGAAGTACCTAGAAAGGTTAAAAAAAAAAGTAGAAAAATGGGGAAAACATGATAAAGGTAACTTCACAAAAGAAGAAACCTGAATGTCATCAGTAAACATGAGAAATTGTTTAACTTTGTTATTAATTAGGTAATTCTAATGTAAACTACAATTCTACAAAAATCACAAAAACATTCTTGCCAGATGTCTGATAATACCTGGGATCTACAATGTGGTGTAGTAGGAACTCTTTAGCATTACTGATGA
This sequence comes from Galemys pyrenaicus, assembly GCA_019455555.1. Taxonomy (NCBI): domain Eukaryota; kingdom Metazoa; phylum Chordata; class Mammalia; order Eulipotyphla; family Talpidae; genus Galemys; species Galemys pyrenaicus. The sequence continues at coordinate 111,981 of JAGFMF010011382.1, forward strand.
GAATGTAAATTTGCTCATTTACTTTGGAGACTAATTTGGCATCACTTAGTAAATTTATGTGTATATCCTAAAACCTAACAGCTCTACTTCTGGATATTTAACCTGGAGAAAATCCTGTACATATCCAATAGAAGACAGGTGTAAATATATTTATAGCAGCATACAAAATAACCCAAGTGTTCATCATCGGTAGAAGGTATCTTTGTATGTTTATTTGATATTGTAATACAAGCAGTATCTGTAGCTATAAGAAGCAACATGGATAAACTGAAAAGAAGCCTTAAGCAAAATCACCAGTCTACAAAAGAATACATACAATATGATTCCATTTAAACAAAAGTAAAAAAGAGTCCACATCAAGCAGTGTATTTTCAGGAATGTGTATACATAGGTAGGGCAACTAGACAGTCAGGGAAGGACTCAGGACAGTGACTTACTTTTGCAAGGTAGGGAGACGATGTACTCGGAAGAGGGGCACCCAGGACACATGGAAGGTTTTGGCAGTATTTCTTTTATGTATGCAAAATGCGATATTTACCTCTGTACTTTTTAAAGAAAATAACACTTTGAAAAAATGTTTTGTTTTTCAGTATATATTCTACAAAAAATACAGTTAAAAAGTTTAAATGTTATATTACAACCTACAGAGGCATGACATAGAGGATCCTACATTTTATAATTCATTATTAGTTTTTAATATTAAAGTATTTCCTAAATATTGTTGATAGCTCACAAACTCCTCATGCAGTGCATTTATGTAGCTTGAAGTCTTTAACCCCTCCCTTTAATTTTCTCTTTAAAGCAGTATTTAAGAGACTACATTTTAATTTTCAGGCACATAGAGAGTGTTTAGTTTCTCTGCTCTTCCCCTTCCCCCTTCCCTCTCTATAGCTGTTGCTGTTTCTCTGTCTTTATAATAGTACCACATTATTCTCAAAACACATAGTCTCTATGAAGGTAATCTTTTTGACATTTATTGAATTTTTTATTTGTATTATAGCTTGAAATAATGTACTTTGATGTACCTAGATAAATAAAAATACAAAATGTACTTAGATAAGTAAAACTACCGTTATTGAAATTCCTGCAGTGAAAATAATTTTGGTATTGCAATTCCGAAACTCTCTGCTCCATTCCCCTTTCCCCATTATATCCTTGGTATTAATATCTCTGTTTTGATAACTTCAGGTTTTTTAGTACCATAACCATAATGATATTACAGAATAGACTTTGATTTTGTGTTTATATGTATTGTTTGTTGTCAATTTAAAGTATTCCTAGCAATGTATGAGAGTTCCCATTTCCATGTCCCGTGGTAAGTAAATATTTGGCTATTTGGAAGGAAATATATATACATGCGTGTGTATACATATAATGTGTTATGTATCATATATAATACATAGAAAGGAGACATATCTATATATACACATATACATATATACATTTCACTTACATTTTATTAATTTACTTATAGGGTAGGTTTAACATTTTGTCCATATATTGTTTAGTTGTCATTCTGTTTGAATTATGCCAGTGACTAATTTTGTATTGTGAAAACAATTTTTTTTAAGTTAATTTGTATATTTAGGATAACATCATCCCTTGTTGCAACCTCCTCCTCCCCATCCTCCGACACACACCCAGTTTGATATGTTTTTTAATTTCAGCTTGTTTTTCCCCTTTTTCTTCCTCTTCTGCAGGGACAAATACCCCCTTCTTTTTCTTAATTCATGTAGAGCAGTTTAGTCTTTTTTTATTGCAGGGAGAAGATGATCACTTGGCAGAGATAACATAGTTCAGATTGCAGAACTGAGTTGGAGGTTGAAGTATGTGAGTTCCATTACCGGCTAGTTCTGTAAGTCAATGACTATCACATCTATTCCAACAGCTTCCAGATAGTAGATAACTCTGAAATGTAATCTTCCTTGTGATATAATAGTGACCCCAAATCTAAGCATGTCAAGAAAATATAACCTTCTGACTTCCTGACAAAGTTTTATCTCATGCGACTTTAGAAATACACTGTGCTGTGCACACTTTATTAAGCAATTGAAAACAGCTCTTCTTTCTATAGTGAAGGGATAACATTGACATTTGACAAAGGTCAGAGATTCAGAAATTTGACTTATTAATAAATCATGAATGCCAGTATTTTTATATCCTGGTGTGGTAAAAATACTGCAGGATTTTATTTTACACATTTTAGTTTCTACCAAGCATTTTAAGCACATTGGTTTTCCACTAAAATCCAATCTGCTCCACATTCTTGACTGATAAAAGCTAATTTTTTCTTTTGGTAGGAAGAAGTAGTATATTTTTAAGGAAAATTATGTAGGGTAGTGATCTAGGAAATAGGTAAACCTTAGTACAGGCTTCTCTACACTTCCCAACTTGATTTCAGATGACCCCAAAATAGGGCAAACCCCAATGGGTCCTGGAAGTTGGGAAGAAAGGCATCCATATGCCAGAGTACTAGAGACCATCTGCTAACTGCAAACGGGGAGACTTACCGAAAGAATACATCAGAACCAGCCTACAATATGCTTTTTACACAGTCATCAGGGTCACAGAAGTGAGTAGAGGGAATCATCAGGGAACCCCAGGGGTATCGTTTTGAGAGGAAAGAGTTAGAGGTCAGGCTGGTTAATTAATATTGGGTCAAAAGTAATCACCATGACACGAATCGTGAGCAGCTTAACTGAAGGGCCCCAGGACAAATCCCCACCACTGAGGACAACAGGACTTCCTTCTGATACACCTGAGCTTTTCCATGGCACAGTGACCAGTGGCCCCGGCACGGGGGAAGACCACTGTCCGCCACAGAACAACTATTAAGCAAATACTTGCATAACCTGTATTATATGCCAGGCATTGTTTCAAGTTAGCAGTTCTTAATTTGGGGTGATTTTGCTGCTAGGGGACATTTGGAAATGTCTCGAGACAGCTGGGAAGGGGGTACTACTGACCCCCACTTGCTAGAGGGTAGAGACCAAGGACTCTGTCAAACATGCTAAAATGCACAGGACAGCTCCCCTACCCCCCAAGAGAGAATGGTCAAGTCCAAAGTGTACAAAGCGCCAAGATTGAAAAATCCTTTTTAAAATATTTAACAAATATTGACTCAATCTTGTGACAGTGGCTTATTTTTCAGGTGAGACAACTGAGGCAAGTTTGTAACTAGCTGGTGTCATACATCTCGAGAAGAGGCCAGGCCAAAGGGAAACACATCTACTAGATAAATGCAAGCATTATAGAGAAGAGCTTTATATTAGTGCTAGCCTAAATGAAATTCAAGGTTAGATGATCGACAGAAAGGAGATAGATATATCCTTTCTGTATATATATATATATTTTTTTTTTTTGAGGGGAGGTATTTTTCACAATGAAAATACTCTAGTCGTGAAATTTTGGACATTAAATGTATAACTCCGAAATATATAAAACAAAAGTGTTAACACATGTAGGAAGTAATTGCACTATGGTAAAGCAGCTTTTTACAAAAAAATACTGAAATGTGATTTCAGTCTGTGGTTTTATTCACAGTTGACTTGAGTCCCAGGATGTGGTCCATTCTTGGAAATATCCCATGTGCTCTTGGAAAAACATGTGTGCAGCAGTTTCTGTGTGGGGTGTTTTATGAGATGGCTGATAGGCCTGTTTGCTCCAGCTCTTCATTTAAAGCTACTGATTTCTTGCCCATGTTTTATTTTTTGACCTGTCAATTGTTGTGAGTGGGATATCTTTCTTAAATTGTTATTTTCTTGGTCCATGTAACTTGGTGCTCCATTATTTGGTACATATGTATTTATGAGTGTGTAACACCCTTAATTATAATATCTATCTCTACCTCTTACTACTTTGCTTAATTGGAACTCTAATTTATCAGATATAGGTACCTATACCTGATTTTGTTGTTGTTATTGCTATTTGCTTGTAGATCTGCTTTCCAGCCTTTAAACTAACTTTGTGCTTGTTTCTGTTGTTAATGTGAGTTTCTTGTAAACAACAGAAGGTTGGACTTTGTTTTGAAATCACTTCAGCCACTGAAAATCACTGCATCTTTTCACTAGTGAGTTCCAGACATTTACATTTAAGGTGACCTATTGAGACATAAGTTCTATTTCCATTGTCTTACGTGTTACTACCATTCTCTTGGTTTGACAATTCTCCTGGGGTTAGTATATAATGGGCTATTTGTGTGACCTATTGGATGGTCTGGTCTGGCTGGTTGTAGTGAGTCACTTTGTTACTTCCTCTTCCTCCATGTTAAGTCATTTCGGTGTCTGTTGCCTTGATATTTATTGTTCTGTTGTGTTATAATAATTCTTTTAGGATTTCTTTCACAAGTGGTTTAGTTTTTCTGAGTCTCCTTATTTTTCCTTCTTGATTGTTAACCCTACTGAGTAAAATATTCTGGGCTGGAAGTCTTATTTTTTTTTTCTTAACATCCCTTTTCTGTCCCTTTGTGTTTCTAATATTTCTACTGAACAGTCCACGAATAGTCTGCTTGTTTCCCTTATAAGTTACCTTTTTTCTCCTTGATAATTTTAATATTCTGCCCTTGTCATTGGTCTTCAGCCACCTTGTTGTAATGTGTCTTGGAATGTGTCTGTCTGCTGTTATTTTGTTTGGCACTCTTTAGATTTCTTACATCATAACATCTGGTTTGTTTCCCGGATTGAAATGACGTTCTATAATTATTTCTTTAAATAAATTTTCTGTGTCTTTCTCTTTCTTTTTCCTTTTAGGATCCCCATGATACAAATATTCTTTTCTTTAAGTTGTTGCAGTAGGGTCTTATATTATTTTCACTTTTTAAAATTCTTTTCTCCTCTGCATTATTCTGTTTCCAGCTTTGTGTCTTTGAGCTTGTTAATTCTTTCATCACTTCTGTTTTTCTGCCATTGAGTTCTCAACTGCATTTTCAGCAATTGTATGTCTTGGCTCTTTGATTTCTCATTGTATCTGCCTCGCGTCCCCCTTGTCTTTATCCTGTTGTGTCATATCCTCTGTTGCCATTTTGAGTTTCGTACATGTTGCCAGAAGTGCTGCCCAGCGCTCCCCTTGTGTCACGCTCCTCAGCTTCACTGGGTTAGGACTCCTCCCAGGGCTGTTTTTGCTCCTGTGTGTTGGTGTGTTCTTCTGTGTCATCTGAAATCTTTAAGAGTTGTAATAGGGATGAATTTTTCAGATTGTTGTCTTTGCACCTATAGATTGTAATCTCAGGGCCTAGTACTGGTGATGGGTAGTAGGTATATAAAAGAACCAGGATAGTGGGGCCCCAAAAGATCATCTCCAGGAATTGGAACTCCTCCTGTACTGTGGGTGCCAGAGTCGTGTGGTCCATAGCAGAGGTTTAGATGGCAGAACGTGCACTGGATGTCTGCCCCCCTTGTCCCTCAGGCCAGAGCCTGTTGGCATGCACAGTCACAGAGTGTATGGGTGGTCCATTCTAGCCTTCCCCCCCAAGTTATTTGTTGCTCTTTATTGTGGACCTTCTAAACAATTGTCAAGCTAGATACAGAGGCATTTGCTGCAGTAAACCTCTAAGGGCAGGCCATTGTTTCAAATGAAGAGAGTACAGACTTTTTTATATTCTTGTGGCAATCAAAAAAGCATGTTGTGTCATCCTATCATGATTGATGTTCCTTGTTTCGGCAATGATTTGGTGACTTTGAAGAGAGAATTTTGGTGGAGGGGTGTGGACAAAAGGGCATTTCTAGAAGTCTTTTTATAATAAACACTCCAGTCTTCAAAGATGTTTTCAACTAAGTGATTTTGTGGTGCTATGTTTTTCATGCTTAAGTATAGAGCATCATTTGGGGAAGAGATGCATAAATAGTACTATAATAAATGAACAATAGACAACACTCGTAACCTGCTAGTCTCATTCTTTCTCATTTTTTAGGTGCTGAAGGGTGTCAGGATTTTTTTGATGAACTCATAAATTATGGCTTTCCCTCAGTCAATCTTGCATTAAATCTGATTAGATTAGATGAAGTGTGTCCAGTTTGCCTGGCTCTTACTGAGCAACTTTACTTTTCCATTTTGTCAATATTTCCTTTTTCACTCTAGGATATTTGCCTCAACTTTGCAAAATCAAAACATTTTTACCAAAAGAATCAATGTGTTCAGTCATCTATTTCTAAAGAAATAGTAAAACTGCACACAGCTTTAAAATGACAAATTTGCTGCTATTCCTCAGGGTTTCAAAAAAAATTGAAGTTTAATTTTTAGTGAGGACACTCTATTACAATGGATAAAACATTATGATACACCTTGAATTAAAAAAAGCTAATTAAAAACAAACTGTGATCCCAGTTTTTAAAAATTATGTATGCAAACATAATATAACATTGAGTAAAAAGTTCCATTACAGTTTGTTGAAGCTGTTTTGATTTATAAAGCTATGTTCTGTATGAGGTATACACATTGTTAGTGGAGAAACTGTTAGAAATTGTTTATTACTGTCTTTATTAGAAGCTGATTTGAATGTAGACTTAATTTTTAATGAAACTGTGATGACTTGAACTGAGGAAATTGACCATTTTTAAAACTCTAGAGCCAGATCAGAATACTTGGATACAAATAAATCCCAGTTCTGCCACTAATTAGTTGTGTGTCTTTTGACAAGTACATAACTTTTCTGCTACTGTTTTTTCATTTCTAAATTGGGGATAATTCTAGAGACTAACAGGTAAGGTTGACAAAATGTGCTTGCTGATGGCTTTGATAGGGGGCATATGTGTGAAAGTGATGAGGTTGGAGACAGAAAGAGGAGACTTTGTCCTGGGGCAGTCTGTCCTTTAAATGTGTGTGTAACTAGAAAAGAAAATTGAAAAAAATCATGAGTTTATAGACCAGCAAGAAACTAGGGGAATGTGATGTTTAGAAACCAAAATCATTTGTGATTAGTTGAATTACATCTTGTGTCAGCATATTAGGTAAGATTTACAGCTACTGTTGGATTTAGCCACTTGGTAATGATTGAGACCTTTGAAGAGAGCAATTTTGGTGGAGTGGTATGGACAAAAGCTTGATTGGAATGGTTTCAAAAGAAAAGAGAAAAAGGAGAGAAATAGAAGTGGTTTTTTTTTTTTTTTTGCTTTTAATAAAAGGTTCATTTTAAAAGTGAAAAATAGTATGTAATGCCTGAAATAATAGGTGACATTCAGTATTTTCTGTGTGGCAGACACTGTTTTGGGTACTTCTGTTAACTGGATGACTGGGGAATAAGGAACACAGGCAGTTCTTACTTTATCTGACAGTGCAAGACCCTGCAGTGAATCCCATGCAACGTGATCATAAAAAACAGCGGGAAAGATGAGTGTTCTGTGACCTTTAAGTTCTTTGACAAAATATGTAGACCTTTCTTACCATTCGTTATTAATGTATTGGGAAGTGAAAAAATAGTAAAACTAATATTTTTAGTACACTGTAATTTAAAATATTAGGAACATAGGAAATTAAAGTGTTTTGTTTCACTATGAATTGTAACTAAAATTACATTGAATGGTGCTTGCCTTCTTACTGTGAAACTTACATGTTGTAGAGCAAATATCTTTTGTCTGTCATATTCCTTTTCTACATTTTGATCTGCTCCCAACATTTTACCTTTTATCTTGGAAATATTTCCAAGACGTTCACTTAATGATGGGGTTGCTTCCTCAAACTTCCTGTCACTACAACTCTCTTATGCTCATCTTCATCTTCACTGGGGTCCTCAGGTTAGATATCTTTCTTTTGACCTGAGTATGAGTGGGTCTTCCCTGTACTTTCTACTGCTAACAAGTCAGACTTTGAAAAAAGTGCTGAGGCTCAAGATTGTAATGGGTAGAAGTAACCTAACCGTGGGAAGACTGATATTACAAGTCACAAATTTAAAGATTTAATTGGCTTTAGTTACTGATTCATGAGTCAGTCAGCATCCCTTCCAGATGCTGCTAAGCCTTATGCAAAATGGTGGGTATTTACAGCCAGAAAGAGGGTGGAGCAAGGTTATTAACAAAAGAGGAGATTATTTCAGGTGAAACCTTCTTCCCTGGCAGGCCTGGAGCAAGCAAGGAGGGGTGTCTTATCATGCAGATGATAGGGAATGCCAATGGTCTTGGTTCCTGGACCCATAAAAGGAAAAAGTGTTTGAAGAGAAAGAAAGTGGCCTGGAAAATGCAGAGTTGGGCTGCCTGTCACTACCAGAAGCCAACTGAGGGCCTCCCTGGTAGCGCAGTGGGTTGAGCACCGCACTGTGAAGCATCTGCTGCACAGCAGCATGAGTTCGATCCCCAGCCAGGGAGGGGACACACATGGTTCAGCAGACCTCTCCTGCCTCGCCCGCTGCTCCCCGTAGTAGTGTACTTCAGTCCATCTGCCTGTTCTGCTCCCCACTCTGTCTCTGGTGATTCCTCTCACCTCCCGCACCCTGGCTGTACCCCATCTTGTATGCATAAAATAAAAAAATAAGAAAATCAGAAGCCAACTGAGCAGAGATAGGAATTGAATCCACAAGCTGTACTTTATTGTCAGCAAGCTGGCGATCTGAGAGAACGGGAGGTATTTTACCCCAAAACCTGTTCTGACATCTCATCTCAGGCTGGCCTTTTCTAGCGAGCTAAACAAAGACAGTTAACCCTAAGTCAATAGCCCATTGCAACAGCCCATCACATCTGGCCCAGGTCTTTGTTGTGTCTCCAGAGTTTGTTGCTGCCTCCTTGGTCATCTTGACCCAGATACACCCTATTTTCCTGGGCTTGGGAAAACACCCTGTTTTCCTGATGGCGTCACTGTCCAGCACTTTCTGATGGTGTCGCTGGGGCAGGGCTCTCAGCTGAGAGCAAGAGTTTTGATTCAAAGGGAATTTCACAAGGAAATCATACATTATGCACAAATGAAGGATGATGTAATACATATATATTAAAAAAATAAAAAATTGGGGCCTCCCTGGTGGTGCAAGGGGTTAAGTCTCAGCACTATGAAGCTATCAGCAGACATCACAGCATGAGTTCAATCCCCTTCCAGGGAGCGGACACACATGGTGCAGCAGACCTCTTCTGCTTCACTCACTGCCCCCCTCAGCAGTGTATTTCAGTTGATCTGCCTGTTCTGTTCCCCACTCTGCCTCTGGTAAATTCTCTCACCCCACACCTCTGGCTTGTATCCCAGTTCTTATATACATAAATAAATCTTTAAAAAATATTTTAAAAATGAAAAAAAACACACACAAAGGAAACAGATTATTAATCACAGTGTGTTGCATGCAGCCTATGTTGCGTGTACGAGCAGATTCTTGTACTAGTATGGTGCCCTTCCTTCTCCTTAGACCCTCTCAAAAGTAGTTCATCTTGTCAGTAAACTGAAGAGTGCAGCAGACCGGACCATCTTGCTTTTAGCAGAGTGCAGAGGTTTACAAGGGGGTAGAAGGGAGGAGAGGGCAGGGGCCAGCATGTCTGTCCTTGTGACACAAGTGTTGGGTGACTTGGTTTGACACCAGCTTCTTTTCGTCTTTATCTGGCACTCAGCAATTCTGATGTTGTCTTCATAGCAAGCTCTTTTTCCTTGGAATGTAAAAAAGCAGGGTCGATCAAGCCTTGAGGGAAAAATAAAGGCAATAGGCGAGCTCATCTTGTGGGACAGAGAGATAAACACTTTGTCATTGCATCAGTCATCACTGGTGCTGATCAGTCAACTCCATGGTGATTGGTTTAGGATTATATTCCTGGGAGAGCTGAAATGACAATGAGATTAGGCCTCAGTTTGGGTGGTGACCCAGCGTGCTTGACTCCATCTTGGGCATGCGTGTCTCCGCCCTAGAAACACTGGTTTTGAAGGGCCGGGTATAGTCAACCTCAGCTCAGCTATGCCAGGCCCTGAGATGCGCTGGCAGCTTCACCATTGGTAAACATCTCTGGGGATAGGGATTACTGCCTTTCATCTGGCCAGTCTGACTGATGATTGGTGCTGTTAGGGAAATAAAACTGGGAGAAGAAGAGAACTCTCTCCCAACCCAGGAAACCTCTCTACAAAGGTGGAAGACAAGCAGTTTTGTTATGGATTACACATTTAACCTGAACGTGATGTACATCAGACAATCAACTAAAGAAAATGGAAAGACAAAGAAATCTCAGCTTTTCACACAGCACAGCAGGTGCATTACATACATTCATGTTCTCAAGACTAAGGGTCACTAGTCCTTAGGTGAGGGGAGATGATGGCCATTTTCACGTGTAACTCATCCCTTGGTAATAAACCTGGTAACTGAGGTGACAATCTGTATTTGCTAATTGACTTTATCCAAGAAGACCGATACAGCTGCTCATAGCTCTGTGATAGGTAGTTAGTTAGAATTTGGAGCCAGATGCCTAAGTTAAGCGACTGGGAGATTGGGCACAGTTTTTCCTTGATGTTTCCATTTCAAAGAGATGACTCCTAGGTCAGGGAAAGACTTTCCTGGGTTGTAAAAGTGGAAGGAGTCTTATTTAGCTTTAAAAAGATTTACATACCATCTCAAAAGGACAGAGAAAGAGTTTACAGTGACAAGTTTTCTAAAGGAAATGTTCTAAGAGAAGGTAGGAGAGGGGTGGGGAAAGCATCTTTCCCTTTATACATGAGAGAAATTCAACTTAAAAAAGTTTGTATATATCCTTATAATACTTTTGATCAGAAACTCTTTGAATGTAGTCCAAAGCTTATTTCAGTTCATTTGATCTCATTGGAGACTGGAGAGGAGCTTGTTGTCAACCTCCAAGTAATCACTTTGATTTTGAAGATTAAATTTTCTCCTTCAGGCCACTAATTAATTACTGAAACGATTGCTATCTGAGCCTTTTCTTTTCTTGCTCTGTACACTATATCAACAAATGAAGACATTAATGGGCATGTGTAGCCAACCATGCCTTGGAAAAAATACATTAAATTCTCTTTGATTCTGAATGGTGATGAATATTAAGCAGCAGATGTTGTGCCCCACTGTCCTGGCGCTAGGGATGGAGGATACACATGGCAGGCACGGGGCTGTCCCTCCTGGGGCAGGGACCAGAACCTTAACTCATTTCACACCAGTGCAATGAGGCCTCCTCCTGGAGAAGGACAGGGTGTGTGGAGGCCTCATGGTGAGCCCTACCTAGCATGGGACTGTGAGGTGTCAGATTATGGGGGGCTGACAAACCATGGAAAAGTTTTGGGCCTATAAATTCAGTGTTTAAGGCCTATCCTAGGGATTTTGGTTCTTTGTTTGTGGTGCCGCTGAAGAGCCAACATTTTAGGGAGCTCCTCTATGGGACTCTGGTGCAGTTGGTACCAGCATATCCCGTGGAGGCACCCTGGGCTAGAACGTCCTTGCAGCTTTTGCCCTGGTTGTACCTGTGGCAGGGGGCTGGTGGTAGTTGTAAGGGGTCCTGCAGGAGTTCAGGGACGAATGAGGGCACTTTGACTAGTGGACACACAGAGAAGTGGCAGCTTTGAGATCCTTAGAAGGTAGAATAGTGTTGTTCAAATGTGAAAGGTGTTGAGGGACAAAGGGAAGCATTTCAACTTTGAGCATTTTCAACGTTTCAACTTTGAGTAATGGGCTAGATGGTGGTATCATCTCCTGAGATAAAAAATATTGGAAAGAGCATGTTGAGCTTGAGGGAATGAATGAACAGTGACTTTTTGGACACAGAGACAGCCAAGCGGAGATGGTTAGTAGGCAATGAACTATAGCAGTGTGAAGCTCAGCAGATCTAGACTTGTCTGATCTAGAATGTGTACTTGATAGTGGTCAGCTGATAGATGGTAACAGAATAAAGTGGATAAGATTACCAAAGAAAGATGAGAAGGAAGAAGGTCTAGAAGAGATTGTGAGCACTGGCAGGACTTATTTTGGGAGGAAGAGGAAGTGGCACCGGCAATGTATCCTGAAAAGGAATGACTAGAGAAATTAGCAAGTAGGCCAAGGAACACCCCGAGACCCCCCAAACTTTGCATGCTCTAAGTAGGTTCTGACATCCATTGCATAAAGACAAAGCATACTAAGCACATATGACCTTCCATTGAAGAGAACTTTAAAAGAATTAGTTTGCAATAGAGAGAACAGAAAGAAGGATAATAGTTTTTCCATGAAACACCCAAATTACCCATCTTCTCATGGGTAAAAGCCCAGTCAAACAGAGTTGGCCCAAAGCAGGGCCACTGAGACCTGAAAGCTTGCCACAGTCTAAGGCACCTCCTGGTGGGGACCCCTAGGAAAGGGCAGAAGGAGCCAGGCAAGCCTGGAAGGAAAGGAGCAAAATCAAAGTACAAGTCAAGATAAAGGCTGCCATTGTCAGCCTCTTCATGGGTCTCCCACCCACTTGTCTCTTCCAAGTGTGTCCTTCCATGCCCCCAAATCCCTGGTGCAAATCCAAGGCAGAGGGGCAAGTGGGGGGCCTTCTTCACGGGTCTCCCTGTTCCATGTCCCTCCTCTAAGTCTTCTTCTCCATCCTCTCTCCCCAGTTCCTTCTAGCTCCCCCCTAGGGGATCAGCTCTGCCCTTCCTTGGGTGGGCAGGGAACATGGAAGCTCTCCTTTTTAGATTACAGTGCCACATAGATGGGAGGAAAACTGGGATAGTGTGGCATCTGTGTGGAAATCTAAGGCGAGAGCCCTGTTGATTTCTTATACTTCTAATTTATCAAAAGAAGGTTAAAACCTTTTCATTCCCATTTCTTGTCTCATGTTCTAGAGGTTATTCTTAGCACCATGTGCACTTCTTCTATCCTGGGCATCAACACATCTATATTGAGTTCTTAAAATACAGCCTTCAGGACAAGGGAGTTAATATAGTCACGAGTCACTGGGTTCAGCTCCTTCCGTGAGCGTGTCCTGAATGTTTTCCCCTCAGGACTTCCAGTGAGCTGCACTTCAGTGGCTTTCTCACCCTGTGAATGAGGAGAAGGTGATGGCGAGGTTTGCTGCTGCTGGGTCAGACGCTAGATTCTTCTTTGACTGAGATGGGCTTCAGAGTGATAAGGGAGAGTCCAGTTCTTTTCCACTAAATGCAAATGAAATTTTCTGCACCAGATGTACATGTTTCTTAAATAATCCAATGCTGTGACAAAACCCAAGCCAAACCAAGGAACCCAACAGAAAACTATTGCTGATGGCAAATAATGTTTTTTGTTTTCGAAGAATTGCACTTAGCACTTTCAAGTCTTTGGCTGCTGTAGTAGCCACAGATCTGCCACATCTATCTCTCCAGGGGACTTGGTCTCACCCGTTGCACCAGGGGAATTGGCAGACTGTTTACCTGCCAGGTAGTGACAGAGCTGAGGGTGGGGATGGGCACCAGGCCCATGCAGACCCCTTCCTGGTACAGACATGTGACCATCGGGGAAGTCGGGCCTTTTTTCTGTGGCGGCAGCTGAGCTGGAGGATTTGTGTGTCTGGGTTGCCAGACGCCCCTTCTCTGCTGCATCACCAGGGTGTGTCTGAAGGCCGGCTCATGACCCAAAGCAAAACTGAGACGAGAGATGGGCTCTGGTGACCCTACCTAAGTGGTGAGTCCAGTTGTCTTTCTGAATCCCCCGATACACCAGCGATGTGGTCACACCCTTTGTCATTGAAGTTGTTTGGAGAAGAGCTTTGTCATCAGGAACCATTCGGAAGAGTCCTAATTAATCTTGTGACCCGGTGGTCAAAGCATCTTCTCTAATGTTCCAGGAGCTATTTATTAAACATCCTTTATGTGTCCAAAGCCCTCTACCCTATCCCCTATGCTTACCACCACTAATACAAAATTAGTTGGCCAAACTGGCCTTTTAAATCGCTGAAAATTATATTTATATATATTATAAATGATATGTATTACAGGGGAAGAGAAATATAAATTATTTGCTAGTTTTATTTGAGAAATCTCTGTAGAAATGATGCTTGCTTGCTGTTTTGAATTTTGATGAGAGAACAGAGGGGAATTCTGCTCACAGAACTTACTCAGATTGGGGAGTTATGATTGGCTTCGCCAGGAACAATTTGTTGCTGTCTCAGGGCAGGGGCAAAAGGAGTTAGAATCTGCCCTTGTTGTGTGGACAGATGTGGGTGGGGTCCTATCTTAGTGTGGGGTTGGGGTAGATTCATCATATTTGAGGCTGAAGGTTGGAAACTGGGATGAAATACATGAATATTGCTTGGTGTTGCCTTGGAAATGAGTGAACAGAGAGTGTGGGTTTAGGGTTAGGGTTTTGGGGTTAGGGTTAAGGTTGAACCCTGGCCTTCTTGTGTGAATAGGCATCCTGAACTTTCTCATTGCTTCACAAATGTCAAAATAAGTTCAACACAGAGAAGGAAGTCATCCCAGATTTGGTAAGGTTTTTTTTTTTTTAATTTTCTTACATTGTTGCACAATATTTGATTTCTTCCCTCAGGTATAGTCCCATATTACCCTACCACCTTATCACCTGTGATCTGTCTTCACTGTCCCTTATGATCTTCCCTCCCCTGTTTTGACCCGTCTCCCTCCCCACCCCTGCTGTAGAGTTCAGACTGTAGTCAGCTTGCATGTTTTGTTTTTTCCTAACCCTTTGTTCAGTTCCTCTATATTCCATATATAAGTGAAACCATCTTTCTCTTTTTCCTTCTGGTTTATTTTGTTTAGCATTATCCCTTCCAGCTCTATCTGTGTTGCTGCAAATGACCTGAGTTCATATTTTTCCTTGCTAAGTAAGATTCCATTGTGTATCTATATGACATCTTTTTAATGATTTTGGTAAGGTTTTAAAGTGCATGATAAAACAATCAAATGTAAAGCATTGTTGCCTAAAAATGACAGAAGACTAACTTGGATAAATGAGAACTACAAAAATACAACTTTTTACTAGAACGTGTGACGAGGACAAATATTTTTATTATGTCTTGTGACAGCAGAAGTGGATTTTACAAACTAAAACCCCACAGATTGAAAAGATAAATAAAAACAAATAAGCAAGAACAGAGAACGAACATGAATTTGGCTTGCATTTTAAAATTACAAAAGGAGAGGGGCCTCCCTGGTGGCGCAGAATATTGAGCAACACACTGTGAGGCAAACCGCAGCCACTGTAGCATGAATTCGATCCCTGCCCTGGTCCGGGGAGGTGACCCATATGGCATAGCAGACCTCTCCTGCCTTGTCCGCTGCTCCCCTCAGCAGTGTGTTTCAGTCAGTCTGCCGGTTCTGCTCCCCACTCTGTCCCTGGTGAATCCTCTCACTGCCCTGGACTCTGGCCTGTACCCCAGCTCTTATATGCATAAATAAATAAATCTTTTAAATGAAATAAAATAAAATTATGATAGGAGAAACAAAATTTTAAAATCTTTTAGAAAGTGGTAAATCCTGGTGTAGCATCTTACAAGGTGCATAAACTTTCCTTCTGCTTGGTCATTGAGGGCATTGGACTTCATCTGTTTGAACATTTCTGAAATCTTTCTGCAATTCTGCCTGCCTGCTTGTGACTACGCAGTTGCCTTTCTGTTTAATTTCTCCTTTTCCTAATAAACCTGTCCTTTTAAAATGTGAAAACAACAACAAGGGTGGTGACAAAACTTTCTTTCAAAGGATAACAAAGGGATGGGAGGGGAAGACTGCAGACTTCTTAAGTGACGCATTTTTCTTCTGCCTTTCACTCTCTTAACAGACACCCTTGTAAGTAATACTCAGCACCGCTCTTATTTGCTACAGCCTTTCAAATACACCTTCAAGTGTCAGAAGAACCAGCCAGCTCTTTCTCCACCAAGACCGCCTATGTTAGAAATTACTATGCTCAGGTTTCAGCTAAAAGACATGCAGATCTCTTCTTTTGTGCCTTTTGCCAAGGGGCTTGCTTCTTCTTCACACCTTGGGCGCACTGTGCCAGCTATGTCAGGTACAGGGGACACAGAGATGAACAAATAAGATACCTTTGATTCTTTACAAACATTTATTTATTTATGCATACAAGAACTGGGGTACAGGCCAGATGTGCGGGGCGGCAGTGAGAAGATCCACCAGAGACAGAGTGGGGAGCAGAACAGGCAGATCAACGGAAATACACTGTTGAGGGGAGCAGCGGGCGAGGCAGGAGAGGTCTGGTGCACCATGTGGGTGCCCTCCCTGGCCAGAGGCGGGATCGAACTCCTGCTGCAGTGCCTGCAGTTTGCTTCATAGTGCAGTGCTTAACCCACTGAGCCACCATGGAGGCCCCATCTCCGATTCTTAAGTAACCCACAGCCCTGTGTAAATCCAAACCTGAAAGGTGGTGGTGTTTGGGCTCCTCATGAGTGACTGGCTCTGAGGACAGGAATGCAGCCTTTTGCTCTGAAACAAGGATGTGAAATGACCTGGGACACTCGAGACATTGCCCTTGTCAAACTGTGATTTAATAAAGTTAAACAACTAGAGCTGTTCATGTCTGCATGTTACCTAAGCACTCGGGAAAGAATCTCAGAAAATAACTCCTGGGAAATTGCCTCACAAACAAAGCAACCCACACATGCTCAATTATTTGGGTACATTTCCCTCTAGCTTTCACTATATTTGGAACATTTACAAGTCTTGCATAGGAACAAATGATGTGCCTTTAGTTATGTATCCTCCTGATGAAAGCAGGTGCTTCTGAGGTCTTGCACCACCACCTCCTCCTGATATGAACCCCCTTCTCATCTGTCATTCCCACCCCTGCTGCCCTGGTGTTCGAATCTGGTAGACTAAGGCATTGGTTGTCCGACTGTACTTTCTTTGCATGCATGTTGTTCCTTAGAAGCTTTTTTTCCCCCGAGTAGGAGGGGGTGATTGTCTTATGGGAGCTGGGCATGGATGAGCCACAGTAGTTTTCAGCTTGTGCTCTGCACTCAGCCAAACACTCTCATCCCACTTCATCACATCAGGCAGGCTCCATCCCCGCTCAGTTATCAACTTGACTCTTTGTTTTCTTCCTACAGCTTGTCTTTCTTTTGGAAAGTTTCTACCCATGAAACCTTGCCAAACTGACATTATATTCTGTTAGCTTTTTATTCTTTTACTTCTCACTAGTCAATTTTGTATGTTCTTGCATCCCACAGTTAAAAAAGCAACAGGAAGAGTCAGAATGACAACAGCTTTGTTAAAATATTGACAGAATGATTCAAGGAAGAGAAAAGGAGCCAAATCTGAGCCAAATCTCCTTGGTTCTAACCCCAGCTCTACCGCTTGCTGGTTCACTTGCTTCTTCAATCTCTTTCTTTAAAAACATGGAGAGCGGGTATAAGGAGGAGCTTGGGCGCTATCACAGAGCACGCAAGCTGAGAGGGCTCTGGCACTGGGTCACGTCTTAGCTCTGTTGCTTTTTTGTGTCCAATCTTGGTCAGGTGGACTTAACCTTGCTTATGTCACTTTATTTATTTTGGTATTGTCACTTTATTTTTTTTAAGATTTATTTATTTATGCATACAAGAGCTGGGGTACAGGCCAGAGTCCAGAGTGGTGAGAGGATTCACCAGAGACAGAGTGGGGGACAGAACAGGCAGAGTTACTGAAACACACTGCTGAGGGGAGCATCAGGGAGACAGGAGAGGTCTGCTACGCCCTGTGGGTCCCCTCCCCGGCTGGCAGCAGGGATCGAACTCGTGCTGCAGTGGCTGCGGTTTGCCTCACAGCGTGTTGCTCAACATACTGCGCCACCAGGGAGGCCCCAGGTATTGTCACTTTAAATCACCATCCACCCAACCAACTAATCAATCTGTTCTGTTTCTTTTCTGTGTACTAGAATTATGGTTTGAAGATCAAAACTAAGCAATGCTTCTTTTTCTCCTGAAATGATGAATCCTGTTGATTAAGTAGGGGTAACACAACATATGGGGAGTGAAACTTACATCACATAAATATTTCAGTATTTACTATTTCTATTTGTCATAGAAAGGGATCATCAGAAACTAGAAGACTCATAATCAACAATCACATCCCTAAGATATAATGCAAATAATCACTGTTAATAATTTTTTTTTAACTGGGTGCTGACTTAGAGCCAGTTACTTTATCATCTGCTCTTCAGTTTTCTCCTTTGTTAAATGGGAATAACTTGTCTTCCTTCCAAAAAGTTGTTTTGATTCAAGATGACATTTTAAAATCCATTATGTCTTGTTTATATTTTCTGACATCAAAATTATTGTTAACTTAAACATTTCATCGATTATTTTTATTAAGATCATCTTCATATCTGCGATATTAAACATTCTGATAAACAGTTTTTCTTTTCTGGACCTTGGTCAAGTTTAGTAGTTTTCATGTGAAATGTTTCACATTTCTTATTGAGATGTTTTGCAGGTATTTTATATTTCTAATTATTTAAAATGGAGCTTTCTCCCTGTTATATTTCTTAATGATTCTGTCTACTGGTGGTAGACAGAAAAAAGTATTTTTTAAATTATATTTAATTGTATTTGACATCGTGTGTAGTCCCCACGGGGTTCCCACCACCATTTTCACCTGTGCACCGTCACCTCAGTCCCTTGTGCTCTTTACGCCTCATCCCTGTCTGTGCCCCCCTCCCTCCACGCACCCCATGGTCCTTGGGTTTATCTTTGATCTTTTGATCTTGTTGAGTTTTTATTTGTTCATTTGGTTGTTTTGGTTATGATTGCCCATTTCCTTTAGCTTTCTCTTGTCTTTTGTTTGTTGTTTGTTTATTTGTTTTGTTTTGTTTTTTATTTTTTGTTGTGGTTGTTGTTCTTTCACATTCCTCCTAAAAGCGAGGCCGTCCAATATTTTTCTCTTGCCTTCTGGCTTGTTTCACTGAGTGTAATTCCTTCTAGCTCCATCCATGTTTCTATAAATGGCCCTAGTTTTTCATTTTTGATTGCTGAATAGTATTCCATTGTGTATATGTACCACATCTTCTTGATCCAGTCCTCTACTTTTGGGCATTTGGGCTGTTTCCAGGTCTTACCAGTTATAAACATGGGGGTACAGGTACTCTTTTGGATCAGTGTTTTTCTGTCCTTTGGGTAGATCCCTAGGAGTGGGATTGCCAGATCATATGGTAGCTCCATCTCTAGTAGGCCGAGGAACCGCCATATGGCCTTCCATCGTGGTTGGATTAACTTGCATTCCCACCAGCAGTGTAGTAGAGTTCCTTAGAAAAAAGTATTTTTGACTTTTGTATGTTTTTAGCCAGGTACCTTACTGACTTCTCCTGCCTGTAACTTTTCATTTGATTTACTTAAATATTCCATATAGAGAAGCATTGTCTGAAAGTGGACTTGAACATTAATTTGTTTCCATGTTTCTTAAAATTTATCAGTAACAGAAATTCTTCTGTCCTTTATTGTATTAATTGGAATTGCCAGAAAATGCTAAATAATATGAATATACTACTCTTGTTTCTGAACTTAATGGGAATACTCTAATTTTTTTCATCATTAAATATAATATTGGCCATATATATGCACTAACTATTCTCTATTATATTAAGGAGACTTCCTTTTATTACCAGGAAACTTCTGTAGTTATTTTAATATTGCATTTATTTAAATTACTATTAAATCTTTGTATTTATTAAAATAATGATTTTTTAATCTGAGATACTAATGTGATTAATTAATTGACTAATATAGTTAATGTGCTACTGAATTAGCATATTATTTAATAGGAAGATTAGTTTGCTATTTCCTTTTTTGTGCTCTATTTGTTGAACTTAGCTAATAGAGTATTGTTGGTTTGGGAAAATGAATTTGGAAGTGTGCCATCTTTTTCTTATGCTTTAGAACAGTTTAAATTGTATGTAAATTATCTTTCCTTGAAACTCTGCTAGAACTTACTAGTAAAATTGTCTAGCCATAGTACAACATTTGGAGTTATTTCCTAGGTAAAAATTTCCATTTCTTCCAGATGGGCTGCTTTCTCACGTCATTTCTAGAAGTTCATGTATTTTTAGAAAATCATGTTTTTCATCCTTTTCAGAATTTTCAGCTTATGGGGTATTACATTTAAATTTTTTTGTATTATTGTAAAGTACTTCTGTATCAGTGATTGAAATCTAATTGTTACTTTTAATGATTCAAATGGATTTTCTATTGTTAAATCTGCAAGAGTCTTGTCCATTGCTGATACTTTCAGAGAAATAGTTCTAGGATTTATTGATCAAATCTATTGTTTTATTTTCTAATAATTTCTGCATTTATGTTGTTACTTAATTTTTCCTTTAGGCTTCTCTTCTTCTTTTCCATCTCTCAAATTTATTTCCATTATTTAGCTTTAAAAATAAACATATTTAAGGCTATAAAACTACTTCTAAATATAAGTTGTCCTCATTGTATTAATTTTGATTTGTAAATTTTGTTCGTTTTATAGGTTTAATGTTCTGTAACTGCAGTTTTTTGTAGCTTTTGTAAAAACTGAGGATAATTTTAAAACAAAGTGAACATGTTTGAAGTGTGCAGATTGATAAGGAAAATTTACGTACAGTGAAATGGATTTATCTTAATTGTCCAGCTTGAGTCTTAACAAATCGGTATAAGAAATGCACCAAGCAAAACAGAGCGGGCCCCTGCCCCAAATGCCCCCTTCCTGCCAATCCTCACTCCCCTCAGCAACCTCGCTTATGACTTCTCTGCCCTGGGTCACAGAAATGAAACCACACAGTATGTTCTCTCTTGTGCCTGCCTCTTTGCCTCAGCGTAATGATTTTTAGATTAATCTGTATGTCGCTAGTGTCAGTAATTCATATTTTAAAATTTCTGGATTTTTTCAGTTGCTGAGTTTAAAACATTCCATTGCAGCACATCGATCTCCGGAGACAGCACCAGGCAAATGAGCACCTGACCCACAGTGGGTCAGGAAAGAGAATTAAACACGGGCAGAGGAGAGCCCAAGATGCCAAGAGGTGTGCAAAACATCATTGCATTTGTGTGTGTGTGTGTGTGTGCCAGGAGGAGCACAAGCAGCAGTATCCAGTGCTTCAGCGAACTTCCCATTGTTTTCTAAGTGCTGGGAGGGGTGGAGACCACGTCTGCTAAATAGAAATTTTGAAGTTCTGGCTCTGGCGGACAAGGCCTGGTAGGAAAGAGAAATGAAAACTGAAATCCTCTAAAGGGGAAACAAAAAAGAAGAGTGGGACCCCAATGCACCCAAGAGGCTTCTTAGATATTTTCTGATTTTGTGCTGAGTACTACTGCAAAATCATAGGGAAAATCTGGGCTTTGTATTGGGGATGTTGTGAAGAAAGCAGGAGAGATGTGGAGAAAGGTTGCTATGGATGACAAGTGACCTTATGAAATGAGGGCCACTAAGTTAAAGGAAAAGTATGAAAAGGACATTGCTGCACACCCCAGCTAAAGGAAGGGGTGGTGCAGGGAGAGAGGGAGGGAGGGAGGGAGGGAGGGAGAGAGGGAGGGGAAAGGAAATTGCTAAGGCTGAAAGAGCAAGAAAAGAAGACCAGGAAGAAGATGATGATGAATAAATTGGTTCTAGCACCATTTTTTTTCTTGTTTATAAACCATTTAAATCCCACCCCGGTACATAAATCATTCCGTTCAAAGACTAAAATTTAAGTTAAGGCTGTAAGATTTGTTTTCAAACAAATCTTTTTTTTTTTTTTTTTGATACAGGTAACACACTAATGAGTGCCTTGTTTAGATAGCCCTGTCTTTGCCATATTTTGAATTAGCCACTAACTTTCCTGCAAAGCACGGGAGTTGAAATTAGCATGGATATTTCGAGTAGGTTCTTGTTGGTGCACAGCACAAATTAGCCATATACGGCCACAGTAGTTTCATCACTATTTCCTGATGCAGCTTAAATGAATCATTGTTTCACCAAAACAGCTCTGTAACTGCAAAACAAAAAGTGTTGCAGCAGTTTTGTTGACATTCTGAATGCTTCTAAGTAAATGCAATTTTTTTATTAAAAAATAAAAATTCCAGGACCTCCCTGGTGGCGCAGCAGGTCAAGGGCCACACTGTGAAGCATCTGCAGCACAGTAATGCCTGTTTGATCAGGCCGGGGAGAAGACCTGCATGGTGCAGCAGACCTCTCCAGCCTCGCCCACTGCTCCCCTCAGCAGTGTATTTTGGTTGATCTGCCTGTTCTGCTCCCCACTCTGTCTCTGGTGAATCCTCTTGCCTCCTGTGCCTCTGGCCTGTACCCCAGTTCTTATATGCATAAATAAATAAATCTTAAAAAAAAAGTAAAAATTCCATTGTATGACTGTACCATAATTTGTTTATCCTATCTTCTCTGGATGAACTTTTTGGGTGTTTCCAGTTTGGAGCTATTATGGCTGCTTGGACATTCCAGTAAAAGTCATTTTGTGGACATGTTTTCATTTCTTTTGGATAAATATCCAAAAGAATTCCACAAGTAGAATTGCTGGGTCAAGGGGTAAATTATGGCTAATTTTATAGGAAATTGCTAGTTTTTCTAGTGGTTTAACTACTGTATCATCCATCTAGAAATTAAGACTCTTAGCTGTTCCAAATGTAACTAATAATTGGCATCATCAGTCTTTTTTTCCTTTGCATCTCTCTTTATATCATCTGTGTTTGAAGAAAAAGTTGCTTTTGTAATACAAATTAAAAAAACCCCAAAATGTTCAACCTTTAAATTTTCACCTTTTTATTTGGTATTATATAGGATTATATTGTGATTTATATTTCTCTGTGCTAATGATATTGAACTTCTTTTCATATGCTTACTGGCCATTCATATGACTTTTTCTGTCAAGTGTCTTAGCCATTTGTCCATTTTTTAATTGGGCTGTCTTTTTGTAATTTGAGTTGCAGGGTTTTTTATATATTCTTGATATAAGTTCTTTGTCAGGTCTACCTATTATAAGCTAGTCTGTGATCTCTCTCTCTTTTAACAGTGTCTTATGTGAGAACAGAAGATTTTAGTTTTAATGAAGTTGATTTTTATAATTTTAAATGGTTATTGCTTTTGTGTTTCATTTAAGAAATCTTCACCTCTCTTAATATTGCAAATATATGTTTTCTCTTAGAAACTTTATGATCTTTGGCTTTTCATTCGATCTGATTATTCATCCTGAATTAAACTTCTAGGATGAAATAGAAGGTCAGGTTTTATTATTTTTTTCCCCACTGAATATTCCTTTGTTCCAACACCATTTGTAGTAAAGACTGCCTACTTTCTAATGAATGACTTTGTTGCCTTTGTTGAAAATCCGTTGAGTATATTTTGCACATTTATTTCTGGACTTTATTTTTTTAATGTACTTTAAAAAATTTATTTGTCAACCATTTATATATCTATATGATTTGAGGAGTATGACTCATACCTCCTTGTGCGCCTGCTTAACTCACCCTCCACCCAATTCCAGTGCTGGTGGCCTACCCCCTCTTTTTCTCTCCCCCTTCCTCCCTTCCCCTATTCCCTCTGGTTTCCAATATGTTTTTTACAGAGTCTAAGAATTGTTTTTGCTGTGCTTTCTATTCTATTTCTGTAGTTGCAATTTTGATATTTTCTTTGACCAGTGAGTTGTTAAGGAAAATGCGTATAACTTTAACAGCAACTCTACATTTTGACCCAGAAAACCATTCTGTTAGCAACTTCAGGACAGAGGCTGGCTGATTATACCCCCTGGAGTGATATGGTCCATCTTCTTAAAGCAGTAGCCCCCACACCTTGTAGTGTACGTGGGGAGTTAAAAAGAACAGCAATGGATTTTGGGATCCTATCCCAGACCTAACTTTCTATGTAAAAGTTGCAGAATTTGTTTTTCAAAAGTTCAGGTTATTCTGAGACATACAATTTAGCACAACCCCCTATAGCAAAGAGCAGCCTTCTAGTTACATTCTGAGACCCCAGTGAATTCATTATTTGAACACACACACTAGACTTTCACAAAAGGGGAACAGAAAATTGGCCTGTTATCTCTTCAGGTGTTGCAATCAACATGGATTGCAGGTCATCTTTGCATGGCCTTCTTTTTACTTTGGGCGAATGTGAAGTTTATTATTGTGGTGGTGTAGTTAAAATATCTTGCATGTTGCAAAACTCTGGATAACTGTTCTGCTGTTCAACTATGTTGACTTAAAGTTTCAGGAGGGACTTATGGGGACCATGGAGGCAAGTGCTATATTTATTTCAGCATTAACGGAACAGGAAAACTCCAAGAAATTTAAGAGAACTGCAAAGGAATGCACTGCAGTTCAGGACCAGAAGGAGAGGTCTGTGATAGCAGTGACTTTCAAAAGGATTTTGAAACCTCAGTCTATTGGTAAGAACATTTTAAAAAGTGTTAGCTTCTCAGTAAGTGCTATATATATATATCTATATATATATACACATACATATATATATGTATGTATGTATATACGTACTTAAGCTTTATTTATTTGTGCATACAAGAACTGGGGTATAGGTCAGAGGTGTGGGGAGTGAGAGGATTCACCAGAGACAGAGTGGGGAGCAGAGGAGGCAGATCTACTGAGGAGTAGCAGGTGAGACAGGAGAGGTCTGCGAGAGGTGTAGTCAGCACCCTCGCCAGGGATCGAACTTGTGCTGTAGTGGCTGTAGATAGCTTGATAGTGTTGAGACTTAACTTACAGGGAGGCCCTAGTAAGTTCTATATTAAAAAAAAATTACAATCTTTTCTCTTAGACCCATGGTTCTCAGCTGCAGATGATTTTGCATTCTAGAGAACATTAGGCTGCATCTAGGAATGTATTTGGCTGTCACCACTCAGAGGGGTGCTGCTTCCATCTAGTGGATAGAGGCTAGTGGATAGAGACTGGTGAACACCCTGCAATACCCAGGACAGCCCCAAATGTCAACAGTACTATGACCAGGAAACCATTAGATAAATAATGGAAATGAATTTTCTGCAAGTGATCATTTGGGTCAACTTTTGATAGTCCATGGATTTCTCAAAACAACACATCCCAAATCAAACTCATGATCTTTCCCACCAAATCTTGGACTTCTTCTGGTGTTCCCTATCCTAAGAAATGGTATCAATATTCACTTTAGTGTGCAAATTAGAAATCTAGGACTCACACTTTACATCCCTCTAAGACAGGATATATTTCTTCTCCTGGTGGTCATTGGGTGGGGCCTTGCAGGGAACATATAGAAGCTTGGCACAGCAGAAAGCTTCTAGGTCTCCAGTCTCCAGATATTTGAACAGTTTAACATGAAGTTATGTTCAGGCCACGTTTATTGAACACATGGGTGCTGCCATTAACAAAGATACCATTGAAAATAATCTTGTCGTAGCCTTGGTTCCTCACCCTCCAGAGAGTGGACACCCCTTCGCTGGGGTGGGTGAGCAGGAGAGAAAGTGACACCCAGCCCTCCCAGAACAGAGTGAAGCTGATCAGGTAGTGTTGTGTGGACAGCATCACACTGATAAAAAGAAGTCGTGGAGCAGGCTGCACAATGCGGGGTGATGCTGAACAAGCCAGATCCTGTTAAGTGCTGTTGTTGAAACCCATCACATTTCCCGAGATGGCGGCCTTGAGGGTGGGGGAGGACATCCGGGCCCTCAGGAAGTCCCCGCCATTGTCCTTCATACGTCATCCCAGGTGATCCCTCGCCTCCAGCAGGACGTCCAGCTGATGGACCCTGCAGTATGAATCTGGGGATTGAGGATGGTGACTCTGTGTACGGCGCTGGTGGTGGTGTTCAGGTGGGTAAACGCCTGGGTGGGATCAGCTGGTTTAGTTTCCCCACTTCCTTTTTATTGTCTGTCTTTGTTAGTGAAAATGCTGGATCCAGTGGTGCTTTATGGCATAAACACCATGAAAATATTCCTGAGATGCAGAAAGGTAAGCATCTCTTATCCATGCTACAACTAAATGGCAAAGCATGTGAGAGATTATATGTCCACAGCCAAGTCAGTTGAATAACCTCACTCAGTGATGGATTTATTTTTATTTTTTTATTATTAAAATATTTTAAAATTTACATATACTTGCCATTAATTGTAATCCCCATGTATTCCCCCTCTCCATCTCACCAGTGCACCATCACCTCAGTCCCTCGTGCTCCCATCTTCCCTCAACCCTCCCCCTCCCCTCCCCACCAGGTGTCCCCAGTCTGTCCT
>JAGFMF010011383.1:0-19784 GCA_019455555.1 Galemys pyrenaicus
CCCTCCCTGGCCGGCAGCAGGGATCGAACTCATGCTGCAGTGGCTGCGGTTTGCTTCATAGTGCGTTGCTTAACCCACTGCGCCACCAGGGAGGCCCGTCCCTCATTCTTGACTTGTCAATTTTATTCTTGTCTTTGTAGTTCTTTTCTGATTCTATACCTTAAGATAATATCATTGGTTGCCTTTGCACATGAATGAGAATTTGGCTGGTTATTGTGGTCTGGTCACTATAATAGTTGTGGTCATAACTGTAGACATTGCTCCTTTTACTTTCATTGTATGCATATAAACATGACTTTTTTTTCCCGCTGCCTGGATTCTCTTCTATGGTATTTGTCCTTGAAAGTCAACAATTCACAAGGCTATATTTCAGAACTGGTTTCTTTTTTTATTTTTCAGTCTAAGCATCAGTGAGCTCCTTTGATGTCAAAGCACAAATTTCTCATCATCATCTTTGTTTTATTCTGTTCCTCTCCATGTGCTCAGTTGTATTATTTTGGAATATCTATTCCATGTATATTGTAGTGATTTCCAAACTTGTTTATGTATTAAATTCACCTGGGAATCTTAAAATTTCCAAACTTAAGTCACACTCATTCTAGTTAAATTACGTTCTCTAGGGATAGGGCATGGGCATCAAGAGTGTTTAAAGCTCTCTGGTAACTTCAATGTGCAGAGAATTTTGAGAACCACAGATGTGTTGGGTCTTTTGGATTTGTTTTCCACTCCTCTCTTTTCTTTGTTTTCAGGTATGCTCTCCTACGCATCCAATATAAGGTTCAGAAACACTCAAGATCGGTGTCTGCCGGAATTCTTCTCCATTTGCTCCCTTGGTTGGGTAAGTTTACAGCTATTTCTTTGTATTTATTTGGCACAGTTCAAATCCTAACTTAACTTTTTTGCTTGGGTTTGTTTGTTGTCTCTATTAATATATCTATTTATGGCATCTATTTGCATTTTTATTTCTTACCATGGTGCCATTGCTTTTATTTGAATTCCCTTTTGGAAGTTCTCAAACAATGAAGTTATCTGAATCATTCTCAGAGATTCAGATTTAATTATTCTGTGGTTCAGAGGGCATCACAAATGTTTAAACTGATACCCAAGTCATGCTTATATGCAACCCAAATTTAGCATCACTTTCCTAAGACCTTTTACTAGCTTATTTCTTTTGTAATGATGACAGTATTTCTCAAACTTTAGTGTACATAAGAATCCCTTAAAGGGCTTCTTAAAATGAAAGTTGGGTACCCCCCCTTCAAGAGTTACTACTTTAGTGGGTCGACATTAAGACCCAATAGTTTTATTTCCTACAAGGTGGTACAAATCCTTGCTGGACAACCTCCTCTAAGAAAAAGGAGTCAGAGCAGGAGTGGTAGAGTAGGGTATAATTGGACTGGAATCATTAACTCCTTTAATGATCCACTTCCCCTCCCAATTACATATTGATATAACTGTGGCCCTTGTTTTATCTAATACATGTATTTTCTATACACACATATGACTGGAAGTTCTAATACTAAGGCAGCATAAGCACTCAGATTCAGCTGGGTCTTTTAGAGTACTATTTTGCAAGTAACATATTTGGCAAAATGGAAAAAAATGCAAAATGTAAAAACATCAAGTGGAATATGTCTACTTAAGTAAATTTCCTGACGCAGTTCCAGTTGCTTTACTTCATAATATTTCTAATTGATATGGATGTATAAAGAGAAATGGGACTAATATGGTAGGATATTGGGAAAAATATTACTATGTGGGTCAAAACATAACTTACATGTGTATTTGTATTGATTTACTCCATGGGGTTGACCCTATGGAAGTGACTTTTCTATTTTTATAATGCTTTCTGAGGTTGCCAACATCTTATATCTGCAAACCAGGAAGGATTTTTCAGAAACCTTGAAGGATCTTGTCTTTTGGGAGACCAGAGCTTCCTTGGCCTGGTGACACTATTTGATTGCACTTTTTAAATTAAGCAATGAGGCATTTTTCACTTAAATGCAGTTTTCTCTTCTCTCTTTCTGACTATCTTTATAGTTTTATAAATGTGATAGCTTCTTGGAATATGTTGAGAATAGAGTTAGAAAGTTTCTAATTTTTTTATTCTTGCAGTAATTTTCATAGAAAGACATTAATTCTGATTTCCCCGTGTGGTTCTTCATTTTGTGAACTACAGAAAGTGTTTCTGCTTTAGTGAATTTTTTTCTCCCTGTGGTTGTCTTTTCCAAAGGAGTTCTGTGTTTTTCTAGCAATGAGGGCTGAGGTGGGTCTTGTCAGATTCTGTGTGTGCTCTATTTCAAATATCCTAGCCAAAGGGAGAAGTTTATTTTTCCTTTGCCAGTGTGTGTTTGCAGCAGCCTGGGGGTATAGGCAAATGCCAAATTTAGAGACTTGTGTCAAGAGGCTGTGCCTCTCAACTGAAAAATTAGTGGTTATTTATGTTAGGCAGAAATTATCTAGATATCATTCCATTTCTTTTCCTTTTGAAGCCTATAGTACTAAAGGCAGGTCAGAGGTTACACACTTATGGGTCACCTTCTTATAAAAGCTCTTGGTGTTTTTACACTTGTAAGGTATTGTGGGAGTCGCAAGTTGCTGACTGTCCTTCCCACCTTTGATAATCTTCATTCCTTATTCCTCCCACTTATTCGGTATCTTCCTTTCATTCCCAAGGTGAACTATTTCTTCACAGGTAGGGAGGTATAGGAATAGGTCAAAATTCTCCAATCCCTTTATGGAAAGAGCCAGAGAGTAAATACTTTGACTTTGCAGGAGATACTGTCTCTTTCAAAACTACTCCTGTGTACTGTTTTATTGCTAAAACAGCCATAAGCAATATGTAAACAAATGGGCATGATTATACATACTCCAATTACATTTACTTACAAAAACATCCCATTGTTTTCTAACCCCTGAAGTGGATGCAAGAATCCCACCTGAATAAATGATCGATGTAACCCTCTTGAATACTGTTAGCACAAAATTTTCTGTTCTCTACCAATTTACAGTTTGACACAGATTTTCTTAATTTTTGTATTCTAGTTGTCATTGCAAAGATGGTAGTGAAAGTGAGCCAGACACACATCCTCAAATTGCTGTCTTTCTAGGAATCCCCAATGCCTGATATTTTTTTAATGTTCAATATTACATTCCATGATGAAGACCTTTAATGTTCTTGAACTTCACATTGATATTTACTCTCAAAAAATGAGTTCCAATATCTGAAGTCTAGTTTTTAATTTTCTTTTAAGAATTCTTTTCTATACTTATTTAATAGTTAGAAAACATTCTAACGTTCTCCAGAGACAACAAGGCTTGTGTGAATTTCTTGGCTTTACTCCATTTTTTACTATTGCTGAAGGATTTTCATGGCCACAAAAATTAGTTTCTTTCCAAAGTCTGTACCTTAGAAAATACCACCACTTGGTTCCATTTGTGAAATGATGAAGACTAAATAATCTCCTTTTCAAGGTCATATTTTTAATAAATTTTGAGCCAGTGATAATATAAAACACTCCCTGGGTGGAAATTCAAGCAATAAATATTGAACACTTGCTCTGTTCTAGACCCATCAATGCTTCAGAGGTAAAAATTGTAGTTCTGAGTTTCTTATAATCCATCATGGAATTAAAGGAGGAGATATTTGGCAATAATAGCTGACTGATTGCTTTGTTTACTTTTTAATCACACATTTATTGAGTGCTTGCTACATGCCAGACCTTTTCCAGGCCTCACAAACAAAGAAAAATAGATAGCTTCTGTGATCTTTTTGATCAGAAGATTTGCATATTAATACTTGTAGTAAAGAGTGATGTGATATACTGGAGGGGATCACAAAGTATAATGAATGGAGTCAACCATGCTAGAGGCAGGAAAAATTTGGGTCAGATATTCTAAAAGTTGATTAAGTTGAGTTGACTGAGTTAAAAAATTGGCCAGGATTTTCAACCCAAATTGTAAGAAAGTGGCAGAATGTGCAACATCATGTGCAGGGGACCTGAGGAGACTGTACGTAGGTTTGTCCTCATAATTACTCCTCATAATGTTTACATTTTTGTAAGTATGTTTGACTGCTCTCAGCCAACATCAAGGGATATGGTTTGAAGTAATCAGAAGTTTTGCTAAGATATAATTTTGAATTACCTATTCTGTGTCTTACTTCATCACTGTGTCTTCAGCACCTAGGACAGTGCCTAACACTGCCTAGACTTGATTAAATGTTGGATCAATAATCCTTTAGCCAATGAAAGAAACTGGCCAAGCTTTAAGTTTGTGATGTAAAAAAAAAAAAAAGTCATAGGATGTACACTACTAATTTTAGTGGTGTCAGTAAAGATGGCCAAGAGAGACACTCCTGTGTAATCAGGTCCATTTCATTAATGTTACAAAAGTTTTGAGTAACCTTGTTTACCTCCGTCTGTCTGTCTTTATTTAAATAATCACCACCAGTTGCCAGATACTATTCTAAAATAAATCACATTTATTTTTCCTCTGCACTAAACTCTCCAGTGACTTATAATTATAATGCCTAGAGTCTTTATCATGACTTACAAGCCCTGTATGACCAGGCTTTACCTTCCTTTACCACTCCTCCCCTTGCTCACTCTGGATATTCTACTCTTCTAGTCAATTCTCCTACTCATCAGGTACAAACCTTCCTCAGGGCCTTTGAATTTTTTTTTGCCTCTGTCTGAGTTGTTTCCAAAATTTCCATCAGTTCTTAATACTAATGCCTTGTTAGATAGACCATTTCTTATCCCTGTATAAAATAGCACTCCTTTCATTCCACGCATGTTGTATGTTCATCTGTTTTACAAATAAGTTTCCACACTACAATGTAAGTTTCATGGGGTAATTGTATCACAATAATGTTTCCTAATCAGAAAAATGAAACATTTGATTATCTTACAGAGTGCTTTTTAAACCATGATGAGTAGGATCTATGGTCAGAATTATCTTCTGCTCTGCCTGGCAGCAAGAAGGAAGCAATATGCTGAAGTGTTTGGAGAGGGCAATGCAATTCTCTTTCAGGAAACTTAGCAGGGATTGGCTGAAACATGGCTGAGCCTCGCTCTTTAGGAATGCAAGTGATATTAAATTTTTTTAAGTCTATGTTTAATAATAATAGCTAACATTTATATATTAATTGTTTAACAACCCGATGAAGTAAGGGTCCTACTGTTAGGACACTTACTAGATAAAGAACCTGAGGAGTTAAGCTGTTTGCCTATAGTCACTCTGTGAGAAATGAGCAGAAGTGGGGTTTAAACTGAGTCTTTCCAGCTCACTCCATAGTTTGTCTGGATGAACACTGCACTGCCTTGTCTGTGAGGGTAAGGAACAAAGGACATTTCATTGTTTGCCCTATCCCATCCCCAGACCAGATTCACTCTTAATTCTTTGAGTTAAGTACTAATAGTGATAGCATATTGAGAGCAATGTTTTAGTGTTTTTACTGAAACTATACTCAACACTCTTTCAGGAGTGCTAGGAGTAGACTGTGAGAATATAATAAAACACATTCATTTGCCATACATATCAGCCTTAAATGGGGCAGAAGGATTGAAGACCTTTCCCTGAGTGAATGATTTTGTAGATTATTGATTTGGGCAGCCGTGTATTTAAACATTAAAACCTTGAATGAAGTAACTTAGCCTGAAGAAAAATGTGTCAAGTACAGTCCTTGTTTAGCTAGTTTTTTAGCCTCTGAGGACTTTGTACACTGTCCAGATGTATTTATTTTTTAAAAAATACTTTCTCAAGGAAAAAAAGGATGGATTGGGACAGGGAGAGTGGGATTTGTCTCTATACATTAAAATATTTTTGAAAAGAAAACCTTAGAAGGGATTCAAAATTTTTCTCCAGAAGTCCTAAAGCATTTGGTGTTATTACTCAGATTCTGGAAAATGCAAAAAGCCTCCCTTCCTTCCCTGCTGCCTGCATTCCCTTCATCATTCTTTTATTACAGTTGGTATATACACTTGTTTTTCCTACCAAAGAAGTTGGAAGAGGACTAAGTGTGTGCAGATGCGTAGGTCCTGGCTGTGGTCCCACCAATAACAATTAAATGAATGTTAATGCTATGTGGTTGTATACAATTCAGAGTACTATTATACTCTTTCCTTTGGCTAACACCACCATTGAATGTCCCTTTGACTCATATGTGTTAATTCTTGACTCTGCAACTAGTGTGAGAACTTTCTGAAAGCAGGGGTCTGTGTGATGTAGAAGTTAAGAAAGTGGGTTCCTGATTCCAGCGTTTGCCATGGTTGTGAGTGGCAGTTATCTCCATAATTGTCAGTTTCCTCATCTGTAAAATGGGAGTAACAGTGGATCCCAGGAGGAGTAAAAGAGCTAATGTTTATAAATTTTTGAGTACAGTGTATCACAAATTCTTCCCCAATATCAGGGCTCTTTATATATTTACCAGTTAGCTCTGAATGTGGCTTCCCTTACTCATTTTAAGATTTATTTTTACATATCAAACTACTCAGTGTGTTGTACCCATTTGACCCTTTTTTCCCCTCCCCTTTCCCTCTTAACCTCTAAAACTTCACTTTGTCTATTAACATCCTCTAGTCTTCATGTTTTTTGCTTTGTTGAAGCTTCTGTTGTTTTTGTCATTGTGATTTACTTTACTAAACATAATTCCTTTAAGTGCATTCCATTTTGCTATCAATGGCAACATTTTGTCTTTCCTTATGGATGAGTAATATAGTATAAATAATGGTGCAATAAACATTGTAGAACACGTAATTTTTTGAGTTGTTAGCTTCATGTTGTTTGAATAGATCCCCAAGAATGGGATTGTTAGGTGGTACAGTATTTCTATTTTCAGGTTTTAAAGGTAAATCACTTTCCAACATGGCCATCCATACCAGTTTATGTCCCACCAACAATACAATAGGGTTCCTCTTTTTCCACACCCTTTCCAGCAGTTGCTGTTGGGTTTTTGTCTTTTTTCCTTTTTTTAAATATGTGCCATTCTCAAGCGTATGAGATAACGTTTCTGTGTTTGAACTTGCATCTTCCTTATTAAAAGTGAAGATGAATATTTTCCCATGTATCTATTGGCTTTTTGGATGTCTTCTAGTGAATTCTGTTCAAATCTGCTGCCTATTAATTAATTGGCTTGTTTTTTTAATTGTTAACATGACTAAATTTTTTTATATCTTGGATATTAACCTCTTGTAGCACAATGTGTCAATATTTTCTCCAGTTCAGTAGGGTGTCTTTTTAATCAACATACATTTTCTTTTGCTTTATAAAAGCTTTTTAAAATTGAGGTAATAGTCCCCCCCCCCTTTTGCTTTTATTCCCTTGTCGCAGGGACTGACTCTCTAAAAATATCTTTATCATTGAAGTCATCAAACATATCACCAGTATTTTCTTTTTTGTATTTTATTGTTGCAGGTCTTATAGCTAAGTCTTTAATCGATTTCACATTTACTTTTGAGTATGGAGTAGAGAGTGATCCAACCTTTTTTTCAATTGTCCAGGAGCCAGTTCTTAAAGAGACTCTCCTTTGCCATTGTGTAGTCATGTTTCTTGTAGCATGAGTATGTATTGACATATGGGCGGCTTTATTTCTGAGCTTTCTGATCCAGGCATCTGTTTTTATTTTAATACCATGTATTAATGTGAGTCTGTATTATAATTATCTTCCCTCTTAAGAATGCTATTGGTATACCCCATGAATTCTGATAGCTTGTATCTTTAAGTTTATTATTTCTGCCTTAATTTTCTTCTTAATACAGAAGCTATTAAGCAGCATGTTGTTTAGTCTGTATGACTTGAAGATTTTTCCAGATTTTAAAAACAATATTTATTTCTGCATACAAGAACTAGGGTATAGACCAGAGGTGTGGGATGAGAAGACTCAGACAGAGTGGGGAACAGAACAGGTGGATAGACTGAAATATACTGCTAAGGGGAGCAGCAGGCAAGATAGGAGAGGTCTGCTGTGCCATGTGGGCCAGCTCCCAGGCCGGGGAATGAACTCATGCTGCAGTGCCTGCGGATAGCTTCATGGTGCTGTGACTTAACTCCTTGTGCAACCAGGGAGGCCCAATTTTTCCAGATTTTTTTAATAGTTGACTTCTAGCTTTTTGGCATTAAGGTCAGAAAGAGTACTTGGTATAATTCCAGTCTTTCTAGTTTTATTGCTTATTTACTTGTGTCCTGATATATAACCTATTCTTGAAATGTTCATGTGTACTTGAAAAAAAAAACATACATGGTATGGTGTTCTGGAGATGTCTGTCAAGCCTTATAGGTGTAGTTCTTCATTTAAAGCTATTATTGCCTTATTTACTCTTTGTCTTTATTTATTTACTCAGGATCTGTCCATAGCTGTAAGTGGAGCATTAAACCCTCATAATATTATTGAATTGTTGTGGTTATCTCTCTTTAGTTGTTTTAATAATTGTTTTATATATCCTGATGCTCCATTCTTGGTGCATGCATTTTACAAGTGTTCTTTCTTTGCTGTATTAGGTGCTTAGTCAAAATATAGTGTCCATCTCTGTCTCTTATTACCTGTCTACTTGTAAATCTATTTCATCTTCTCTAAGTACCGCTTTTCTAGTTTTTGGTTGTAAGCTTGTCTTCTAGTATTTAACTAAGTCTGTGTTTACCTTTGGTGGTAAGATTGTTCCAGTAACAGCAGCAGATTGGAATTTGTTTTGAAATTCACTGAGCAACTCTATAGCTTCTTATTGCTGAATCTTGACCATTTATGTCTAAGGCTGTTATTGAGACATGTACTTATTGCCATTTTGGGATTTTAATTTTTTGGTTTTTAGTTTGTCTTTGTCTTTTTGTTTTTTGATATCTTCCTTTTATGTTTTATTTAGGTTCCATTTCCATTTTACTGTGTGTTACTTTGTCTTGATTTTCGTTTGAAGGTTATACAGAGATTAGTGTAGAATGAAATATATTTTTGGCCCATTGGATAGTTTTAATGCTCCTTTAAAGTCTGTCTTAGTGTTGATACAGTTTTTAATTGTTGTTTTTCAGTGAAGTTTTTTACCCTTCCTTCTGTCTTAGATGATAGTCTGACACAATAAAGCATTCTAGGTTTGAATAAATTTCTCTTGCCATTCTTGTTTGTAAGTTTTCTACTAAGAAGTTCACGGACAGTTTGGTAGGTGTTCCCTCATAGGTTACTCTTCCCTCTCTTGATGCTTTTAGTATTCTTTCCCTATCATTAGCTTCCAACAGTTTAATTAAAATGTGTCTTGGAGTATGTCGGTCTGGTATTATTTTATTTGGAACTCTTGGACCTCTTGCATCAGGATCAGAATGTCTGGTTTGTTTCCCAGATTGAGATTGTTCTCAGCAATTATTTCTTTAAATAAAATTTCTGTGCCTTTCTGTTTCTTGTCTCCTCTGGGGACTCCCACGATAAGGATATTATTTCTCTCTGGATTACCCCTAAGAGCTTTTACACTGTTTTCAGTGTTTTTAAATTTTTTGCTCTTTGTTGTTCTGTTGTGGGCTCTTAGCTGCTGTGCATTCATACTTGCTGACTCTCTTTATTACTTGTTTTGTCTGCCACTAAGGCCTTCTATTGTATTTATTAATTCCACTATACTATTTTTTAGATCCATTAATTCTATTTGTAGTAGTCTCAGTTTTTTCTCTGTCTTGTGTTGTTCCTGTTTTATTTTTTTGTTTCGTTTTTGTTTTCCATAGAAGATCTGGGGTCTAGACCAGAGGAGTGGGAGGTGAGAAGACCCACCAGAGACAGAGAGGGAGCAGAGCAGGTGGATCTACTGAAATACACTGCTGAGGGGTGCAGTGAGACAGGAGAGGTCTGCTGCACCATATGTGGGTTAGCTCCTTGGCTGGGGTTTGAACTCATGCTGTAGCAGTGATAGTGCTGTGACTTAATCCCTTGGCCACCAGGGAAGCCTGGTTCCTGTTTTTAATCATTCATTGTTTTTCTTAATCCCACAGCAGAGTTATTATAGCTGTTACCTTATACTCCTCATCAGGCTTATTCTACAGTTGGCTGGATTAAGAATTCTCTCAGATTGTTTTGTTTTGTTTTGTTTTTTCTCCAGCATTTCTGGTATGTTGATTTGTGCCCTCATTTTTAGTTTTTCTGGGTTGTCATTGGGAGTTTTCTTGCCTTGTCTTGATAAATTGGTATTATACCCTGTCTACAAGTAGCTAGGAATAATCCATTTTCTTTTACCCAGTATCTTTAGGTGTTCATGATTTCCTAGAACTATGCCTCTGTACCTATGCAGGTAACCAGGACATTGGTGCTTGCAGGACACTACAAGGTGATCTGCAGTGAGCATCAGGTGATCAGGCTTCCAGTAGTTTTCAGTGGGCATCTCCAGTGCCCCCCTGCCCTAGGACACCCTTCCCCTAGACCAACTCCTCAGCCAAAAAGTTTCAAACGATCTCATGCCAGCCTCAACTTCTGAGCTGAGATTGAGTAGTAGATGGGGAATATGGTTGATGCAGGGTCTCAGACAGCATTTTCCTCTTTGCCTTTTGAATATGGAGTCACCCTGTGGTGCATGGCCTTATCATTAATATCCAGAGGCTTCAAACTCTGGTTAATGCAAGTATTTGGTTGTTGTCTTGGTTTTTGCTCTGGGTGGGAATAAAGAGGTATTTTTGCATACCACAGCTACAGACTACAAATAATCAACTCTTCTATAAGAAGAACCACATTATTATTTGATCTGGCCCCATGCCAACTTGGGGCTTTTATTGTTCTTATTTGGGAGCCACATTCCCCAGACAACAATCACCACCTTTACTCCTGTAGTCCAGTGGTATACTCTGCCCTGCGCACTGACTCTGTGTGCCCCTATGCTGGTGTGGTCCCCAGGTTTTAAAGTTCCCAATGTGGGCTTGTGCACTTGAATTAGTAACTGCAGAGAGGCTCCATACAATGGCCACCCCTCCCTCTTACAGGTTTTACTGCTGTGTATCACTCCAAACTTAGTTTAATTACATTTTTTTCCTACCCTTTTCACTCTGCTGGTGAAATAGTCACAAAATTGTCATCGCTTTGTCATTCAGGGGTCATTGTCTTTGTTTAGGTATAATTGTTTGTAAGTATGTGGAGGAAGCAAGCCGGAGTCTTCACTCTGACATCATCGTGCTGCACTCCCCTTTCAGAATTATTAATACTTAATCTTTTAAGAAATAGAATGAATAAGAGCATTAGAAAGGAGGAAAATACAAAATTGATTAAAATCATGTGTTTATTACTTTAGGGTGATTATTACAATGCTCCAGTGAGCATATTTAAAATGGAGATCTTTCCATATATTTTGTCATCTTAACCCAGACTGGATCTTTAGTAAGTGAAAGTGTAAACAAAGCAAAAAACAAATAAAAACCCAAACTAAGTCAGAAAGAATGAATTGTTAACTATATATGCAGTAAATCCTATGTCAGGGGCAAGGGTTCCCTGCTATATTTTAAGACTCAAAGATTTCAGTGGGTGAGAATAGAAGATCAAAATCATTTGAGAAAAATATAAAAAACCGTTCCACATATTCATTTCTTGCCCACATTTGTTTGTCCGAGTCTTCACCAGCAGTCTTTTTTTCTCAGGGTCTTCAGCATAGAAGGTCTGATTGACATCTGTTTCCCATTTCAGAACTTTTTCCTGAGCATGTGCCCAAAGCATGAATCCATCACCACTAGACATCCAAATAGGCCCTTAAAATTATATCAAAATAAACAATAAAAGAAATCAGATGTCTTCATATTTTAAAACAACCGTGTCTCTGAACCAAAATGAAATTTGGTGAAATATGAATACAATCTGTCTTCGTAGTGATGCCTTGATGTTAATGTCTTACTTTTGATTAATGTATCATGGTTATGTAATATGTTAACATTAGGAGGCACTGGGGAAAGCGGAACTCTGCGCTATTTTTTCAAATTTTCTGATCTAAAGTCATTTCAAATGAAAAGCTTAATTAAAAAAGGAAAAATTAGACTAATCCATTTCTCTTATTTTTATGTTGAATCCTGAGTTCTAGATCTCAGAACCCTGAGTGCCAAAATCATGGTTTCTTGGCTCTCTTTGGTTTGGCGATATGTTTGAAAATGTATTTAGAAACCTTAACTCAGTTAACTTAACCAGTGAGCCCTTTTGTAAAATAAAGTAGGAGATTTTTCATTTTTGTCCCACTCTGTCTCCATAGACACGATTTAGATGCATCACTTGGGGCTCAAGGGATGGGGTCTGAATATGAGACTGGCAATCAGGCCTAAATTCAATCCAGTTTAGTGCCATCATATATGATACAAGTCTTGGAATTAGGAGTCATGTGGAATTAGAGGTCAAGCCTTGTAAAAAAAAAAATTTTGTTGTGGGAGTGGGGCAGGGTGGAGGATGGCATATCTGAGGATCACAGACTTTTCAAAAGGAATGCCAAAACTTTTGTCCAAAGCAGCATTTCAGCTCTAGTAAGTGTACACCTTGGCTGCTTGTTCACTGGCTTGGGTGTCCAGACTGGCAAAGTCGGTCCCTTGCATTTGTTGAATTGAGACTCATCACAAATGACGGCTCATATTGTCCATTCTGGTTTCCTACACTTGATCATGCCCCCTGCCTTGAACTCCTGCTATGCTCTCAGGCTTTGACACCCACCTGCTCTTTCCTGGCTTTCAAACC
Source organism: Galemys pyrenaicus (assembly GCA_019455555.1). NCBI lineage: Eukaryota > Metazoa > Chordata > Mammalia > Eulipotyphla > Talpidae > Galemys > Galemys pyrenaicus. Next base: position 12,662 of record JAGFMF010011383.1, read on the forward strand.
TTTGACTTTCCCACTAGTTATTGGCTTTACCCTTCCCACCTGGCCTTGACAGCTTGTATCAGCACTGTCCGGCAGTGTGTATTGGCTCTAGTAAATCACCAGGGACAGCATGTGGTGGTAGTGGTGGTGACAGTGTGATGAGACACGTCTGCCTTCTCAATAAGAACTGAGCTCCTTTAGAAGAACTGCACCTTGCTTGTTTTCTCAAACCAACATCTGTCCTAGTGCTGGGAAACATTACCACAAATGACCTATGCGCTGATTCAGCATTGATGATCCTTTCTTTTTCCATGACCATAGCTAAGCATGATCCCATTTTAGTTCTGGTTCTGATTGAGAAGAATTCTAGTACCAAGAAAAATAGGTGGCTTGGAAATAGATGATACTGCTTTGAATCTGAACTCTGTCAGGGGCTTTTTCTCTTTGAGTCTCAGCTTTTTCATCCATGAGAAGAGGTTATTGTATTAAAAGCCTCAAGATTTCTGATTAACTACAACCAACAATGGTCTAATTCATTTCTTTATCTGTAATGGAATTGTCATGTGACATCAGAAGTGAAGGCATCTCAGTCCTTCAGGTGCCCCATCCCAATTTTACAGATGAACAACTTCTGAGGTCCCAGGAGATACCATTACATCAGCTGATTGTGGAATTAATGAATGGAATCATGTTCTCCAATTTAATGTAAGAATCTTATAGGAGAGCCTCTTCTTACTGTTCACTCATCCCCAAATTTCTTGTCATTGAGATGTCCATTGTAACATCACCTCAGAACTAAAACTCTAAATTTTATAAAACAAGCATGATGTCTAAGTCATTTGGAATGTGAGCTTGAATATACTGAAAGGAAATAAACTAAGTTGTTATATAATAGCTGTTTGGGGAAATCCATGGGTATTTTCACTTTATATTTTCCTTTTACCCAATGACTATATTACATCTGCAGTCAGAAAAAGATATAGGTGATATACAGAATTTAAAAAAAAATACTTGCACTTACTAGGGATGAGGAAGAAATGTAGAGATTGAGCGTGAGAAGGTTTTTGAGCAAGTGATGTTTTCATTTATTCATTGATTCTTCCAACACATGCTTATTGATCACCTAATACATATAATCCTTGAAGTAAATCTTTGTCAGATGTAAAAGTAAATCAGAAACAGAAAAGTAAATTAGAGTTGACCTCAAGTAACAGACTTGAAGAGGGAATACATAAATATAGACAAAACATACAATTTTAGAATCCAGGCAGTAAAGGCTATGTGAAATCCCCACACCAGGAGCTTTGGCTCAAATAAGATGAAGGTCACCTTTGGCTTATTAGAATACTTTATTGAGGAGGTGGCATTTGATTTGGACCTTAGGGAGCTTGAAGAATTTTTGATAAGAGAAGATGGTGATAGGACATTGTGCTCTCCCTCTATTTCCTTTTGGTAGCCTGCCAGTACCTAAGAGAATATAGGATAGGAACTTTGTGGAGATGGAAACTCTAAGCTCCCAGTGGTATCTTCATACAGTCCTGGTGAGAGAGGAGTAGAAATGGTGAACTTCCTTATGGCAGGAATTCCACCCCCATCCTTTTATCTCCAGTGCTCGAATCTGGGCATACAGTGTTTCTGTGTTTATTTAATATTTAGTAAATGCTTAGTAAACTACCAGTGAAGTCATAAGTCAACATGATTAATACTAGTATAGAATTTCTCCAAATCTATGGAATCACACAGACTCACTTTCCAGGAGGCAACTTAAAATATATAATGAATTTATAAGTTGGTTATACATTTGCCATTTTAATGTTTCTTATTCTCCAGCGTGTGCATACCTGTCCTCCCAGGGTGCTCGCATTAGTCTCTGGATATCCTTTGTCCTAGTACTGGGAATCAGTTGTTTCACTGTATCCCAGTCCTCCACTCAGGGGAGAGTGCTTGCAGAGAAGGACATACCTGCATTGCCTGTTTTTTTCCTGCAGGGCCAACAAATGGACTGCCTCAGAGTGGGCCCTATATAAATATTTGTGGATAAATTAATACCATAGTGTTCCATGAATGTTGACAATAAAGTGTCAGACAGTTGTCAATGAATGTGTAAACCTGTCTGTATACAAGGATTAAGGGTAAATTTAGACATCTAGTAACTACCTGTAAGTTCATTTGGGGAACCAAATTGGGTTATTGTTTAGTGAGAATGGAATTAGTTTGGAACAGAATAGATAACATCTTCTTTTGGATAACAAGGGACAAACTCATAAATGTAGTTAAATACAGTAAGGGTTGTTTAGAATTTTTCTTATGGGGTTCCAGTTGTTTGAGAGATTCTCAGCTTTATCTGGACTGGTCAAAATAACTCAGTCCCCAGAAAGTGACAAAGTAGAGGATCTCAGTGTACTTCCTACATAGAAAAAATTAAATAAAATTTGTACGACAGCAAGTTCCTTAATACTGCCCCTGCCCTTTGGTGTAAACAGGTATCATGCACCTTCCTGGCTAAACCTTTCATTGACTCCTAGACTCAGCCTTCATACCTGTAAAAAAAAATGAAGTGTCAGTGTTTTTACCTAAAGCTAGTCCTCCCCTTCCACTGGTGCTGCATCCCATTTCCTCTTTGCTATCAGAATTTTATTCCAGGGGTTCTCTTTTCTCCATTGGATGATACCGGTAAACATGTACACATGCTGTTATTTCTCACCTTAAGAAAACATTCCCTGAAACTCTCTTCTCTTGCTTACTGATACCTCTTTTCTTCAATCTCCCTTTTTGCAAGATTCCCCAGAAGATTTATAGATATTGGTTGGCTCAAATTCTCATTCTTTAATTCCTTCTCCATTCATTCCAATGGGACTTCTGCTGTCTACACTACCAGAACTGCACCAGTACATACCCATGACCCCATATTAATAAAGCAAGTGAATTATTAATCCTCACTTTTCTTGACCTGTCAGTGAAGTTGACCTGATTGATAACCCCTTCCTACATTTTTTTCCTCCTGCTTGTTTTTCAGTTTCACTGATATCTCCATTTTAGCACTATTTGCAGATTCCTCTTTTCTCTCCTATTAATGTTTAGGTATTCCAGGTCTCCATCATTGGTCCCCTTCTCTTTATACTGTATACCTTTCTTCACCCAGTTATACAACTTTAAATTCTTAGAAATGGAGACATTTCTAAATATGTCTCCAACACATACCTCTGTCCAAAACTCAGGATGTTTATATACAACTGCTACTCTTAATATGTTCATATTTAACTCCTTTCTTTTTCTTATATGCTAAATGCATTCTAGCCATATTGTAACAAGTATATCTAGAATTCTACCTCTTCTCATTAGTTTCACTGTTGCCTTTTCATGATTATGCATTACCTTGCATTTGAGTCACTACTAAGAGCTCTTAACTTTTCTTTCTCCTTTTGAATGGAATTCCTACAGATTCCATTCAATACAGAAGCAGGAGCGATCTTTTAAAATATCAATATCATGTCAGTCCTCTGCTCAAACTCTTCAAATGGATCCCTTCTCACTCAGAATAAAAACCAGGTACTTACAGTGACCCTTATGATGTCATGTGGGGCACACTCTTCCCACCACACATTTCTCCATTTCCTACTACTCTCCCTCATTTATTCTTTTCCAGGTGCACTGGCCTCCCTGACATTTCTTGAACCTTCCAGAAACTGTTTCCTCTTCTTAGAGATACCTACACAGGCTGACTTCCTCATCTGCAGATTTTGCTAAGATGTCACCTTCTCCGTGAAGGCTTCTCCATCCTCTGGCACTCCCAACCTCTCTTATCCTGTAAGACACTGATCACCTTCCAGCACGATTAAATATTATTTGCATTACTTCTTTATTATGTCCATGGTTTACTCTGTCTGTAGGTTCCATCAGGGCATAGATCTTGGTGCTTTTTTTTTTCCCACTGACATGCCTCAAATATCTAGAACAATACCTGGAACATGGGGTGTACTAAATACTTGAATTAATGATGCCTCTTTTATTCTTCCCTCTTCCCCTATAGCTCGTCATCAAATCCAGTTATTTATACCAATCCCACGTCAGTGGCAGTCCCATTTTACTACTTTCCTTTTAGGATTTAGTAGACGAGCCAGGTCCCTGTCTGGTGTGGTCTTCATGTGAGTTATTGGTAGTACTACAAAGGACTAATTTTCCAGGAGCCAGAATGTTGACCATGTGTTAGTCAAAGGCTTACTTAGTCCTGGGCTCTTTACTCTGCCTTTCATCACAGCCCACATCATACTTAAGAGTGGTAAGAGTAGGAGATGGGCTAAAGAAGGTTACGAAGGGGCTGTGGCAGGCATGGGTCCCACACCTATGGATGTATGTATTCTAATTTATTTATTTATTATTATTTTTTAAAATATGTATTTATTTATGCATACAAGAGCTGGGGTACAGGCCAGAGTCGTGGGAGGTGAGAGGATTCACCAGACAGAGTGGGGAGTAGAACAGGTAGACTGACTGAAACAGGGAAGCCAGTGGGCAAGGCAGGAGAGGTCTGCCTGCGCCATGTGGGTCCCCTCCCTTGCCGGCAGCAGGGATCGAACTCTTGCTGTTGCTGCAGTGGCTACGGTTTGCTTCATAGTGCACTGCTTAACCACCTTTGCCACCAGGGAGGCCCTGTGTTCAAATTTAGATTCTGTTGCTTATTAGATGTTTGATTCATGGAAAAAAGTTTTAACCTCTCTAAGCCTTAAAAGACGTAGGCAAAAATTCCTTGCTCATTCTCCAGAATGAGGATTAAATATAAAGTTTCTCATATAGATCCTGGCCTAGAGTAGACACATAGTAAGCAATGGGAGCCAATATATGCTGCTTTCGAGTTTTTAAACCATGGCCAGAGTCATGGCAACATTTACTCCTCATAACAACTCTGGAATCAGGTAGGGTACATTTTCTATGCACCTTTTACAGAGGAACAAAATGAGGTCTGGAAAAGTTAACTGATTTTCTTAATAACACACACTTTCAGTCATGAAATGTCATGACTACATGAGGTTGAAAATGTAAATTTTTTGTTTTATAAACCCAAAACATTTTTATGTGCTATGCTTGATGTGGAGGAAAAAGTGACTTAAATATACTTCTAGATCATTTTTGTATCGGTTGTAGGTATAACATGGTATGTTCTATAATTGGATCCTTACATTTAGTTCTTGTATTTAATCCATGGAAGGGTATTATTTTTTGAGAGGGACGACTTAATTTTTCTTTCAATACCTTGTTTTATAAGTTTTGTCACCAACCCAACCTATAATAACCTAATAGGTTTTTGTTTTCTTAACAAAAATGTAAGAAATTTCTTTGTAAAAGTAGCTGAAACATTTTTTTCTGAAGTGGGTCTCCAAGGAAGCTAAGAATTGCCAGACAATTACTTTCTTCCCCCTTCCATATAGGAGACAAAATGTAGTCTTATTAAAATCCTGAGAATGAATTCACTTAAGCTCTCCACTGCAGGATGTTTTTCTGACAAGTTCTGTCTTGAAAAAGTATGTTGTAAAACTAATTAAGAAATTATTTTGACAGGGTGAATTTTCTGAAGCTCTCTGTTGTATACAACCAAATATAATCTAATTTCTTCCAGTGAAACCAAATGTATAGATTAAAAAATAAGAACATGGTCAGATAATATCAATAATAGGAGTGCTTCAATTTCAGCTGAGAAGAATTCGAGCAGCAGCCAGCCAATTTGTCTAGGGAAATTTGCTCTCGGCTAAGATGGTATAAAAGGTCTTACCCCTGGGCAAACCATTTATTTAAAAAGTTTAGAAAAACACTTTTTTTCACTGATTGTAAGATTTTTCAGAGTTACCATTTTTCAGTGTTATCATTTCTGTAGGAGGATGCAGGAGGGGAAGGAAGTAAATGTTTTGTTATGTAGAAGAATGGAAAATTGGCAGTGTTTTTCAGTATTTATAATTAAGCTCCATTCTGGGTTTTAAACATATTCTGGGCATAAGCATATTTGAAGAAATATTGTGGATAAGTCAGGGAAACTCTAAATCCCTAGCTGATAAACTATGTTTTATTTGTCTGTGTGTTGTGAGCAAAAAAGAGAATGAGTATGTGTGTATATTAATAACTCCAAATAATCCAAAATCTTTATTCTCCTCATTCCTTTTGTTTCTAATTAATGGTGCTTTTACAGTCTGTGAGAAGATAAGATTTGTATAAAAATATATACTTTACCAAATACGTGCTACGTATAACATGAATTTTTATATTAAAATTTTTGCAATGATTTTTGTTATAGAATAAGAAATGCCTTCTTGAGTTATGTACATGTAGAGTTATCCCAAGTCATACCTGAACATGCAAAGGTTACTTAACAAATCCCCACACACAAATGAAAGTTGTATTCTAGGTCATAGCTAGGAAGGTTCTCAAAATTATGAAGATAAGATCGATGGGGTTTTTTTCATAAGCTCTTTGAAACTTTTTGATGAAAGGGACTCAATGAAAAAGGAAGTGAGGAGGAGGAAGTAGTCTAGAAGATCCCTGGTTCTTAGACATAGGTTATAGAATATGGTTCTAAGAAAGAATAGCTTTAAGGGGAAGAAATGTGGTCAGTCTTAGACATGTTACATTTGAGGTGCTCACGGGTATCTGAGTGGAGGCAGTTAATAATAGTTTATTCTAAAACATGGATTAAGGGTCAGTGCAGGAAGCCAGATCAGAGACATGAATTGCTTTATGGATTGTTCACTTGTCCTTTGTTTCCTGTAGTAGACATGAAGAAGTTTTTCTCATAGTGAGAGCTTGAAGAGAGAAAAAAGCTGTGATCTTCAATTCATAAAACGTTCTGATTACCTACTGTGTGCCAGGCATTGAGCCCAGGCACTGGGGGATCAAAATGAATAAGTCTCTTCTCTCAGTTAATTTACTTAAGTTGGGGAAAAAGTCATAATTGAGTAGACTGGAGAATAACAACATTCTAATGCTCTATGGTAGTGTAGATCGAAAAGGAGACTCAGGAGGAGTGGCTAGAAGAGGGGATGTCTTAAAAGCCCTTTATTTTTTTTATTAATATAAAATATTTTTTTAAAATTTACATATACTTGCCATCAACTGTAATCCCCATGTATTCCCCATCACCATCTCACCAGTGCACCAT
>JAGFMF010011383.1:20034-59932 GCA_019455555.1 Galemys pyrenaicus
CTATTGTAAAGAGTGCTGCTATAAACATAGGGGTGCAGGTATTCTTTTGAATCAGTGTATTTGTGTCTTTTGGGTATATTCCTAGGAGTGGGATTGCTTTATCATACGGAAGTTCCATTTATATTTGAGGTGAAATACCAAGCAAGGGCTAAAGCAGGAGGGAAATGCTCTCAGTATTCATGATGATTTGTCATGTGTGGGGAAGAGAGATAAAAATTTTCGATACCCTTCCTTAGCATTACAAGATTTATACTACCCCACCCCCAACAAAACAAAACAGGCTGCCTAATTAAATTTGAATAGCAGGTAATTGATGAACAATCTTTTATTATAAATATGTTCCCTGTAATATTTGGTATATACTTATGCTGTAAGAAATCATTGTTTATCTGACATTGAAATTTAGCTGTATGCACTTTTTTCCCTGCCTTCATTATTCAGTAATGATCCCTTGCTGTATTGATCTTCCTATTGTTACCATGATATACCATTGTGATAATTTACAGTATCAGTATTCTGTACTTCATTTCATTTGAAATGCCTTACAACACCAGGAATGTTGAACTGATGGAACTTCTCACTGGAGAATGTTTGCACTTGGCTTCTATTTCTTTGTCAACAGAATGTTCTCTAAAAACATATTTCTCAAGATGTATATATATCCTTATTTACTTCTATCCAGTGGACAAAATACTTCACATAACTTATCTCACTTGTCTTCTTGACATCCCTGAGCAGTTGGTAGAGCAGAAACAAGTACATTCTTTTTCATATGAGGACACGGTAAGGTCGGGTGACTGACCTGCCCAGGGCCACACAGCTTCATGGTGGTAGAATGAGACCCTAAACCATGTCTGTGGACTCAAACTCCAGTGCTTGTTTTTCACACCACCTCTAAAAAAGATTCAAACCTATAATACTGAGGTTAGTCTCTATATTCTCAGGTTTTGCTTGATACAAATATAACTTCAAAATTTTATTTGAACAGACCTGAAACTTGGGGTTAGTGTTTATATTGTGTCAGTCTAATATTTGAAGGAATGACCTTCAAAAATTAGCTATATTTATAGAGGATTAATAAAATCATTGAAAACTTCCAAGTCTCTTCTAAGCAGCCGCCATTAATGAAGCCTTGAAATATTCTTTATAATTATATGTTGATCACTAGATGTGTTCTATTCTTATAACTTCCATATTTGGAAAAAACATTTGCATAACACAGTATATCCAGTTTGTTCCTTGGTGTCTGTAAACTTGTAAATAATTTCATGAATTAAAATGGCTCAAAAAAATAACATAGTTTATAACTGAAAATTTAATGGGGCATAGATATTTATGTAATCTATTACTATATATTTGCTCAGTAATGCATTTGCTATATGTTTTATGGGACATGAATCTGATCTCTGAGAGTCTAAATTGGGGTTAGTAAATCTATCATAACAAGGATACTAGATTGTTATTAGAAGACGATAAAACTTTTTACTTTTAAGTTTAATACTTAATGAATGTCTTTTTTTTTTAAGTTGCTAAAAATAGGGACCCTTTTTAGTAGGTAAGGAGCCCTCTTCCTGGGCAATGCTATTTTCCATTGCCAACTACCGTTATCTCTCAGTTTCTTTTTCTACTGCGTCTAGCTTATGCTCAATAAATGATACCTGTATTTTCTTGTTAAATGCTATGTTATTTTTTAATTTTATTTTTTTCTAGTTTTATAGAGTGTTATGAGAAACTGCTCACTTTAAGAAATTGACAGGTCCATTAACAGAGAGCTTTATGTCTGAGAGTCCAAGCAGTTAGGCCTTCTGGATATTCAGGAAGTGGAGGGTGTCAGACCAGTCATTTTTATTGCAGACTAAAATGATGGCTGCAAGGAGATGGGCTCACATTATCACTTTATATAAATCACCCCGCCTGTCTTTCATTTCTTGCCTTTCCTTAGTAATTGGAAAGCTCAGAGTTCTTACATTTCAAATAAGAAAAGAACAGAAAGCTTATGAGATGGGGCCCAACCCAAAGTTCGTTCTGCCCAGCTTGTGTCTCGGGGCACTAAGGGACATCTAGGAAGATGTGTATTTCTCCTCTGATTAATTTCCAAGAGTACATATATCTCTCAAATAAATGGGTTTTGTAACTAGACAAGGCTGGTTATAAATCTCAGCTTTGCTGTTGACTGTCTGCATGACCATAGACATTTCTGTGACCCATCCCCCCTTTTTTTATCAACTGTAACCTGGCAGTAGTAATGACTAGTCTATTCTTATGATGAAAAACTATAGAGATGGTTGGAATCTTGAGTTCCCCATCACTTAGAAGATTTTGTAGAGGATCTACAGAAAAATATTTCAGGAGAATGCATGTTGTTCATGACCATAATCCTGAGTGGCTGCTTCCATGGTAGGCTGAAAGTTTGAGAGAACTGTTACTGCTCTGGTCAAAAGATGCAGAATTAAACTGCTTTATTCTGAGACCTTTCCCTTTGCATGTGGGCTTTTGGTGCCTTTCTCCTCTGATAGCAAGAAGCAGTATAAAGATTAAGCAAAGGATTGGAGCATTCTTTTCCTCACAGGTTAGGACAAGGCTGGTGTAACCTGTAACCTGTCTCTCTAAATCCAGACCTCTCTTCTGAAATTCACCTTGTCCTGCCATGCTGGAGGAGTGCTAAAGGGAAATCAGCCCCATTTTGAGGTACCAGTCACATAAACCAAGGCTTTCCACTCAGAAAGCTCCAGAGGCTTAGAGATGCCAAATGAACGAAAAGAAAATGACCCACATGGTTGGACACTCTTTCCCTAATTACTGTGGTTTAATTGTGTGTTCTCCTTCCTAGGAGTCAAGATCAGGCATTCTTAACCTCATCACTGTGAACATTTTAGAATGGATAGTTCTTTCTTGGAGGTGGGGGTGGGAGATGGTCTATGCATGGTACAATGTTTTGTGGTTTCTGAGGCTTCTACCATTGCTAGGAGTGCTCTCTTCCCAGTTGTGACAATCAAAAAATGTCTCCAAACATTATCCTGATCATGTCTACTAGGCGCAAAATCTCTCCATGTTGCCAGCTACTAGGTTTGCAAAGCTTGAGAACTTTGGGGGAAGAGGGAGTCTTGACATCTCTCTAGAGATTGGAGTGAGTCGCTGATGCCTATATAGCAGAATTAAAGACAAAAGTATTCTGCACAGTGCCTGGGAAAAAGAAGATGCTCAATAAACTTAGCGCCTTTTTACTCCTCTCTCCTTGGAGTGGATACCATGATAAGCCACTCAGTCTCTTCTTGGTTCCTGAGGCACTAAGTCCTCAGTTACCAGGGCCATTGGCTCCTGGCAACTCCTAGCTGGGTCTCTCCCTGAGTTTTGACCCCTTCTCAAAGTGACTGGTCATCACAGGACATATCAATAAGTTTGGGTGCCTTGTTGCAAGTAGAGGTATCTCTAAAGGCCAGCTCTGCTTCATAGCTCCCTGTGGGATCATTGGATCAATGTGACTGCATTGTGTCTCCATTTGTCACTACTCCATTCCTTTTCATGGGTGTTAGGTGTGAGCTTCCCCCTGTTAACTTCCTTCAAATCTCTGCCCAGAAGTCTGTTTCCCAGAGAATACAACTTAAGACAACTCCTTTTGCCCAAGTTTTATAACAGTCTGTCATTTTTAAATGAGACAATGCAAGTCAAGTTCTTAGTACCATAGTGACTGCAAAACATATTAGTTGTTAGTATTTATCAGCCGTGACTTGATCTATCGTGTTGTTTAAATAATCTGTATTTTAGGGTTTGTTACTTCCTGCAGGTAGTTTGTTTCTGATACAGTTATCCTTAGAGATGAGTTTTACATCATTTTCCTGCAGTGCTCTTCCTTTAGAGACTCACGTACCCTGGTTAATTCTCATGTGAGTTCTGGTGGACATATTCTTTCATATTGGTATTCTTCTCAATCTCGTAAACTTTGGTATAGGTGGTAAACTCCTTCTAAAATGTTTCCACTGAGCATGTTGAAATTCCTGTGGGTCACAGCAGGGGGCCCTGTCTCCAGCTTACTATAAATTTCCACCCTGCATCTCACTTTTGAATAAATTTATCACTCTTGCCAGAGTTTAAGTTCCAGAGGGGTCATCTTTGCGTCTTTCTTTCTCCTTATTCCATTTCTAATCTCAACACTTTGTATCACAGGTTTTCAACAGACATGGGCCAAGGTGGGTTGAAGAGCAGGATTGGGAGTTGGGAAGGCAGAAAGGGGTTATCTAGCTGAGGTAGAAAAACAAAGCCGCTCTCTAGAGAACATGGATTGGGTTTCATAGTGGGGAACCAGGAGTTTGAGATCCATAGCATGAACTTGGAAATCTTCTTCAAATATAACCACTAAAATAAACCTACATACTGTTGGGTATTAGAGGATGCTTACCACATGCCAAAGCCTTTTCTCTGACCTAGCTTTTCTAATCATTCTCTGATGTGTAAGCTATATTTTCTCGCTTAGCTTCTGTAATAAAGGTGATACTTGGCTTCGATCTCAACTTTTCTGTTTCTCAAATTGCTCAGAACCTGGCTGGAAAAGGAGACCTATTTATTGTAAATGCCCTTGGAGCTCTCAACATTCTCACTGGTAAGAGTATTTGAGCAAAGCTCGAGACCTGCTGGTCTATGCACTGGACTTGCTTTCCCTTTGCTCAACCCTGGCGTAAGAGATCCTCCAGAACAGGAGGATCTAATATCTAATATCTCCTTCTCTCAGAATATTCCTCTTGTCAGGGTCCCCAGCAAGGAACTAAGAATTTTATTATCTACGTATCCTAAGTTTCTTTCATGTAGAAAAGCAAGCTTCATGCCATGAAAATTTTCTCTTAGGAGACGATATGGTTGTTTCAAAAATGATATTAATAAAAACAACATATGTAATTGACCATTTTCACGGGGCACCCGTGGTAAGGTTTTTGTTGTAACTGGCAAACCAGGTGCAGAATATTCTATGTATAATTTAGACCCCTTCCCTGTGGGCTGCTCTGCTGGTTTTCTATATAACTTCAGTTATTATTGCCATTAAGAAAAGATATTTTAGGGACAAACTCATTTTTTTAATAGATTGTTATCTCAAATTAAAAAAGATTACGGGAACTGGCAATCAATGCAGCCATCTAATTGCTATTTCTCCAATTAAAAATTAATATACAGAAAGAGCTGCCTGGAACCAATTGGTCTTTAGATAATTTTGAAATGAGGGAAAAAATAACAATTTAAAAGCAGTGGGCTTGGGTGGGTGTGGGAAGTTGACGGCTCCTGGTCTCCTTTGCAATAAGGCTGCAGTGACAGGCGAGCTCTTGACCTTGTGCCTGTGGTCGCCACACCCGGGGCTGACTGAAACAAAGGAACGTTAAGCTTGTGTCTCATTGTTCCTCCTCTGTTAAAGATTTATGTATAAAATCATTGTATTTTGTGATGTACTTAAGAATAGATGGCAGGTGTCATTTTTGTACAGTGCATGTCATTTTTTAGCAGTGGCGGAAAACGATGGTGTGTGTGCTAAAATTGTTCCTCTGTTCTTTGTGGATGTCACTGATGCTAAACCAGCTCCTTCTCCTCTCTCTAAAGAACTTTGTTTGTTAAACAGCATTTGGATAGAAGGGGAGAAGGGAAAATGTCATCCACGGGAGCCGCTTGTATCTCGAAGCAGGACATCCTTCTACTTGGTTCAAAATAAGCCTCTTTAATCTGAAAGTCATGTTACATAGTTTCAGTGTAACAGGTACTTGGGTTTAATCTGCAACAAATTGTAATTGGGTGTGTACATAGATACATTATGTATGTTAATTAAAACAGGTAGGAAAGCTCAGGTATTTTGAGGTCTGTCAGATCTCATTGAGAAGATGATTTCAGGGGTAAAGGTGAGTCTTTTGTTTGATGGAAAAGTAGTTGCATGTGGAACCACATGCAATCCAAACTTGGGATACTAGGACGTTAATTCAGGTCATCACACCTCAGGATGGAATACAGATAAAGAGCATGGGAATGATTTTAGGGCTAGGAAGCTGATTCAGGAGAAGGATGAAATTGTGGTGTGGAAACACCGAGACAGAGAAAGGCGATGTCAGCTCTCTGCAGGTGCGTGAAGGGATTGGAGCCCATGAGCAGGGATGTGTCTATCAAAATGCTTCCAGGGTCTGACCATGAAATCTGTGAAGAATGATTGAAGAGTCAGAAAGGAAAGAACTGAAAAGGAGAGAAGACTGAGAGGCAAGTTTAGAACCAAGAAGAACATTCTTAGAATACTGGCACCAAACCTGGAGGTTTCATCATCTCCAGTTAAGTATAAAATGCCACAGAAATGGCTCTCATCAAAATATAGACAATGACTTTATTATGTGATACCAAGAAAGGCCAGAGTGTCTTCCCACAATTCATTGCTCTCAGTTTCTTCCATCTTTGCTCTGAATCTCACTCAGTGGCCTTTGGTCTTCAGTAGTTAAGCCTGAGACTGGGAGTCTTCTCAGACACTTCCTCTTCCTCCCTCTTAGCCCTCCAGACCTTTCACCTCTGACTCCTCTAAATACCTGTCTAGTCTAGTCAGGCCTAGTTGCCAACCACCATAGCCATTGACTTACTAACACACAACCCAAACAGTGCTCACATAAATCAGAATATAGGGGGATGGAGTGAGGTTTGAACATTTATACTTTAAAAAATATTAGCTGGTATTAACCAAACCTCACATACCTGGGATTGCCTACTTGTTTACCTTTGATGATGCAATTCTTTCTTGTGAAGCAGCCCATATCTGCATCAGCAGTTCCTGTCCCTTTTAAGACCCAGTTCCATTGCCAGCATCTCCAAATGTTTCCTAATTTCTACTCTAGTGCTTTGACTCAATTGATTCCTCTCAGAACTCCCGAAATACTTCCTTGTATCTTTCTTACAGTGTTTATCACTTTGGATTTAGAATTTTAGGTGTGAATGTGCATGTCACATTTTGGTAACACTTGGTGTTAGAGAGTAGTTTCAACATGGCAAATTCATGGTGCTTTAGGCACCTGACCTATAAATTTTTATAACCACTCTGTAATATGGATACTATTATTGGCATGAATATCCCATTTGGCAGATATCATAGCTAGTATGTGACTGAGTCAAGATCTGAACCCAAGCAGTCTGGCCCATTTTCTCAACCTCTGTGCTCTGCTGCCTTTTGAAATAATGAGTAAATGCACAGGGTTCATGGGCTAATGTAGTGCATATTTTGACAGGATTCTTCTCACCACCAGGGCATCTGTTTAAAGTAGTGATATCAGGGTAAATGGGTTGACAGCAGGGCTGAGCTGGGGCTCTGATCAGAGTTGAGTCATGGTCTCAGAGAACCCACCTGAACTTCATCTGTCCTCTTCTCTCCTGGGACTAGGATTTCTTTCTCCCAAAGAAATTCATATGTAGGGAAAGAGGCTTCACAAGCCTGGTGCTCTACCATGGAATACAGTAAAAGAGGGGATAGCATTGAGTGTGACTCTGTTGAAGATGGTGTGGGAAGTTTCTACAGCTGCCTTTATAGTATTTTTTTTAAGTATGTGTTTGGTTATCTCTATGCCCGTGGATCCAAATGTTTGATATTTTACCATCCTATGGGAGAACTTTATAGGTGTGTGGGATATCTCATATGTTTTCAGGAAACTGAGGTCTTCAGGAACCCAGTATGGGATAAGGGGTGGAAGTTTGGAGTCAGGGGTACAGTTGTGGTGATTGACTATTCCCTCTGCTCTGCAGAAGAACTGGAGAGCTAATGGCAATAAATGGTCTTGGAAAGGAGGTCAGAGCGTCACAGTGTCTGTAACTCAGACTCGCCAAAGTGGGAAATTCTCTAGCCATGTTGCAAAGGCTGAAATTAGCCAATAACAGGGTTTCACAGGCACCTGCTTCTATTTAAAGGAAAGACGGATAGTTTAAATTTTACACTATTAATAATATAATGGAAAGATGATATAAAATGATATATTTGTCATTATATTTAATAAGAAATTATAAACATGACCTCTCATTCCACAAGTAAAATCTTATCAAGATTCCCTTATTCATCCATTTGTTCATACACTGAACATGCTTGTATTTGAGACCAACTCTGCTTGGAGCCCAGCACTAGGCACTGACCAATGGAAGAGTTTTTATAAGCCAATCTGTCTTCAGAGAGACAGATTTATATACAAGGAAACTATAAATAGATTTAAAGAAATTACTTGATAGGATGTCGAAGTAAGTATATGGGATAAAATGAGTTCTCATTTTTATAAAGTTGGTTAAAAATAGTATATCAAGTTGGATAATCACTAAAATCACACAGACATTTAAAAATAAAAGACACATTTCCGTCTCCTTCAGCACGTTCAGCTTTCTGTCTGATCTCTCAGACGAGCTAATGTTACCAATGTACACCTTCCTCTTTTTCCCTTGAGTAAATTGTTCTCCCTTCTTTACACTGGACTTGCTGGATTAGGACATAACCCTCTTGGAAGTGTATTCAGAAAGCAGTGCCTGGATCTTCTGTCGTCTGTCTTTCATGCCATTCACATCAGCAAGAATTGTTACTATTAGCCTTCTGTGAATCAGTGGGCTGTTGGTTAGAAAGACACGCAGTGCAAGGCAGGTAAACAGTCTTCGAACTCATATTGGTATAAGCCTATGCCTGTGCCACATAGACAGTCTTCAAACTCACATTGGTATAGCTCTGTGCCTGTGCTCTCTCCATTCTAGAAGGTGTGGGGGTCGAGTAGCTGGTAGCTGTAATAGACTCATTTCTTGCTTGCCTTTCTGTTGAACACAGCCTGTTTTCTTATTTGTAAAATTGAGTTGAAAATAACACTTGTATTAAGATTTTAGTGAAGACTAATTGGGTAATTGTGATAAATATACACATCCATATGTACACATGTACATACCTATCACCTGCACAGTGCTCAGTGTATGGTGGCTAATACGATTATTATCATATAACTTTGGTGAGCTGGAGTAGGATTTAACAAGAGTCTCCAGAGATAAAGCAGGTAGGTAGAGAGACTAGATTCTGTCAGTATGAGCACATTTTTTCCTTTTTAAGGCCAAGTCCAGAAGCATGACAAGGCCTGATTTGGGCCCTTGGTTCTTCGGTACGCTTGCAATCTCTTGCTCCTGCAACTGGAGGAGAATGCCACCGAAGGCAGAAGGCTCAGATGTCACAATGCCTTCTCCATCTCTCTGATTTTCCTTTAATGCCCCAAGACTAATTCATGTCTGTGCCCTGGTTACTGATAGCTACCTCTGTACTTCTTTGTGCTAAATACTGTAATGTGTAACCCTGGCCTAAAGTTGTATTTTATCCTCTTCTATCACTTCATTTCCCCAAAAGGGCAGTGGGGCAGATCACCCTGAAATCCTGAAACCACATGAGACATGTCCCCATGGTGAGTTGAGATTCTCTGGCTTTCAGTCCATCTTTATCTTTAAAAGCCAGCAATAAGCCATTTCCATAGATTTCACCTCCAAAACTAATTCTTACTGAACAAATAAGCCTAAAATATTGATAAAATGTACTTTTTATTGAAATTGTAGAAATTCCTGGAATCTTGCAGGACATTCTGTTCCACTAACAAGATCCAGAACAGCCGAAGAAGGACATCAACTCATTTGAGTTACTTGCCGGGATTTTTAGAAGTTGCACAATCTTTAGCTAGCCTCTGTTTTATATTTGATACTCAAAATCCACATAAAATCCTTGGGAACATTCAGAGTGGAACTTCCTTCTCCCAAGCCAAATTCCATTTTGGATAACTTACTCTGCCTACTTAAATTATTTCTGATACTGTCTCTGAATAAGAAAGAGACTTTCAGTTCCTTGGACAGAAAACGGAGTTATGTACTAACCCCGTCTTGTTATCCATTAGTCTGTATCAGGACACTAGTTTTTCTTGGGGAGACTGTGTCAGCTGGAAACTCCTCATCTTCATTCCATTGATAGAAAAGAGAAATACAAACACACATGCCTAAGCAGGGGTGGGGGGTAGGGGTGAGGGCTCTTTGTCATGGCAAAGCTACAGCAAGCAATAAGTTACTAACTTCGCCAGCAGCAAACTTAGAGGTAAATTGTGCTGTTGCAAGCCAAAAGTTAATCTCATCCAGAAGAGCAAGATAAATTAAAAGGCAATTGCTTGCCTGCTCCTCCTTCCTGTTCCAGTATCTGTCGCAGGCTGGCCCTTGAAGTTGGTGGATAATAAATCTTTCAGACTTGCTTTCTATTTCCAAGAGGTTGTAGATTATGTCCAACTCCTACTAGGATGTTTTAACAGTAAGAAGCCACATGGCATGGAATGGGATAGGAATATTCTGGGCTGGCCTTCCACTTCCTGCCACCTTCATTTCTTTAGAGATCTAGCTGCCACTCTGGTCTCATAGTTGGTTCTGCCATCTTGGCACAGACATTCTCATCAGATTGTCTTGGAGTCACTGAATGTGGGGAAGGTTGGCATTCCACAGTGATTGATTATTTACAGTCCCTTCCTAGCTGACTTTGCCATCTGACAGGCAAAAGTTTTAATATTCCTTCAGTGTCGTCTCCCTTGGTTTAAGGAACTGTTCTAAGTGGTTAATGCTGAATAAGTGAAGACGTTCACTCTGGTCAGAGGGCCACTGTTGATACGAGAGGCCCCAAAGTCTTTTTCAGATGTGTTCTGCCATCACTCGGGAACTCCCTCTTCCAGGGAGTTCAGCAGTCACTGGGGCGTCAATACCTGGAGCATCCACCTATGAAAAGTTTTTGCTAGAATTACTGATTCTACCTCAGACTTAGGTTTCAGTTTTAGGTTATGTTCCAGGGAGAGTGGACTGGAGTGAATAAAGTGATGAGAATCCTAGCCTAGAACCATGGCCCACACTCAGCTGTTCTGTTGTCACCTGGGATAACTAACTTGACTAATCAACTCTGGATCTTCCATTTCATCAATGAAAGATCAAGAGATGGTCCTTTGGTACTAACAGTCTTTGTCTGTGTTCATGCTTGTCAAATGTGCAGTGAACCAAATCCCATATTTCTCTGTCATTTTTTGCTATGCCATAACTTTGATAGGTAGTTTTTATTTTCTGTACTCACTTCTTTGGGGAGGTCTGTGCTTCAGGAGGAGCATTTGTTCCCTCTGACTCTTGGACTCATTTAGCGCTCTGCTTCTCCTCCAAGGAGATTCTCTGCCCTGAGTTTGTGTGAGGAGGGCAGCTGAGGGTAGATCTTTGCTTTTTCAGATAGTGCTGGCTCACTTGTTCTTTAGGTGAAGGAAACAGAAGCTGGCTTGCATTAAGGGAGCCATGCATGGCTAACAACCCTCCCTAGGCCATCCCAAATTTCCAAAAAGTGAAATTTGTATATTATATTATTATTCTCTGTTGGCCAAAGGTGAAAGGGAGGAGCTCAGGTTTGGTGGAATTCCTTCAGGTAGACTAGGCTTCTGTCTTACAATGGTGTTCAGCTGAGATTTTGCTCAAGGAAAGATCTTTGCAGTGTACTAATGAGAGCTGGAAACTCTGGAGTTTAGACACATTGCTCTTGTTCTAAGCCCATTTGCCCGAGCTGTTTTTCCTCTGCTTGTCTGTCATATTCTGGTGATCTTCTTCAGGCCTTGGTCTTCTATTCCTCCCATCTCTCCCTTGGGCGATTTTTCACTCTGGGGGTTTAGAGACTGACATCTCAGATATTGCCTCTTAGCTAGGAAGTTCAGTTTCTTTCAACTGAACCATAATTTTCCCCACCTCCATCTTTTCCCTCTCAAATCTCTTCTTCTTTCTGTTTTACTTTTGTTGTTAGGTAGCACCATTACCATAAGGCCTCTGAGTTTAGAAACGTGGGTCTTACCCTACCTGCTGCCTCTCTTTACCCCCACAACCACTCAGGCTCTGGGGCTGCTGTTTCTATCTCCTTGCTATCTCTTCCACAGATCCTATTCTTGTTATCTTTGCTGTGGGCTTTGTTGTGATTCTGACATTTCTTTCACCAACAAAGTCATCTTTCTACAATACAAATATGATTATGTCTGTCCTCTGTTTAGAATCTTGCCCCAGTGCCCCCATTTCCTTCTAGGTCTGAACTTCTTGGCACTGCAGACAAAGATTTTTTGTCTGGCCTCTAATCGCTTCTCTCATATTCCTCTGCCACCTTGTACTAGATGCACTATCTAAGTTCTTGTGGTCTCTGAAATGCATCATGCTGTCAACACTTCTTGCCCTTCCCACATGCTGTTTTCTCTACCTGAAATGCCCTTCCAACCTTGTTTACTTGGGGAATTACTGTTCATCTTTCAAATGGTGGGCTTAGTAGACAGCTTCAAAGACTCCTCACAGACAGAGGTACTTATTTTCTCCCCCATGTACTGTAACTTTACTATATCACTTACTACAAGTATAACAATTTGTTTGCATGTCTTAACTCTCTTCTAGAGCAAGAGCTCCTTAAAGCAGTGCCTTTATTTATCTTCCTAATCGCAGTGCCTAGCAAAACAGCTTAGATGTGGTTGATGCTCAGCTGAGCTAGATTCTCATTGAAGGTAGCAGAGTGCCAAATTACCAAATTATAGGGTTCCTTAGTGATAAAGAGGTAACTCACTTATTTTAGTCTAAGTTGTCAAAACAAGCATATGTTTTAAAACATGCAGTTATTATTCTGCCTAGAGAGGAATAAAACAAGTGGGAAACCAAAACTGAAGAAAAGCATTTTTGCATTAGGTACAAATTAAAATATCTAGGTAAATAGTAAGAGAGACACAGTGGGGGATTTTAGTGTGAGTTCCTCAGGAAATATTTGTAGCTAATACTTATAATTGATATTTTCCTGGAGCTGCAAATGTTCTACTGTGTAGCTGATTTGTTCCCATTTATTTTTACCTTTCAGCTGGTTTTATCTTTGCATAGATTATCTTTTCTGGTTCCATTTTAATTCTAGTTGCTCATGGTATGCTACCAAAGTAAAACAGTAGGGACCCTTTGGGATTTCATACCCATTTGACTCAAAAATTTATTCTAGTGAAACTCCTTCAAACTATGGTGCTTAAAACCTCATGGATAATCAAACATGATGATGAAATAAGTGCCCTCTGGGAAAACATGGTTCAATTTGTAAAATATTTTCCTCAGATATCTTGGGAAAAAAGGGGATGTTTTTGGAGCAACCCAGTAGCGCACACGCTTTGTGTTAAGGTAGCCCCTGCTGAGCCCCTGCAAGGTCTGGGTCTGAGTGCCCAGGCGTTTGGATACTGTGGCTCTTGGGGCTGTACGCGTTTCTGTCTGAGGTCGCCCCTCTCAAAGAGTTTCCGTTTCATGTGGAGTTTGCATGAGGCGGGAGGCCGAGGATAGATTTTTGCTTTTTCAGGTAAACGGGGCTCATTTGTTCTTTAGGTGACTTGTAGTGGGGGATCCACATGTGCTAACCTCTCCAGGCTACCCCAAACTTAAAAAAAATCTGATTGGTATGGACAGCTGGCATTTTTTAAATCTATGTAAAGTGAATAAAGCTTCCTCAGGAGGTTTTGCTGTTTTTGTTGACCTGTGTTAGGCAACCTGAGTAAGAACAATGGGCTGGCTATGAAATGAAACTTCCACATAAACCCCAACTCCTGTTCAGGTTCAGTTTGCCAGGTTTCTTTCCTTCTATATAGAAATTCCAAAGCCCCCTGCTGTGTTTCCCAGTGGGTTAGGAAGCCTGTTTAAAGATCTCTATTACATTCTATTCAAGGCCATTGAAGGAGAGTCAACCAGTGGCCACTTGGGAAGAGGCATGACCGCCTCAGAGCACTAACTGTGAGCTCCAGGAGCTCTGCCTTTACTGACGCACTGCCCCCTTCTGTACTGGTGTTTGTTTTTATCTTTTTTTTTTTTTTTTTTTATTCTTTCCCTTAATCCAGTGGCACTGAGCTATGATTATATAGAATGAAATTCACCTTCTTTGGCAGACAGTTCTATGGATGTTGACTACATTAGCAGCTATGCAACCCTCTCCGGAAAGATCTGGAATATATCCCCAGCCCCTCCAAAATTCTCCCTGACCTCTGTGTAATCAGTAGTTGCCCATAGCAACTGCTCAGTTGTGCCTTGTTCCAATAGTTTTTCCACTACCAGAAGTTCATATAAATGAACTCAGTCTTTCACTTTTTGGAATGCTGAGATTTATCTGTGTTGCTACACATACCAGCACTTTGTTATGTATGTTATGTTTTATCATGTGGATGTTCCACCATCCGTTTATCCAGTCACCAGTTGATGGGCATTTGGATTGCTTCCAGGTTTTGGTCATTATAAACTAAGTTGCCATAAATATTTGCAATGTAGGTTTTTAAGTGGTCATAATTTTCACTACTCTTGAATGCTACCTAAAAGCAGAATTGCCGGAGAAATGGTCAAGTACGTATTATTTAAATTTGTATAGTAAACTGCTAAACTGCTCCCTAAAGTTACTGTACCCTTTGCATTTTCACCAACCATGTGGAGAGTCTCATCTTGTCTTCAAACTCACCAGCATTTGGGATTTTTTTGTTGTGGTGGTTTTTAAGTTGGACCATTAGTATAGTGTGTAGTGCTATCTTGTGTGGTTTTAATCTGCATCTCCCCAATGACTAATGATGTGTATCATCTCTTCATTTGTTTATTTGCCATCTATAATTCTTCCTGGGTGAAGCATCTGTTCAAATGTTTTCTCCATTTTTTAATTGGTTCATTCGTTTTCTTATTGTGGACTTGTTCTTTATATTTTGTGAATAAAAACTCTTTTCAGATACTTTTTTATCTGTGTGAGGCAATTTTTTTCTCCCAGACTATGTGGCTCATCTTTTTTTTTTTTTTTTTTTTTCCATTTTCCTAAAAGTGGTTTGGAAAAGAGCAAAAACTTTGATGAAGTCTAACTTATCACTCTTTTATTATGATTGTTCATGGCTAAATCATAGACATACTTGGAAAATGGTAGTAGAGTATGGGTTTAAATGTTTTTTAAAAAAGAAGAGAAAACAGCTGGTACCTCAAGGCCTTCCTTGCATTTCTACCTTCAGTCATCTTCACTGTTAAAGTTTCTATGTCTTCCCAGACCCCAGTCATCTCTCTACTCTTCACGACTTCATTTCATCTCTCTTCTATTCACTTGCACTTCTTCCAGTCCCATATAAAGCTTCTGCTTTACAGTGGTTGGCTGAGATCTGAGAGGAATCAGTACCCTCCACACTCTAACTTGACTGAGATTTTCTTCCGTATTGTTAAACCACACTGAAAATGCATTGTCTCTTACAATATGCAAACAAATGGGGAAAGTGAGGTGCGGTTTCCATATGTACTTCTAAAGCTACTCTATGTAACTTGTGTTTATGCTGTGGGGATCTCTTGATTGTTGTATTGATAGTTCATGTAAACTCTTTTGTCTAGACTAAAATATTTGCTAACTGATTCTGCTTGTCTGTCTACCCTTGCTCACCATGGCTCTCCCGCAGCGTGAATCCCCACAGCAGTCATGTTTCCTGCTTAGCATCCTTGAACACAACACACTCTTTTTTTATCCTCTTTGCAGAGGTTGTTTCTTGCAAAATGGGATTATGTCAGTTAGGATTAGATTTTGGTTGCATGTAATATAAAACCTACAGTTATTCTCCTATTCTGCCCATGCATAATCTCTTACAATATGCAAACAAATGGGGAAAGTGAGGTATGCTTTCCATATGTACCTCTATACGTATTCTAAAATCCATATGTATTTTAGAGTAGATATTATGGTGTAACCATAAAATGGTCAGGAATTCTGACTTCTCTGAGTTCTCTGAGCATGCTTGGGATGTGCTCATTTTCCTCATGGTTCAAAGTAGAAACTAGAGCACCAGCCATCTCAGCATATTCTAAGAAGCAGCATAGGGGGAAGAAGACAAAAAGGCCCCCTCTCTTTAAGGAAACTTCCTAGAAAACTCAATCTGCTTACTTTTCATCTGTTGTGCCTTATTTATATGGCTACGCTGATATGTAAAAGTATCTAAAAAATACATTTAACTAACTGGATAAAAATATCTCCTGTTGGAAATCAAGTTTCTGTTTCTAAAATGAAGGACAAAATGAATATTGATGTCGGCAGCTAGCATTCTGGGTCTTGGGGATGAGGATATTTACTTACTGAATCATTTTAAGGGTCAAATGAGATGATGTAAAAAAAGGTGGTTAGTAAATGGTAGTTATTGTAATTATAAGCACAGTTATTGTTATTTGCATGCTTAGCATATATTCAGTGCATATTTGAGATAAATAAAATGTCAGTAAACAAGTATTGACTTGAATTTAATTATTTCATTATTCCATTTCTAAGCATTAACTATTCATTCTTTCAGATACTAAAGACCCCTATTTTATATATTAATGACATTTCTAGAGGGGTGCTTATTAATATTTAGTAAGGATTATTTTTCATACCATCTTGCTGAGCCCAAGGTCATCTGCATTTATGGCAGTAGGGAAGGAATTAGGTAAAAGAATGAGAGGGAGGAAAGAGTAGGGAACTACGATTTGGAAAACCTAGATTGCTTAATTCTGGCTCTGCCACTGATTAACAACAATCTCTAGGGAAATTCCCATTCCATCTCTGCAATTTTGTTCCCCCACCAGTGGTGCAATAGGGGACAAATTTCCATGGCCCATGTGGAATTATATATTATTTGTGTTCTGTGCTTTGCTTCCATGTTAGTGATAATCACTTGTAAAAAAATAAAAGCCATGTTTGACTTGCTTCATAAGTGACCAACACTGTAACACCTGTGTGTGAACTAGGACACTAATGTAGAGACATGGGGCACCTGGTTTCCTAATCTGAGTCCCCCACCAATAAGCTGTTGGACTTGGACAGGCCACCTGCCCTTTTCATCTTCTGCTTTCTCATTTCTGAAGTGAGGTTTTGGTTTAGATGGCATGTCAGAGTACTTGCAGCTCTAAATTTCTGACATTGCAGTGTAACAACCCATTGCCTTTGCCACTCATACACCCTGCCATACTGGTGCTAAATATAAATGCTGTAAATTTTCTAGTGACTGACAAAAGTAATTTTTACCTGTTCCACATGCCCCTTAAAGACTGTTGACCTTGCATGTGTGACCAGTATCTGGTCTTGGCTCTTTTAATCAACAGCAACTTGAGTGCTAAACTACTTACTATGTCCATTTTTATCTAGTGTACCTTCCCAAAAGTCCAATCCTCTACTGCCTGACTCATGGAATAGCTGAAAAAGGGTATAGACTATGGGGTAGATTGATTGGGTTCAAATCCACCCTGCAGCCCTGGGCGAGTTAAATAAATTTTTTGAACCTTAACTTTGTAATTATAAAAGGAGTACTGTGATGTATACCATACAGAACTTGTGATGATTACTAAAAATATGAGTAGAAACTCCTGGCACATATAAATCCTTCAGAAATAGTAACCATTATTATTTCTATCATTACTGTGCAGGGCCTCTCACTCTACCAGCCAAAGCAGTGAAAAGGAATCTAGGATAGATGGGCTTTTGATCACCTGATAAATGTGAGCAGGTCTCTAAATTCTAGTTCTTAAAGCAAAACTGAAGCAGAGGGTGAGGGTGAGCAGGACCATGTGGTAGAACATCAGGGTGTCAGATGCTCCAAGCCCTAGGTCTTGAAAGGTTGTTAAAGCAGAGGCACTAACACCTACAAGGTGTCTAGCACTGTGCTTGAGTAATAGGTGCTCACAGGTGTGTGCCGGGAATAATCAACGTCATTTCTGTTCTTCAGAAGAACATTTCACAAGCTGAATAAAACAAATGAGAAATATTGCTAACACACTTTTCAGAGTGATATATTTCCAATCGGTTTTATTTCACTATGAATTAGTCCAGTTAATGCTGATCTTTAAGGGCTGATGAGAAGTGTAAGCAACATCAACAACAATATCAATAATAAAATCAACAACGGTGTTATGTGTGTCTTAAAGCATTCCTCCAAAAAGAAGGTAGAGAATGCCAATTGCCCCCACCAGCTTAATTGTTTGCTGTTACAGTTCATTGGGTAATTTATAAAATATATTATTCCCTTCTGGGCAGCAGAGTCTTTCTGCTGAGGAATGTTACAGATGTAATTTGGCTTTTAAGAAACCAAAAAGGAGATCAAGCCAGAAGCTCATAAAAGACTCTCTAAATCACAGAAGGATCCCTGCTCATTCCTGAGTTAGGTTAGGTCATCCTGGGTATATCCCTGTATTAGCAAGAGATCAGGGAGAGGGTAACTGTGGAAGCAGATGCTGACCTTTCTAAAGGCCACCTCATCCTAAAGTAGTGAGTATTACTTTCCAGACTCATGGGGAATGCTATCCTAGAAGCCGATGTTTTTTATGATTGATAGCTGAAAGGATAATGGGCTGGAGGGGCACCCTTTGCTGTGCAACTTGGGGATGTTTCTTCCACAAGTAGAAAAATTTTAAGCCCTTAAAAAATCAGGACATCTGCTAGTGTCCTGGGGCAATAGGATGAGTCCTCCAAGAAATTCAGGTGTCTTCTACTAAAGTATATTTTTCATGGTTATGGTGAGTGATTTAGGGGCAAACTAAGCAGGGTTCTGAACTGGCACACTTTTGTGTCAATCGATCTGTCCTAGGTACCGTGAACTTTGGTAGCTGCTCCTCAGTGGGGACTTCCCTTCATGCCTCAGTAGGCCAGGTGCTCCTGGTCACTGTACTGAGGCTCTATCATTGGAAATGATGCATGGGGAAGGCTCACAGGGGCCCCTTGTCTCTACAGAGCTCTTTGAATTGGTCTCCAGGCAACCCAACTTAGACTAGATGTTCATTTATCAACAGTGATCAGGTTTGAATTAAACTAGGCAGAGGAACAAGAAGGCACTCTTCTCCCTGCCCCTTTGGGACCTTGAATTCCTTCATGGTCATGATCAAGTCTTATTTGACCTTGGAAGGCCTGGTACAGTGCTTGGTACATAGTAGGTCCTTGATAATATTTGCTAGCAGGAGGTCATTTCTAGAAGATGGAAGATCATCTCCTTGTTTGAAACCCACCTCATTTTTGTTTATTGCCAAACATGAATTTGTTTTCATTCCTTCTGTTGTTGTAATTGAAAGTCCATAAATAAATGGACTACCTCCATGTGCCCTCTCTGGATGTCTAGGTGGTCCAGGGGCACCTGCTTTTCAGTTTTTACAGTTAAGAGTTTTTGATGCAGCTTTTGATGGCACCAACATCCTTATATCTGGAATTGCAGATATAGTTTATAGAGATTAACTATGGACTGTATCCTGCCCCAGGTGCTGATGGAAAATGAAGATGAACAAAGAGAATCTTTGTTCCTAAGTAGCTCACAGTTCAGAGTGAGAGGTAGTCACTTAAAAGAGTATAATTCAGTACATAAAAGATCTATAGAGGGATTGATGGGTATTGCAGAGATGCAGAAGGCAGATTGGCAGAGGGCTGGGGGAGCTTTTCAACAATGTGAAATGCAAGCTGGCTCCTCAGATGACTAGGAGTTAGCTAGAGAGGGAGCGTCATTTCAGCCATTGTCAGCGTGAGTAAATTCAAGACCCTGAAGCATTCAAGACCCAGGTGGCTTAAAGAACAGTGAAACAGACTTAGTGTGGGGCATGAAGAGCAGTGACTGTGGCTAGGGCAGGGAGAGGGGACCTGGCCAGCGGGTGGTGGTGGTGGAGAGGGATCGACCTAGTATACAAGGTGAAAATATTTGCATTTTACCTAGTGAGCTTCATTCATTTACTCAACAAATATTTGTTGAGAGTCTATCATGTGTGTAGCGGTAGGAAGGGGGCACCGGAGCAAGGTTCGGGATGGTTCTGGGCAGAAGGGTCAGGGAAGGAGAGTCTTGGAGCCCTCGGTGGCTTTTCATACTTTATTTAGTAGAGGTGGCCAGGTACATGGCAGGCAGGGGTGCCGGGGAGCTGGGAGGCTGGCAGACCTCCCAGCCCATCTCACCCTCTCGGCTGCTTCTTCTCTCTCTGATGCTGCTGCTGTTGGTTCTCTTGGTCGGTCCTCGCAGTTCTGTCTGTTGGGCCTCGCAGTTCTGGCGTCCTCATGACGCCGCCCATTTATGCCCGTGTCCAACACAGGTGCGCCCACTTGCGCATGCCCACCCTGGAATGCTCGCAGCACCGCGGGTGTCCATCATCAGTGGTGGGAGGGTGGAAATACATGATCAACCTTTACCCTACAATGTGCTAAATACTATGCTAAATGTTAAGGCCGAAAATGTGCTCTAGGACCTTATTCTCCTAGTGGTACCAATATTCTAGTGGCAGGGCAGACAAACAAATGGAGAAGGTATTAGTGAGTGCTGTGAAGGAACTGAGTAGGGTTATGAAAAAGAAATAATGGAGTGATTTCTTTAGAGACAGGAACTTCTTATGGGGCAGAGTGACATTTAAACTGTGTCCCCAAAGCACTCACTCAGCCAGGACAGATTGAGAGGGAGTAATTA
This sequence comes from Galemys pyrenaicus, assembly GCA_019455555.1. Taxonomy (NCBI): domain Eukaryota; kingdom Metazoa; phylum Chordata; class Mammalia; order Eulipotyphla; family Talpidae; genus Galemys; species Galemys pyrenaicus. Next base: position 40,476 of record JAGFMF010011383.1, read on the forward strand.
GCAAGAGGAGCAGTTAGGAAGCTGGTATAGTCGACTGAGAAAGGCTTAGACATGTGGGAGGAATATATGAGAGATTTCAGCATGAGCTTTGATAGACCTCAGTGCACAAGGTAAAGGAGAGGGATGTGTCTTGGCTGATAAAGCTTATTTTTTTTCCCCCACAGATATAGGGGGCAGTTGAATGTAGAGCTCAGGCAAGGGAAGGCAGTTTGGGAGTCCAAGTATATAAATCATGAGGGACCCTCAGGTGGACCATATGATGTATCCGCTGGTGTGGGATCTTCCTCTTGTTACCTTCTTGCTGATTGTGACCTCTTGTCACCAATAGCTGTAACAGTGCTTTTATTTTCTTCCATGAAGCAGTAGCCACCAGCCTTTGGAAACTAATGGGCAGATTAAATGGATTCTGCAGCCCCATTTGCTTCCATTTTGCTGGGAGGTGTTGCCCTTGAAATGACATGTGGCAGGTCAGCCCAGCACAGTGCAGGGTGGAATGTTTGTACTAAGTGGGTATTGCAAAGCTGCAGAGCTCAGAGAATATCCATCCCAGGAAACAGTGGTTTGCATTTTTTAAATGTTTTAAATTACATTTCTTTAAATGTAATTCACTCTTTGAGACTGGGACTCCTACAGTCTATTTGAGTTGGAAGGCCTGGAGAGATCATCTGCTTACGTCTTGCTTTTGATACTGAGAAATGTCAACACTAGTGCCTGCAAATGGAGGTCTAGAGAGTTTGAAATTTTCTGTGTTGGTCAGCTAATACTTTGCTTGTGTGGACTGGGAAAAATGGTCTCCTGACTCTGCCCAGTGTTCCTTCCATGATGCCAGGCTTCTAGTTGGGGGAGGCACTTGGGAGAGGGTGCACTGCTGTTCAGACGGGGATTGGACCAGCTGCTGATGCAGTCATACTTCCTAAAGTGCAACTATTTTCCTAGACTGCCATGGCTGGCAGAGGGCTTGGAGGTCATTGGGAACAACTCCTTATGTGTACAGATAGGAACAGTGAGGTCCAAAGACAGGAGTGACTTTCTGTGTTCACATAACCCACAACCAAGGCAGATGCATTTTCTCAGCGTTAGAGGGTCTCCACCCTGACTGCACAGCAGAATGACCCGGGAGCTCTGAGAAAGCACTGATGTTTGGGCCTCACTCTTGGAGTGCCATCGGTCTTGGTAGGACCCAGACTTTTTTTTTTTTTAATTGTCACCAACTGCTTCTAATGTTAACCAGGATTGAGAAACACTGCCTATTCCAATGACTATCTCAAAGCTTACAGCCCACTCTGCCTGAGAAAATGTTGATGGAGAAGTCAGTAGTCTTGAATTTGTGGCACACTCTTTATGTCAAGATGCTTCACACAGTTGCAGATCCACTTAGTTTATTGTCTGGTTCCAGGGGCTGGGACAGTTTCCAGAGGCCATCGATAGTAATACATGTAGGAGTCTGTGGGTTAGGAGAAAGAATTTAGAACAGTTATAGGTACCAAGAAAAGTATTGTAACTATGAAATTCTCAATAAAGAAACCACCCAAGTCACCACTGTCCTCAAGCGTTGTGTAGCCTCACTCATTCTACATTTTAAATAAACCTCAGCAACCCCATACTTCTTTTCCTTCTCCATCCTTTCTCCTTTGTAGAGCTTTCTGGGGACACAAACAAGTCAATGACTCCCCCAGGTTTTTTGAATTCCATTCAGGAAATAGATGATTTAACCCATGTCTGCCAGTCCTTAACCACTTGTCTTCTATCTGCAGAATGTACCATGTCAGCGCCTCTCTCTGAAATCAGTTCCTGGCAAATCTGAATAGTCTCTAGGTCCTAAGAAAATCACTCCTTGGCTCTGCAAAATCTGCCTGCCCCCATCGAACTCTGCAGGGTTTCCTTGCATCACATCATGCTGTGCGTTTGTTGCTTTGGACTCTTTAGGTTCCTTAATAGTATGCTCTCTTCCCTTTCTGCCACAGGATCTTTGCACACACTATTCTTTCAGCACTTAGAACAGATCTAATTTGTTGTTCATTTGTATTGTTATTTGATTAATGTAAGTCTCCTCCCACTAAGAAGAAATATAGGACATATAAGGACAGGTGTTATGGCTCTTTTTACTAATCAGCATGTTTCTGGCACCTAGTTCAGTGTCTGGAATATAGTATATGGTCAATAAATACTTATGAATAGATGCCTAAGTGACTGACTTAATAGTCACAACTTGTTTGGGAATTTAGTGGAATAGTGCCTTTGAGAGCATTTTGTAAACCATAAAATTATTGTTATGATTGTTATTGAACTGCATTATTTAGATGCCTGTTTCAATTACTGTCCAAGATCAAGTACCAGATAAAATGTTCTGATCCCAAAAGGTTGTCACTTTTATCTGGGTCTGTTCCATCCTTGTTTACATCAACACAGTCTCATTTAAAGGAAAAAAAATTAGATGCCAGAAATGGGTAATTCTGTTCTCCTTAGATGTGGAGGCTTCTTCGTTGGTTTGTTGAGAAGTTTCAGGAGGAAATTGAAAATTTTTGAGTGCCATTAAGTACCAGAAGTTCTCTATATTGCCATTTAGTTCATCTTGACAGCCGTTCCGAAGCAGGCATGAACCCAACTTTACTGAAAATGAAGAGAGCTTAAGTAATTTACTAGAAGTCTCATAGTTAATAAGTGGGTGGTGTAGAATGCAAAGCAAAATAAATCTGTTTCCAAGGCCCTTGATCTTTCTACTGAATGTACTGACTGTTCACTAAGAACCAAGTGCCCAGTGCACAGGCAGATCTTGGTGGAGGAAACTCCAATCTTGGGCTATGAACAGAGAGAAAAATCTGAAGCACAGAGTTTAAGTGACTGCTTCTTCAAGTAATAGCAAATGATAGCATTACTTTTGGGGTATTGAACCCGTATTTTGACTACCCCAGTCTAATGATATTTAAATTATTCTTGTCTGACATAAAAATATATTGCAGCTTGCTAAAAAATGTACTGCCTGCTGGTAAGTGCTGTCAGTTGCTTCCATTTTAGTCTTTTTCCTCATTTGTTACACTTCATGTTACTCTAAAAGATACTGTAGAGTCCCAGTAAGCATTTTTGACATCTGTTACTTTTAAAATATTTTATTTCTTTTATTGTTTGATTAACTATTTTTATTGGAAAAGCAAAGCTTTCATGGTGGGAAAATCCAAATGGTACAATGGGGCAAGTGTGAAAATGAAAATCTCTCCCACTATTACCACTTTCGTAGGCATCCTTCTGGGTCCACACACACATATACACTTGGTATGTGTGCATATGTGTAAGTATACATGTATATAGTTATGTATACTTTTTCATAGCAAAAAATAATTCTTTGATTTGCAGAAGTGATAGTGTATACCATCAAACATTTCTCTTTAATACTATCTAAATCCTTATTTCAAACTCTAATTGCCTTCTATTTATTTATATGGTTAAGATTCATTATTGGAGGTACAAGGAACTTGGCAGCACCAAAGCATTTGGCAAGAAACCTTTCTTTTTCTTATAGCAGTAATTAAAGTCAGTTCCAAAATGAAATAAATCTGGTAGTTCAAATGAGTAGATATTTATTCAGCTAGTAGGCATGCCCTGGTATGACAAAAGCAGCACAGAAAGCTGGGAATTGGGAATCTGCCGTACAGCTAGCAGTAGGGTTCTCAAGGAACCACTTTATCTCCTTGAGATTGGTTTCCCAATGAGTAAGTTCAGAAAGCGAAGCTAGCTATTTTTCCAGGTCCCTTACTATGCTGTAACTTCATGGCTCTGTGAAATCTGATTAGGAGACTACCAGGCTGGCAATAGAGAAACTGGCAATTTACCACATCATAGTCATTAACTCTGTTGACCAAATAGTTCTAGTTCTTTTAGGTACATAGTAGGATTGCATTTCCTTCTCCTTTGATGTTAGCCACAGACATGTGATTTACTGATGGTCCATGAAATGTGAGTGGACTTGACCTGCCTCACTCCCGGACAGAAGCTCTAAGAAACAGTGTAAGAGTCCCCAGGTTCTCTTCTCCTTTCTTGGTATTCATGGGCTCGAAGGAAATTGGGGTCCCTAAGTACAGCTGGCATAGAGCAGAGTATCAGTGGAACCCCAAGGAACCTATAGTGTGGATAAGGGAAAAAAAAAAAAACCTTTATTGTTTGAAGCCAGCAAGACTTGGGGATTGTTTGTTGTTGACACTCAAGCATAGCTTGACCAGTGTATGATACGAATGCCTGATGTGTTTCTAAAAAGTGAGAAGCTTCAGAGCGTTAGTAGTTATTATCCAGTATGAGCAAAGCTCATTTTACAGATATGAAGGATTTTTCAGTGATCTTCATAACCATTTTTAAAGTCTGGTAGAATATGTAGTTTTCTTTCTCTCTCCTCTATCATCTTTTTTTTTTTTATTCATCTCTATTCCCTTTTAATCTGTTTCCTAAACTTTTGACCTATTTCCCTATTTTATATTCCAATTTCTGTGAGCTTGCTCTCTCCTGTCTCACTCCCCCCTGTGCCTCTGCTTTCCCTCAAAGCCTTTTCTTGACACTTATCCCCTGACAATTGCTTCCCTGGTTCTGCCTTTCAGCTTCATAAAGCCCCATGTGGTCCCTACCTCTAGTTTTCCTTCGTGCATCTTCCTTCTTTCTTTTGGATCTTATCTAATTTGTTTTGACTGAATTCTCTAATCAAACAGACAAATACCTTCTTAAATACTATCCTCCTCTTTGACCTACCTGCTACTTCTCCAACAGCAGATGACAAGATGATACCTTCATTTTTCTTTGGTAACTGTCAATTGCAGTGAGTCTTTCATTTCTGGGTGTTCTTCTAAATTGTAGACATTCACTTTCATTTCATTCAACTGACATTTCCTGGATTTTTATCATGAGGGTCACTGTGCTGTTAATGAGAATCCCAAAGACTGTCTGATAGTCAGGGATAGGGTTAAGGAGTAATACACCATGTGAGTGCCAGAAATGTTTCTGGCACAAGTCAAACACCTGAGAGTTGCTCGAGTAAGTTGCCATTGTACCTCCAGTCCCATTTTGTATTTATCAGGCAATTACCAGGTGTCAGGTCATGAGACACTTAGAGCTAAGTAAGCACTTGCTTGATTCAGAGTTGTGGTCAGAAGTCTTGCTCAGAAGATGATAAAAGCAGACAAGGTATCAGGAACTGGGACCTTGAAGAGGACCCAAGGGGATTGCATAACCAAATTCAGATGGTCAGATCTCTGCTGACATAAGATCACATTAAAGAGTGAAGGGGCACCTTCAAGATCCTCCTATAGTCTAATTAAAGGTGCTGTCTGACTCCTGACATATCTAGACCAATAGGAGAGGTGAACATACATTTGACACAGCCTGATTCAAAGTGACACCTGTCATAAGGGAACTAGGAACAATTTGCCATGGCAGTAGAACAAGAAATGCATTCCTCCTGACTGGGAAATCAAGTAAAAAAGGGTATGCAGAGATGATATGAGCTGACCTCACCATAAAATGAGAGCAGTAATCATCATCATGCAGGTTATGATGTGCAGTTACGAAGAAGGACACATGAGGTAGAGAGTCAGGTGCATGGAAGCTTGACATGTGTTTGTGGAATTTCATCAGCTGCAGAAGAAAGGCAAAATATGAGAGAAGAGAGGCAAAGAGTGATTCCCACACTCTTTATCCTTGGAACCCTGATGTTTTTCTCTTCCCCTTGAGATTCAGCTTGTCCCCTTAAGTCTGAGTCTACAGAGGCAGACTGGAAATCTTAAATGAAGGGGGTCAGTTTGCAAAGTAGCTGAGCATGTAGATTCTGGAGTCAGACAGCCTGGGATCAATCTTGGCTTGCCATTTGATAACTAGGTGAACATAACAAGTCATCTTAGCTATCTAATCCTCCATTTTTTCATCTAAGAATGGTTACAGTATTGTGAAGAATGAATCAGATCATGCTTTAGTCCTGGTACATAGGAAGTATTTCATAAATTATTGTTGTTACAGCTAAATGTACTGATGGTCAGTGTTCAATCGGAAATACAGAAGCCACTCTAGTTATTTCAAACAGAAAGGAAGTTAACACAGGGAATTTTGAAAGTTTTAGAAGAATTGACTGTGTAAAGTTCAGGCTAAGAGGCAGCCACTCGCTTTCAGCTTTACCACTGTAGCCTTGAGTCTGACAATCAGGAAGTTACTGACACCTCCCAGTAGTCAAGAAACTAGAAAACCACCGGCAGCAATGGTTATAGCTGCCCCTGCAACTCATGGCAGTTGGGGTTACATGGAAGCCACTGATAACATGTGGCCAAAACCATATGTTCAGCGGCACTACCAGAAGGAAAATAACTTCTACTTCTCTTCCAGTGCTTACATGAAAGCATCGCACAGATGGATCCTGAACCACAGGAGGAACTTTGGCCATAGGCATCTGGGAAGTGCAGTTCCAATCATCATTCCTGAGACTCTGAGAGCGGAGAAGGGGCTGGGAATGATGCAGATGCCAACAAGTAGTGGCCAGTACCCAGAGAATGTGCTGGATCTGAAAGTCTAGTAGTGGGATGAGAGGCTCCATTTCTTGTTCATGCTCCTTAGTTTGCGCCCCAGGGGCCTAAGGCTTTCTTCCCCAGATACTGACTATGAACCTGAATTTGATTGGTGTCCTTACTTGTCTGCTATTGGAGCACTGGCCAAACTCAGGGAACGGCCTCTGTCACACTCAGTGCCCCTGCCTGCCACAGCAAAGTCAATGTCATCTTTGTGATCCATGCCAAATACATTCACAGTGTTTTGGATCCAACTACACAAACTTTGGACTGGAAGGGAGACAGTTTTAGCTCTCAGAATGCTTCAGCAACATATGATTCTCCTCCACAAAGTGCCACCCATATGTGCCAGCAGATTTCTTTCCTTTGAAGCAGTTATAAGTTGATTGAGAGTTGGGAGCACAGAATTCTTGCTTTGGATAAGCCACCCATTAGCTATGGGACCCTAGAAAAGCTGCTCCCTCTTTCTTGGGCCTTAGTTGTTCCATGCACAGCATTGGGGTGTTAAGTTAGGTGGTCTCAAGGCTCTTTTCCAGGCCTGATTTGTGATGATATCATGGTTAGAGTGCAGGCAATGCTGCAGAGGCCTGGGATACTGTCATTATTATTCCCACTTTGTCTGCTTCTACCCCACTGACCTATTCCCCTGCCTTGGTGAGGACTCTTGTGTCAGAAGTCATGAAATAAACACCTTGCCAGTGTCCACCTTGTCACTGTCAACACAGCTCAGACACTGCTTGAAGCATATGTGTCTGTGCCGAGGGCTGGGCCCTCACGTTAGGACAGAGACATGTCATGGCTCATTTTCGCCTTTGAGTCCCCCTTTGTTTGGAAGACGCTTGTTGTCTAAAGGCAGCTAAATTTAGCCATTTTTTGTCAGCTAGAATGTACGTTCCTGAAGAGAAGCCTAGCAAATCTCAGCCATGTCACACTTTATTAGTCATGCGAGCACTTAAAAGCGTGCTGGAAGAACCCACTTCCTGAGATTGGTGGTAGCAATACTGAGAAATGCTGCGCTGACTGTTTTAGGTTTTACCTCAAGAAGCAGGATGGAGGGCAAAGCGTGAAATCTCCCAAACAATGAGTGCTTTTTCCCCCCCTTTCTTGCAAGATTGACAAATGGGATATTCAAATGAGGAGAAAATGTACAAAGTGGGATAGATAGTGTTGCTGTGGCCTTTTTTGTAGACATGTCATCCAAATCCCTCCCACCTCAATTTGAATTTAGAAAAATAGTTTAATGCTTACATTTGGTTAACTGTTTAAGGTACAGACAGGCAGAGGAAATAACCTTTGTTGAGTGTCTACTTTGGAGTAGATGCTTTATGTTCACCATTTCCTCTGGTTCTAAAACCAATTCAATAAGATAAATAATGTGACCCTTATTTTACAAGAGGAACTGAAACTCAGAGTGGTGACTAACAAGGTTCAGGTCATGAATTCAGGTAGCTTACCTCTTAGTCCATGTTCTTGCCACGATTAGGGTTAAGGTAATTACATGGAGGAATCAATAATGGTGACTTTAAAATTTGAACAACCCCCCCCCCCTTTTTTTATATGAGCTTCCTATTTTTGTGTGCACAGCTCACTGCCAGTGCTGTGCAATCTATCTCCTATCCTCTTCTCTGCAAGGTTCAAAGGTCAGGATCTGTATTAGAGCAAAAGCTTGCAGATCTCCAGTCCCCTCTCATTCTTCACGGGGTTGGGCCCAGGTTCCTTTGGTAGCTGCTGAACAGAATATCCTGTCTGAAAAAAGAGACATGTGTCTGCTCTTGTATAGGGCCCACAAAATGAAAGGCAAACCCCTCTGCTATCCAGGGGAAAAAGGAACTCTCCACCGCTTTTGTTCATCTGTGATTCTATGGCAGGTTGACAATTTAAACTCTCTTCTAACAAACCAGTCCTGTAGAATTTCCGGAGTTTCTAAATAAAGATAAATGCTTAATTCAACATGACGAGATGCCTCCAAGCATCCTGCAAAGAGTGTTTGCTTCAATGTCCCGACCCCAACCTATCTCCTCTTTCCTGGGAGTTAAAGACCCAATAAAACACCAGTCTGGATTGTCTGACATGTTTTCTCTCATCTAGAAGAGCATAATGGGATTCACAACCCTCTGTGAACTGGCTCTCTGAATGTTAGTGATGGAAGGGGCCTTGGACATGAGAAAAATAAAGTCTATAGAAGTGAAGTGATCCATGCAAGATTTGATTGCTAGTTAGTCACAGACTTGGGATAAACCCAGGTCTTCTGACTTGAAGATCAATAGGTTAAGAGGATGATAGACTTGAGGATGGAAACATCTACTCTTGACCACCTCTGAGGAAACTGCATGACCTTAGGAAACCTTAACTTCTGTGAGTCTTGACTGCATCATCCAAAACAAAATAAAGGATTGCAGCAAGGAGTGGAGATAATGAAGTATCCAGTTAAGCACACATGTCATAGAACAGGTGCTCAATAAATCATAGCTAATGCTGCTAAGGGTTATAGGTATTCAGGGGAGGAAGAGACCAGGTATTGAGTTGGTAAGGAAATACTGCTTAGAGAAGGATGTTGAGTTAGGTGTGGAAGATCTGATAATATTTAGGTGGAAATGAGAACAGGTAAGACGATGAATTGAATAAAAGCTTGAAGACAGAAAGCAAAGACCCAACATAAGGACAATGAATAAACATGTTTGACTAGAGCACTGGGTTTAGGAAAGGAAACTGGTGGAGATCAGGTAAGAACTTGAACATCAGTGCTAAGAAGTGGGAGGTGTAGGTAGTTAGGAACCTTTGAATTCCTCTGGCTTTGGCCAGAGGAATTACTGAACACAGCAAATCAGCGTAGGAACAACATGGAGAGTGTACTGGATGGGGAGCAACTGGAGGTTAGAGGAATCATTGAAAGGTTCCAGTAGCCAGCCAGCTAGGAGAGGAAGAACACAAATGAAAGTTGTAGCAGCTGAAATGAATAGGAAAAGATGAGTGTGAAGGATATTTTAAAGGGAAAGTTGGCAGGAAGAATCAATACTATTCTAGGAAAGGGAATTTAATTAGCTCTGTAAAGTGGAGAGAGAATATTCATGGCTTGTTGGGTTGAGCACTATATTTTAAAGAAAGGTGTCCCTATCCACAAATCTAAGAGAAAAAGAACATGATAAATGATTAAGCCAAAAATGAGTAAAAGACTGTAAAAATTGATAAAATTAACTCAAATGAAGATTAAATGTGCAAGATGTGAAAATCTTGGCTCAAACAAAAACTGTTAGGGTTAACTTTCAGTATGCATCTTGGTGATTTTTCAGTCTTTTCACTAATGGCAGATCTGCTTGCTGAAAAACGATGGTTGCATATTAAAATTGGTAGCATGCAACCTTTGCTCTACCCTCCCTTCTTTCTATGGGGAGGTTCACTGAATTATTTGAGCCTTTCTTAATGATCATTTTGTTGAACTTAATGGTAATGCTCAGAGCTGCTTTTATCCAAAAATATTTGGCAGAGCATTAAACCCCTAGTCTGTCCCTTGAGGAAAGGAGCAAAGGGGCAAAGTCAAATGTGGTTAATAATATACCAGAGGTCACTCAGGATACAGGAACCTACCAGTTATATGAACAGAAAGAAGTTCATGTAAAGGTAGACATAAAGATGTTAACTAAGTAATTGAAAAGGCAGAAGACCATTACATTTCACAAAGGTAGCAATTGCAGGGAGCAGTGATCACCCCAAGGGCTGATATTATGCAATATAACAGCTGATATCAATAGGACTATTTGTAGTAAATTCTAGCAGCTTGCAGGAGGGGGCCCCAAGCTGCTGAAAAGGTAGACCTCTCAGGAGGGGTACTACTAGTCTGTGCTAGACAGGAACTCAAAGGAGGAAGAACCTTCATAAATCTGTGATCCAGACCTCTGAGGAGGGGGTGCCAGACAGCTGGTGCTGGCATCTTGTAAAGACTGAAGCTGGTTCTGCAAGTGTTAGGGGTGGGGGAGGACTGTGCTGGCATCTTGTTAAGACTGAAGTGTTGGGTGGGGGGAAACTGGCTTCAAGTGCTGCTATAAGGAGCAAGTGCTTGCTGCTGCCGACCCAGAGAAGTGCTGCTAGGGTGCCGCTTACAGGAGTGAAATAGCCAGGAGACAGGAAGTGCTTTCCCATCTTCCCTATCTGTTCCCAGCCCCCACTGCACCCCTAGTGTAGTGTATATCAGGAGCCACTTGGCAAGGCAGAAATGAGGTTTGTAGAGTTCCAGGCCCAGCACAGCACACCAAGTAAAGAGGGTGCGTTTAGAGCAGAGACAAAATAATAACTGGCACATGCTGTTTACTGTATCAGCCTCTTTGGTAGTCACTATGTATATTAAAGGTTAACTTAGTGTAACATTTCTCAGACTGTTTGGCAGGAGTCTTCTTATTCTCCTTCCCCAATATAATGGGATGCAAATGTGAAAATGAATGGGGTGGGTATATACATATTGGCACAGGAAGATGCCCATTATAAATCACTTTTCTTTTATATGAAAAACAAATTACATGTTTATATTAAAATAGAGAAAAGGGCTGACGGCTACATGCCAAACTGAACAGTGGTTATCTTCTGCTGGGTGGGTATTAGTTATGGGACTTCTTTTACGTTCTACCTACCGTGTATGGTGTTTGGATTTTAACCTGAGTGTATATGTAGCATCACTTTTTGGAAGAAAGAACCTCCTAGAAAAGTCAGTCTTCACAGTGCTATCGTTCTTGTTAGCATGTGGAACTAAAATGAATTGACTGTTGAAGGGAGGAAAACAGAAAGGTAAACTGAATTTACTAAAGAGCTATTACATGCCAAACAACTGGGAATGTGACATCCATTATCCCATTTAATTTTGTCATCAGTTCTATTATTGCCATTTTCCAGATGAGGAGCAGGGCTCAGATGTATCTGTAATTTTCCTATACCTAGTAAAGAGAAGTGACTCTGAACCTACAATACCGCACTGCCTCATTATCTATTTCATATGTGTATGTCTTATATTTCTTCCACTTAATTGTTCATTCTCCCTACATTTTTTTAAACTCTAAGGATTTATAACTTATACCTTATTTTTTCTAATACATTGATCTTTTTGAGGGATTTAGGGACTGAAATATGCCCTCCTAATATTCATTGACACCCTGATCCCCCAGCACACAGAACAACAATATTTGGAGGTACAGCCTTTAACAAAGTGATGAAATGAGGCTATTCGGGTGGACCCTAATCCAGTCTGACTGGTATCTTTATAAGAAAATGAAATTTGGAAACATAAAGAGATACTGGGGGAGTATGAACAGGACTGAGGGATGACCATGTGCAAACCAAAGAAAGAGACTTCAAAAGTTACCAAACTTGCTGACATTTTGACTTGTCCTCCAATTTCTAGAATTCTGAGGAAGTAAATTTATCTTCTTTAAGTCACCCTGTCTGTGCTATTTTGGTGTGGCAGCCCTAGTAGCTGAATATAGGGGAAATAGCATGGCTTATACTTATTTAATTAGCTACTAATGCTTTGTATGTAGCAGATCTTTTGTAAGCATTTTCATTATTTTTTACTTTCTTTGATCTTTGTTTCTTGTTTTCAGTAAATCTTACTGAACAGCTCCCTGTGCCTGCCGGGTGTTGTTCTACCCCCCCCCCCCCCGGGGGTAAATAGTGGACGAAAAGAAAATCTCTTCCATGATGAGGCCTAGATTCTACAAAGAGAAGATGAGAAACAGGATAAATAAGTAAACTTAGCCAGTAATAAATAAGTAAAATATCAATATATAACACAGAAGTACTGATATATGTTAAGAGAGAAAAAGATGCAAAACTGGTAAGAGGATGCAGAACAGGAAGATTTTGTAGGGAAGTTAGTGACATGGAAATGAAGAGCTTTATTGCTGTTAAAATCAGACACCACCAATAATCAGAGGGCCATCTTGAGAAGGTTCCCAACGTTGTGTTAAATTTCTGTCTTCTAAAAGTCAACAAACAAGTACTCCCCTCACTCCCAACTCCAAACCTGCATTGAAGTAGGTCATTAAGCAGCTAAGACATACACAGGTCAATCACAGACTTGCTTGTCTCTACAGAAAACCGATTACTCCCAGGGTAGCCTTTCTGGTTTAAAAACATTCCTTTCCCTCTCCTTTTAAAGCCTTACCATGGCAATCATATAAAAAGATAGGGAAATGCCTAAAAGTTATTTCCGTCCAGTCAAAAATGGAAATGGCTTTTCGCCTGTGTTTGCGTTCCCACTAGAAAGGACCTGCGACATTTTCTGTTTGCTCACACAGCTTCATATTTAAACAGCAATCTGAAACAGTGAAGGCTAGTAGTTGGAGAAGAGCAGAGAGACTGAATCATTTCCAGAATTTTCTGATTTGCTGGCTGACCTTGACTAAATCTCCTTAACCTCTCTTTTTTGAAGCCATCATTTCACACAATAGCAGGATAGGGAAATCTGCAGTTTTGATGTTGTTATCAAACGTTTAGAGCTTGTGGTTAGAAGAGACAAAAGCAGGCTGCTATATTTGCATAGCATTTTCATTCCCCCTTCTCTCAGCTCTGGTTGCTGGTATAATCATCAGTGGGGGCCTGTAGTTGCTTTCCTGAGCCCTCCCAGGAGACAGAACGACGACGGTACCCTCTCTGGCTCTCGGGCTCTTTGGGACAGCCACTGCTCATGCCTGGTTCTTGTGAATTAGCCATCAACCCCATGGCTGCCTTGTTCTGCCGCAGCCCTTTGTTTCAGCACAATTTCAGTCACACTTTGCCAACCTGTGCCTGCAGGGCGATGTTCAGTGGCAGAAAACAAGCCAAAGTGGGAAGAATAAAATGAATACCGTCCGCCACCCTGGTTACCTGGGAATATAGGGCATAGACATGGGAGGCAGCCTTCCTGAGAGGACTTCCCTTACGATGCCTCCTCTGGGTCTAGTTCTGAGTCTGGGGGAAGTAAATCTTTTGTTTTAGTAACTGCAAAAGTGAGCTACGAGCAGCTGTGCAGAGCTCTTTCTTGGTCTGGGTTCCTCAAACATACACGTAAAGGCCGCACAAGGAGAAGAGTCTCTTTGGTAATTGAGGCCCAGAGGCTACTAGCAGCATCCTCAATTCAGCCCATTCCCAGGTCCTCAGTGACTCATGCCAGATCCCCTTAGGATTCCCCCAAATGACAGATGGCTCTCCCGGATGACCAATCGGCACAGATGTGATCCCAGCCTTTAGATAAATTACAGTACTTGCTGGCATGAGCAGTAACCTAAATTTCTCTAATTATAAGTCCAGCAAATGCCATAGTCTTAGACAGACATTTTCTAGACCCCCATGGTCAATTTAAGGACAGAGGTACTACGTGGAGTAGATGGTGGAGTGATATGTGGGGAAAGCCTGAATTCTGGTACAAGTTCCTTCACCAACTAGCTGAATGACCTGAGTGAAGTCGCTTCTCTTCCTCTCCAGACCTCAGCACTCTCATCTGTATACTTTACAGCTTGGGTTTTTATGGCCTATAATTTGTGTCTGACTCAATTTCATTATCTGCTCTTTCAGATCTTACTGAGACTCATTTATGTCTGACGCAATTTCATTATCTGCTCTTTCAGATCTTACTGAGACTCATTTGAACCCCATCCCACTGTAGTGAGACCCTCAACCTCCTAGTTTCTTGGTGTAGCGGGTAGGAAGGGAAGGCTCATGGCTTTCCTCTCGCCTCTGCTCTGAGCTTTTGTTGTAGGTTAATTCCTTCAGCTCCATGTGCAAATCCAGCACTGACTTATGATGATTTCAGTATATCGCTCCACCTTTCCATTGATTTCCATCAGCAAACTAGCACACAAATTTCTAATGCAATCCTTTGTGTGGGAGGCCAACCTCAAACATTTAGGAGAATGAGGGAACCATAAAAGCATCATCTTAGATACCCTGGTATTTAAAAGTTTATCCCTGCCAACCTGGGCTCCAAATTTTGGTCACATGGGTGGGGTGTCATTCTTCCTTTACCTCTCCACAATAAAAGCTAACCCTCCCACTTTCTGTTAAGAGCAGTTCATTTCCTGTTCAGCCCTTCTTGCTCTGGAGGCTTTATTGTTTCTCTCCAAATGGCCTAGTAATATATTTTCCTCGGCGTAGCTAATTCCTTTCTAAGAGAAATTCTGGTGTTAGCTATTGGTCAACACACGTTTCATATCTACAGACTAGTGAATGGTCCACATTTTTATCTTGAGTAGCTACTGTGTTCTACATGGGACTGTTCACTATGGGATCTAAAAACATTGTATCTAAATTGGCACATACTCAGGTGAGAATATAAGATTGAAATGCACAGAGAATAAATTATAATTAATTGGGGAAACGTGTGCTGGGAGAAGTTACGAGGAGGAAGGACTGGCTTGATATAGGGGGTCTTCACAGGGATAAATCTTGAGAGGGCCTCCAACTGACAGGCTGCCTAAGCCAGGTAAATATTTCTGGATAACTGATTTCAGAACCTAAGAAGCAGAGCTGTCACCCTCTGAGTAATGTTCTATTCAAACATGTACCCTCCTTGGGAAGTTCAGCTTGAGCCCATATGTGATGTCTTCAACAGAGATGATACAGAGCCTCTTGTGGTTTCCTTCTGTTCTCTTGCTTTCTGAGCATTTACTATAAACTGGGCATTTTTCTAGGCCAAAATCCATTTCCTCATGGAATTATATTCTGTGTAGCTCAGTGGTGGGAGAGATGGTTGGTATGGATGCATTGGGATTCATATAACATCAGAAGCAGGTTCCTTGAGTGCGGTTGTCAGCTGCATCGCTTGGGTTAGTGGCACACATCTGGAAGAGCAGACTAGGGAAAAGTATAGCCCATGAGTGCAGACACTGAGAAAACTGAAGATGTGAGTTTAAAATGGCTGGCATGAGATTGTTGAGATAGACTAGGTGAGATGAGAGTGCTGAGTCATGAGGCATCAATAGAAGGTAATTTGTGTCACTAAATTATGTTTACCTATAGCGGTGATTTTAAACATGTGGGCCCAGATAGTCACACTCTTAGGTAACTCTGGTACTGGTGTGAGGGATGAACTGAACATAAAAGGCTGGGAAACAGTGAGATCAGAAAGGACTATAGTTGTCTGTGTAAGAGATGAAGAGGGTCTGTACTGCCTATGGTTAAAGAAATCAGAGTCTGTCTATCCCTGACTAGCTGTTGATTCATAAAATAAATGCCATTAGTTAGGAGTATGGTAAGCTATATCAATGTACTTACTATGCATTAAAAGTTATACTCCATGTATTCTCCCTGAAGGTGACCTGTAAGAACGTGTGTTAGTGGTTACTAGGGAGTTGCAAGCTGGTCTGTGAGCGCCTCTTCTCTCACAAGATTGCCTGACGATGTACCTGGTTGTTGAACAGAACGTGCCTCTTTTGCTGCTTCTCCTTAATATGATGAAGTCCCTAAGCACAATGGGGAAAGTGGGCCATTCAGCACAAAAGTGATTATAAAAATTGACTTTTATGTTGACTGTAGATTCTCTGACATGCCTTCCACCCCATGGTGTGAGAGAAGAAAAAGTGTGACAGGTCTCACCCTGAAGGCAAAGGCACCACACTTGCTGGGAACTTCTGCCAACATGGCAATCTGGTGCTACAGCCAAAGGTGTCCTCCAGAAACATGGAGCCAAAGGACATAGTGACTGTTCCCTTCTTCCCCCTCTGAAACCTACTATTCAGTAGTTCACTTTTTGCTCTTCAAAATACTCACCTGATTCTATAGCCTTAGGTGTGAAATTGTTTTGCAAGAGAGTCTAGATTTGCAGCTGGATTTGGGAGGCCATAGAAGAAACCAATAAACACCTTCCTCCTAAGCTACAAACACCAATAAGAGAACCATGCTTGCACCTGGAATGGTAGAAATTGCTTGCTTTAAAATCCTCAATCTGTAGCTATAATTGCCAGATCATATGTAAAAATGTGGAATTGGGAGTCGTTATAGATGGTAGTGAAATGGCCCACTTACTGTTCTTTCTTGGTTAGAATGTTTCTTGAGTGAGTTGTATTCTACTTTATTGGCCCCAGCTACGTAATTTCAAACATCTAATCAATGGAGCTGAATTTCAACCCATTATTGCTTAACAATTTGAAAATAACGGAGGGGAGGAGGTAGTATGAATACAGGGGGGAGGGATGGGAAAGAGATTGTCTATAACATCTCAAACATTTAGATCATTTCTGTTTAATTGAAAGACTTGTTTTCAATGATATGTTAGGAATACAACTCAAAAAATTTTTTTTGTATGTGTGTGCAGAAGAACTGGGGTGTAGGCCAGAGGTGCAGGGATGAGAGGATTATGCAGAGACAGAGTGGGGAGCAGAAAAGCCAGATTTACTGAAGTACACAGCTGAGGGGAGCAGCAGGTGAGACAGGAGAGGTCTGCTGTGCCATGTGGGTCAGCTCCTTGGTTGGGATTGGACATTGATC
This sequence comes from Galemys pyrenaicus, assembly GCA_019455555.1. NCBI lineage: Eukaryota > Metazoa > Chordata > Mammalia > Eulipotyphla > Talpidae > Galemys > Galemys pyrenaicus. The sequence goes on from JAGFMF010011383.1 coordinate 57,452, forward strand.
ATAGGAGTGATAGTGCTGAGACCCAAACACTACGCCACCAGGGAGGCCATGGTACAACTCTTCTTGAGTGTCTGAGTGACTCCATTTCTTTCATGAAAATTCAGTGTTACCCTCTTTCCTTTCAGGCTGAGTGGTTATTTCAGCTTGGAATTTCTGAATATTTGGTGTGTAATGCTGATGGTGGTATGCTGGGTTCAAAATGTGGTAAATGAAAAATTAGGGATATTATCATTCCTAAACCACCCCACAACTTAGAGTTATAGTATAAATAATCCATAGATGAATGTTGTATGGAAAACTAGACTGACTTCAGCTGTTTCCCACCAAGGTTGTCTGGATCTGAATTATCTATTCCTCTTTAGTCCACATCTGAAAATTTATCTTTCAAGATCAGTTTGTTCTTTTTATTTATTTATGTATTTGCTAATGTTTAGTTGTGCTTTTATAGCAGATACTGCTTCACATGTATTATCTGACTCACTCCTGCAAAGTGGATACTACCATTATTCCCATTTTACCAGTGAGAACTAAAACTTAGTATAATAAAAATGGTGGTCTAGAAGACATAACTCCTTCAAATTGGAGAAAGATTAGAAAGCAGAGCACTTTTCCTTAATCTTTAGGATAAATGATTTCCCAATAGACATCCAAGTCTTCCTGATGTCTCCCCTAGTAACCCAACCCTAGTGCAGTCTCTCAGCCCTGGATTCCCTCTTAATTTACTGTCTGCGGTACAGTAATCACTTGGAATACTTCCATGCAGATATTAAATAATTGTAACTGTTTTCCTTTTGCTATCTTGAGTTACCATTTGATTCTTGTGCTCTGTTTGCAATTTTCTTCTCAAATATATTTTAAATTATATTAAAGTACAGCCCATGTCCTAAGTATCTTTACACTTGTGATAGCCCTTCGAATTGCATGAGGACCTGGGAGTGATGCAGAGATCAGACCTACTTCCTCCTCATCATCCTCAGATATATCAGATAGCTCATTGAAGCTGAACTCGTGAGACCTAGCTTCTGCAGTCCTTCTGGTCTCCACTTGGGGAGTATGTGAATGAATGCTCTAAAAAATCATGGTTCAGCTCAGAAATTTGGAGTTCAGAATTATGAAGAGATTTCCCTACTTGTTAGTAATTGCTGGAACACTGGACAAGTTTTGAAGGCTAGAGGCATTTTTCTGACTTGATTGTTGGTATTTAGTAAGACCCCTCCCTGGAGTGTTAAATGGGGGCTTAAGGAGTGGGCAGGCAGCCAAAGTACAAGTATATAAGACTTCTTTTCTGGAGATAACACAGAAAATGCAAGCAAAACTTGCAAAGTGGTTTCTGTGTTCTTGGAGTTGTCATTTTTGTCACTTTATTTGGCTGTGAAGCTGATTTTCACACAGGCCTGGTGGTTGTTAAAGTAAACACGAGTATAGTATTAATATCCTCTGCATATATTTAGGTAAAATTGACATCCAGTTGAAGTCAAAAAGTGGTTTGCTTACTCATAGTTCTTGGAAACTGTACACATACTGATTTAATACTTATGTTCCCCACGTATACTTCCTAACAGCATCTTCTCCTCAACTTTTATAAAATTTTACAAATTTAAACACACAAACTATGCTTAAAATATCAAATGATATTTTGCAGCCACTGTATTTTGAGAATCTGCCAGGCCTACTGGGAGCATGATTCTGAAATATTTTGCCTTGGGAGGCTTTCAGAATTTTGGAATTCATTCATTCCTTTGGATTCACAGGCTACTGACTGCTATTAGGTAGACATGTGTTTCTTCTAATCAGTTGCTTTGTTTTGCAACAACTGCCACTGTACTATTGAATTGACCTCAGTGCCTTGTCAGTTCCAGCATATTTTAGGAATGAACTATTGCCTCAGTCAACAAGATATTCAGCAGTAATTGCTCAGGGTAGAGAAGGCTCACTCTAACTGGGCACTGTGCTTGGCACTTAGATCTCACCTCAGTTCTGTGGTCCCCGCCTTTGGCTCCTTCAGCTGTGACTACCTACTGTCTCTATATCATTTCCAGTTCCCCTAGTAAGTATTTGGTTCTAAGATCTATACCCAATCCCTGACTTCAAGGAGTTTACAGTCTGTTTGGGTGAGAATAATTGACCGAATAATCTATGTTAACTAGGAATTCAATGTAAAGTAGAGCTACCAAAAATTGTGGTCGTTGAGAAGTGAAGAATGTCTGTAGGAATTAAAGGAGGGGGCATCATCATGGCGCAAAGCATCAGAACTTTCCCTAACAAGCAAAAGGAGGTGAGCTAGCAGTCCTTAAATACCTGCTGTTTTTCAAACTATCTATCATATTTCATCTTTGACTATAATACAGATCACTTTATGTTTTCAAAACTCTTCAGTATTTTTGCAAATGGCCAACAGGCATATGAAAAAATGCTCAACTTCTCTTGTCATCAGAGAAATGCAAATCAAAACCAATAAGAGATACCACCTCACCCCAGTGA
>JAGFMF010011384.1:0-17806 GCA_019455555.1 Galemys pyrenaicus
GGGATTTGTAGTCCTTGGATCTTGTAGGTCTGGAATGGGGGTCGAAGTCCATAACCTATTTGTATAATCCATTCAGGAGGGTCTTTCCCCCTAACAACATCATTTATATGAGAAATCTATGCTTGTACATGCATGCATGTATGGCTTTCCCCTCAGATTGCTTGTTAAAAGTCACCAGCACTTCACTTACTATATACGACTTATCATTATTTACACACAATAATTGGAATTGCTTTCTACTCTCTACCTTTTTCCTGAAAGGATATACTGAAGTGTCCTGAGGAGTTTTGCTTTAAACATATTTCCAACATGGCTAAGATCCTCTTGGAGATTCACAGGAAACATCTAAGAGTCCTTCAGCAAGAAGCCAGTTTTGCTTTATATAGGCACAGTATTTTAAAAAAATATTGATCACTGTTTTTTTTTTCCCCTTTCTCTGTAAATAATGGTGCGACTGTTTAGAAAATGCTAATTTAGAGATAGATTAACCAAGGTCATTTGAATGCTAGTTTTTCTATGAACATTCACCATGACTTCAAATAGAATGCACTGTTAGCCTCGAGGGCAAAGGAAGTGTTTTTTATATTTTTATATGTTATAAAATGCTTACAATAGAATTTACATGAAGAATTCTCTAAATAGGCATTTATTGAGTTAAAACTCTTCATGGCAATTTCTTTCCTAGTCTAGAAGTAAGATGTTAACCGTAAGCATATCCCAATGCTTTTCTTTTTCCTTTTGCCTTTGTGTGTATGCGCTGTTTCAGTTTTTAATACCACTAATGACTTTGAAATGGGACATTGACTCAGAATTAGTGACAATCAAGTGTTAATGGTCCCTGCCTCTGTGGCCTATCAGCAACTCATCTCAGCTGATCATTAGTTCCCAGAAAATAAGCTGGATCAGGCTTTCCCAAGATGTGGCTGCTTAGAAAAGATTCCTGATTGTCATTGGAAGCTCTCACTTATTTTTCATTGCTATTCCTATGTTTATATCTTGTTGGTTGTGCTTTGGATCGAAGGGGGAACAATCTATGCCAGTTTACAGTGGGTAGTAAATGAGAAGAACAAAAAAGGGGAAGAGAAATAGAATAAAGTATTCAAACCGAATTCACATACACTGTAATAAAATCATGGAACTTAATTGCCAGAAACGACCTTAGAGATTATCTAATTAAAACCCCTCATTTGTCATTTTATAAATGAGGAAACTGAGACCCAGGAAGGCTGAGTGCATTTCCCAAGGTCAGTAAGAGAGAAAAAAAAAAAAAAACACAACAACAACCGTATGCAAATACAGTTTGCTTATCTAGGCGTTTCTGAATCCTTTCTGTTATTGGGGCCTTCACCATAAGACTTATCCTGACGAATCAATTTGTGAAAAAATGTGGGAGTGTGTGAAAGCAATAAAAATTTCATTAGTGTAAGATCACTGGTACACTTTGCACTTCTTGATCTACGACACTCTGGAGATTGTCATCATCAAAAGACAATAGTAAATAAAGAAAAAATAAGACAGACAATATAAATTGGAAATGATATTGCTGAAATCAGTCAATATATATTTCCTGGAGTGTATTCTGTGAACCTAATTCTGAGTTATCTAATCAGGGTTTAGCCAGGAGTCAGTTATAGAGATGCTAAATTCTTTCTTGTAGGAAAGACTTAAGTAATCCTTAATCTGTTTGCTTTGCATTGATTTATAATGTACATTTCTGGATCTGTTTGCCCTCAGCTTCCTTCCCCACACCCCTTCCCTTGCTATCCTCCTATCTTAGCAGTTGGACCACTTTTAGTCTGCTTTTTCTAGTCTCCCTTGTGAGTGAGACTGAGACAGAATTTCCTGGATGACTGTCTTATTGGTGTGTGAGCACTGCTTGTTAAATGTTCAGAATCTCATGAACTGATCACACTCTTTAACATGATCATTAAACATTAAATAATTAAAACAGTAAAATGAGTTAATGTTTAAAAGCAAAGTCATTTCCTAATCATTTAATTCTCCCTTTCTTGACTGTCTGCTCTTGAGGTAGTGTATGACATATCTACTTATGGGAAACACTATATTGATGTGTGATTGTGAATCTCTGCACAACTGCAACCTCAGTGACTATATAAGTTGTAGATTTGTGATTACCCAGGTGAGCTGCAATTTCAATATGGAAGTCAACAAGTGCCAGGGGCTTCTTTTTTCTTTTGAGACCCAGTTGTTAACTTGCTGTGTTCCTGCTGATTTTGGCCAGTGGGAGGTACCATACCTAGCCTAGAGGGTGGAAGTAGGGAGAAGTCAGGGTTTTCCTGTCTCCCTCTGTTGCCTGTGGACATCATCTCCTTTACCTTCTGCCCCTGTATTTCTACTGGAGGATGATAGTGGCTTCCCTTCCTGCTATTGCTAATCTCTGGGGTTTTTCACTTTCTGCCATTCTTCATTGGGTTTCATGGCTCATGTATCCCTGGTATAATCACTTCCTTGTGTTAAATTCCTTCAGCTTGAAATACTTGAATGATTTCCTTTTTTTCCTGATCAGACTTGTCTGATATATGTAGCAAATTTATATAATTAGGTGTCTTTTGTTTTCAGTAGCATTTTTATGTCAGAACTTGCTGTGTAATATTTATATGGAAGGCATTCTCCTTTTTCAGGTGAAGAACTAAATGTCCAGAAAGGCTAAACAGTTCATCCAAGGACTCGCAGTAAGTCATCTCGCAGTAAGTGAAAGGCAATCCATGAATCTTGAGCATATGCTGAGGTTTCTGAGCCACACATGAATATCTTGAATATAAAAAATAAATATCTTTCAGATAAAAAAATGTATTAGAATTGCTGGATTCTTCTAGTTAGCACCTTTGGAGACATGTTCTCCCCTCCCCAGTAGAATAAATGCAAATAAACTACTTTTGAATAAATGCAAATAAATCATTTCAATTTTTGATTTGATAATTAACATACTGCCTTTAGTTTTTTGTTTGGTTGTTTATGGTACCATGGTGGTAAGTGATGTCTGAATGGAAATTTGGTCAAATCTGCATGATTTTAATATATTGAATTGATTTTCGAAAGCTGAGTTGACAATCAGCTCTTTTGTTGTTTTACAGAAATAATCCATTGGGTATATGATTGCATATAATGTCTAGGTTTTATTTTTATTTATGAACATCCATAAACTTGACATTTCTTCCTCTACTGATGAAAGTTCACCCACTTCTTGGGATATAGGAGGCAGATGCCAGGGAAAGAGTTTTTTTTTTATTTTAAGATTTATCTATTTATGCATACAAGAGCTGGGGGGTACAGGCCAGAGTGGCGGGAGTTGAGAGGATTCACCATATTTATTTATGAAACAAGAGCTGGGGGGTACAGGCCAGAGTGGCTGGAGGTGAGAGGATTCACCAGACAGAGTGGGGAGCAGAACAGGCAGACTGATGGGAACACACTGCTGAGGGCAGCAGCGGGCAAGGCAGGAGAGGTCTGCTGTGCCATGTGGGTCCCCTCCCTGGCTGGAGGCAGGGATCGAACTCGTACTGCAGTGGCTGCGGTTTGCTTAACCCACTGCACCACCAGAAAGGCCAAGAGTTTTATCCCTTTCTTAGGGATTTGAATATCAAGAAAAAATGGATTTCATTGAGGGAATAACTGAATGGCTTCATATTTCATTTCGTAAGAAAACACTGATTTTCAAATTCTGCTGAATTGGCTTAGATTATAAACACCGCTCATGTAACTTTATATCTTGTAGGTCTCTTTTAGTGCTCTGTTATTAAAATATTACAAAAGAGAAAGGGTGCTGATTAAATTCGCCTACATGGGTACATTTACATTAATGCATAATGATTAATTATAAGTTACTGTGCTTCATTCACAAAATATTTTAAAGTGACATGATGATAAGGCCGCATCGATAACCTTGCACAGCCCCTTATTAGCTTTATCAAAATCCAGATGTGAGGCTGTGAAATGCATTTTGGAGTGGTGATCTGGCAGGCCTTCTACAAGTGTCGTACTTAACTTTCACCACAAGATGCCGCTCAATAATCCATTATGATTTAGATCTTTTGTTAGGAGTCAAATGACATTTCCATTTATTTTACATGCTCTACAATTACATATTAAAACTCATGGTGGGTGGGCTGAGGGGGGAGAAGGATACCTCCCCACCTCCCTACCCCCCAGCACTTTTTAAGAGTGTGTGCATAATCGATGAATAATTTCTTTAAGATACACAAATTCAGGTCAAGAACTCAGACCTCATAGTTCCCTCTCTGGTTTCTGCTTATGTGTGTTAACATCTACACCCGCCCTGCCACCCACTCAACCTTTTCTGTTTAGTCACCAGCACCATCTGCCCCCAAATGAAATAATTTCCTGTTGGCCCCTGCTGACAATACACAAAACAACCTATTTATGTAACTACTCCAAATGTCAAAGGATTACCTTTAAGTGCAAACATAAAACCAGTTTTCTGTGTTTCAGGCAGCAATTAAGTAGTCACAACATGGCAGTCCACAGATAAAAGCCCCAGAAGTTACTGTTTGCAAAGATAATCACTGGGAGAAAATAATTTTAATTCCCAAGTCTTTGTCTTAAGCTGGAGGAAAAATCATGGTATGAAGGTTCAGTTTGTTAGGGATGGCTATGGTCTTTAACTTTTGTATCAAATTTACAACAGATTTAAATTTAGATTTCTTAGTTTTTGAGATAAGGCGGCAGAACTTTACCATCCCTACAGTTTTTATTATGACTAGTGTCTGTATTAATAAAGACCTGTGATCAAAATACAAAGATGGTCACGTGATCAAAAACATTCTCTAGGTCAGAATTAGATAAAAGGCAGTTCCATAAGGGAATCTCCTTATGAGTGTCTGACCGGAAGTTTCCCTTGTCCTTTTTTGGTGTCAACTTAGCATCCACAGAACTGATCTGGCCCCTAGATCAAGTGGACTGCCTCAGGGGCATGCTTTCGGTGGTGTCAAGAAATAACCCTCAATATACTAAACCTTACCAATCACTTTCATTTTAATATGAGTTGGTTTTCAGATGCTTTAGTTTCAGCTGACTGAGCACAGGGTTTTAAGAAATGGAGGTTGATGACCCGTGGAAATAAAACATATGAGACCCTGGCTGGTGGGGAGTGAATAGAGAATAAGCAGCAGAAAATAAGGGGATGCTCTAGGAGAAGCCCTACCTGCTGCATTGTTTTTCCTGTGATCCATCTTTAGGACTGGATCGACTTGGTGGTTGGTGAGCATCTAGTTAAGGCTATAAAAAATGAATGGAGAACCTTATTCTTCGTTGAAATCTGTAAGCCAGTTTTTCCCTTTTATATCAGCTTTTCAATTTTATTTCATGTTATATTAAGGACATCTGGTTTCTTATATAACTGAAAGATTCATTACATTCCTGTCTTCTCCTCATTCATTTGTTCTTTTAAACCATATATTCATCACCTCTTCACCATGTACTTACCACATGCCAAATCCTAGGTTAGATACCGCAGATAGGAAATGAAAAGCTTTCATTTGTCACATCTAAAGAGAAAGTCAGTAGAACTATTATGTAGAAAAATTCATTTTTCCTCTTAAATAGTCCTAACCCATATAGTAGAAATGTTAAAAATTTCGCTTTATTAGGTATAGAGTTTATTTGTTATAAGAATGTAACAATGAAAGAAAATAGCTTCTTTAGACCAGTGATTCTTAAATATTCCCAAACGTTCATGTTCAAATGCAGATTCTGAGTAGGGCTAGTGTGGCAGTAGAACCTGCCTTTTTGACAAGCTCTGGCTGATGCTGCTGGTCTGGGGACCCCACTTTGAGTAACAAGGCTTTTAGCTGGACCTACTGTCTGTGGGTGATCAGATACTTAGGAAGAGAGAAGTTTCTTATGGTGAAATGAGACTTGGGCATCAAAGAGGGAGGAGATGAAGGTGTTAAGGCAAACCTCTGTCAGGGAAGGACAGGGAGGGTCTTTATATGATGAATCATTACCTGCCACGTGACTTCCTGTGTGGGCTTCGGGATCAGACAAAAAGTAAGTCCTGCACACCAGGATGCAGGTTCTCTCCTCAGAGGGGTACAGATCATACCTGCATCACTGTTTTGAAACACCACAAGTGAAATGGCTTTTATGTTCCTAAAAGAAGAAGAAGAAGAAAAAGGCACCACTTTTGAAGGGAAAAAATAGTTTTCCGATAACCCCCATTAACTACAGGGGTCATTGTGGGCAAAATGAATGGGATTAGAAATCTGCTAAAAGCTGCAGTATATGGTACGCTGTGACTGACAAGGCTTTCGCTGAGTAGTTACAAATGGGACTAATGGTTTAAACTTGTTAGTCATTGTCAGAGGCTCTGATCCTTGAGTCAGCCATGGAAGCTATGGCAGAAATCGATAAGGCACCACTTTCTGCAGTGAACTGCTAGACCATATAGATTGCCTGGAGGGAAATGCTGAGTTCCCTCCCAGGCTGCCAGATGAAAGCAGGCTGCTAAATCTCCAGGAAGATTGACCACACTGCTCGGGGCAATTAGGCCTTTGACCACTTTGAAAGATGATTATAAATGGGGGAGAGGGTTGGGTGAGTGAAGGGAAGACAGCTCTGCATGACAAACTGAGAGCCAGAAGCCATTTTGGGGAGCCTTGTCAGTTTCATGGTCACCGAGGGCATTTTTTTCCCTCTCTCGTGTTCAGGTTGTTATACAGTGAAAGTTCTGGGGCTGTCACTTTTCTTTCCTTTTTTCTTTTCCTTTATTTTTCTTCAGAAACTGGAGAGGGGAGGACAGGCAGTGAAAGCAACACTTGGTTGATGATAAACTGTAAACTACAGCTGAACTCCATTAATCCCTTCAATCCCTAAAGCCTGGAGCCTGAAAGCTTGTTGGAGGTGGGCTCCCTGTTGGGCGCATTTCAAAACAATCACATCCCATTGTTCAGTGCCTTTTTGGGGAGAACCCTGTGAGGTTGCCAAAATCATCAGCGAAAGAAAGTGCATGTTCGCGCAACAATTACAGACAAGCTGCAGATTATCAGCAGGCTGCACGGGACGAGGTGCTGGGGCCCATTTGGCAGAGAGCTGTGCTTTGGAGAGGAGCTCCATATCTGATACACGCAAAGCTGCACCCAGCATTATTACGATGAGCGGCTAAGTGCTCCATGGCTGCCCAGGCTGCAGGGAGCCCAGATGTGCAAGAGGAAAGGAACTATAGGAAACGTGCAAATCTTTGCCCTGTCTCTCAGCGGAAAGGCAGGACAGTTCAGCCTCCTCCTGAAGCGTTTCTGGCCTCTTTCTGCTTCCTCAACTTGGCATTTCTGCTCAAATTCCAACAGGAGACTCATCTCCTTTTCATTGTTCTTGTTGAATTCTATTCCTTTTCTATTATTAGCTCCTTGATTGATTTGTTTAATTTTTTTTTCCCTTTTCTTACCAGCCCCTGGCTCCCATTTTGCTGTTGACTTGAAGTTATACTGTAAACCATGTTCTGCTAAGTATTGTTTAGCTGGCAAGTGGTTGGAGAGGCAAGATGTTGTGGGAATAATCCCAAATTGCTACTCTGTGGGAGGGCTGTCAATCAGAGGTCCATGGAGCATTTCATCAACCTGGTGAATCCAGCCTTTGGTGGAGAGGGTTGAAAGTCTACTTTTTGAAGTTTGCTTTGCTGCTGGTAACTGGGGGAGGGGGGGGTAATGTTTGTGTCTTAAAGATGTCTAGACCAGGATTTGAAACGCTGATGTTCATTAGGAAACAAGGGGACTCTTGGAGGATGTGAGTTTTAGGTCCTTAATGGAGTTGCTCTCTTTTTCGAGAGGGGGATTCAGAAGTTGTTTTTATTACTATTGCTATTTTATTTCCTGTTGCATGGAAAGGGGGCTCTGACGTTATGGGGTAGATAATAAGGCATTTCTTTGTTCATCCTCAATGCGTTTACCATCTGTGGAACACCACCAGCTGTCAGAGACTCCAGTCTGATGGTTAGCAGGGAGGTGAGAGATGACAGAGTTACCTACTCATGACCCCTAAAGGGTGGATTTGCCACAGGAAAACAAAGGGGGAATTATAACCACTACCCAAATCAGAAAGATGTATTGCAATGGAATACTACTCAGTTATCAAAAAAATAAAAACTTTTACCATTTTCAGCAATATGGATGGAGCGGGAGAGGTTTTTGCTAAGTGAAATAAGTTAGACGGAGAAGGACAAATGTCTGATGGTGGATCTGGAATACATGGAACACAGAGAAACCAAACAAAGGGTCAGATAAACTCAAACTCATGACAAGTGCTATAAAACTGAGGGTCCCAGTGGGGGAGTGGGAGGAGTGAGAACAAGTGGGGAGAGCATGATGAACTGTGGTGCAGACTGTGTGTATTTTGGTGATGGGTGCCTTGCGGTACCAGCATCTGAGGGGGCAGATCCTATGCCTTTACAACACACAAAAATGCAAACCATTGCTGCCTCATTAAAAATAAGAAAAATAAATAGTACAAAGTTTAAAAAAATCACAATTAAACTGATTGTATTTGAAGGTGGACAATGATGAATTCTGATTCTGATTCTACCCCAAGGCCTTGCTTGGGCCTCTATCACTTTGCTCTTCTCTCCGCAGCTGGAAATGCAGGACTTCACCCATCAACCCTAAGGTCCTATGGTGGGAGGAATAATCATCTCCCAGAGATTCCACATCTTAATTTCCAGAAACTGTAAATGTGCTATGTGATTGATGAAAAGGAACTCTGCAGAAGCTTTAAGTTCAGGATTTTAAAAGAGGGAGATTATCCTGAATAATTTGGTTGAGCCCAAGGTCATCACAAGAGACCTTAAAATATAGAGACAGAAAGAAGAGTCAGAGGAGATGTGTCAGCAGAGCCCGCGTGGCCTGATGCAATGTGAAGGGGCCAGCCTGCCACTGCTGCCTCTGAAGAGGTGACAGCTGGACTCTGAGCAGCTTTGGGAAGCCGGAAAAAAAATCCTTCAGAAGGAACACAGCCCAGCTGATGCCATGAGTTTAGCTCAGTGAGATCCATTTTGTATGCTAACTTCCATAACTGTTAGATTATGAATGTGTTACTTTTAAGATACTAAGTGTTCAGTAATTTTCAGCAGCGATAGGAAACTACCATAGATCCCTTTCAGCAACAATAGACCCCTTTCCACAAGACTGTTGACATGACTGCAGTATATGGAGGGTCACAAAGAACCCACAAAGGAGGAGGATGGAAAAGATGTTTGTTAAGGAAGAAGCATAGTTAACATCTGCTTGAGCTTGAAGCATTTGAAATAACTTTTTTTTCCCTTTTGTTTGACTTGCAGAATGCAGAATATTAACACATCTCTTTAGAAGAATCAAAATATCCCATTGATATGGATCTTTTTGTAATGAATAAAAAAATGTATTGCTAGAGAGGAAGCCCCACATCACAGGGCAGCTTCTTCTGTTTGGGGGCTGTTCTGTTTCTTAGATAACTCTTCTTACACAAGACTGGTTTTCTCTTCTCCTATCATCCATTTTTGATCTTGGTTTCATTTCCATGTGAATTTTTCATATGCAGAAGATTTGAAGACCACATCTGTTGGTGAAGAGGGTGTGAACTGGGGTTTTGGGGAGGCATTGAGAACCAGAGATACAGAGCAAAACCCAAGATCATAGGCATTCAGATTTTTTTGGTGTGGGGAGGAGGATTTGAAAGTACTAAAAGGACAAAAATAGCTGTGAAGTATTTTAGTATTTTTGTTGCTCCACCTCCAGTGCCACAGTGTTAGCTCATCGGAGGTGCTCAATCACATTTGTTACCTCAAAGAAGGTAGACTATGAGACTATGGTCAAGAACACCAGTAATAAAGTAAATTAGAAATTATGAAAAAAAAACCTCTAATCAGTTCCGATTCATTAAGTTGGGAATAAGGCAAACTTTAAATACAACGATAAATTTTACTTTTAATTTTTTTGGTCTGATTTGAAAATTGGCATGCCATATCCTGCTATCTTCGAAAGGAGTTTCTGCTTTTGAACAGGAATGTAGGTGATATGCAGAAGTCTTTGTATGTTCTCCTTTAAGAACCTGTGAGTCATTGGCAACCAGGACATATTTACCTATATTTGAAGAGTATCTAGCACCTTTTCCTCCCAGGCAAATCTAATGAAGTCATGTGGGTGTCTGTAAACTCCAGTAGCCCTAGTATACAGAGGTTACACTCGGGCTTGAACAATTAATCAGCATTATGGCATAACAGCTCGAATATGGAAATTTTGAAGGTCCTACATGTTGATAAATGACCAATTTCTGCTAAGATCCATCAATGTGTTGGGGCATTTGAAGCTATCACTGCACAATCATGACACGGTCATTATCAGACTGAATCGTCCAAAGAAATGACATGCCTCAGGAAGCAAGATTTGCCGGCGGAGCTTACTTCTTTGGAAACTCAGTGTGAGGCCAGCTTGCTGTAAACGAAGCCATACAGCATGTAGATTAGCTCATGTGCGGCAGCTGCATGGCGGAAAGCAATTATAACACAGAGGCAACTCAACACGCAGGAACTAGCACCTCCTGAAATATGATCACCTCCGTTTCACTACAGAGGGAGATGCCAAACTGAAATATACACACAGCAGTAATGGAAGAGTCCTGAATATATTATAGCAGTGAGGAGAGAAGCTGGGGTAGAAGCTAAGCACTTGGCAGAAGCCATTGCTGAAAAGTCTTTTCACTCCTCTGAATTCTGAAAAAGGATTACCCTAGTGATACTGTAGTCTGCTATTTCTTTTGTTTAATGTGGAGGATGTTAATAGGGAAGTTTTGCTTTTTATTTTGTGGATTGTACTACATATGGCAATCACCTTTTTCCTGTTGACATACCCTCTTCCTGGACACCCCCTTCTCAGAAATGAGTGAGCATTGTGCCAGGTGAGTAGGCCCAATGGATTTGTTACAAGGCAGAAGGAGGGGCACTCGACCCCCGAACCTGCCTGCTCCAAATGGGTTCTGCCATCTCCTGAATCAACACAAAAGAAACTCTTATGTATAAGACCTTCAATAGAAAATAAATTTAATACAGTTAGTATGCAATAGACATAATTAATGTGCAACAGAGAAAAGAGAAAGAGAAAGAATGTAGTTTCCAAATCAAACACCTAAAATTACCTCTCTCCTCCATGGGCAAATGCCAACCCAAATGGGGCTGGCCCCAAGCAGGGCAGCTGAGGCCCAAACTTACCACAAGTCTAAGGTACTTTCTGTGGGAACCCTTATGAAAGGGGCAGAAGGAGCTAGGCAAATCTGGAAGGAAAGAGCAAAATCAAAACCTAAGTCAAAATAAAGGCCACCATTGTCAGTCTCTCCACGAGTCTCTTAACCACGTTTGTTTCTTTCAAGTGTCTCATTCCATGTCTTCCAAGGCCAAGAAGCATTAGCATACTCTCTTCTTCACATGCCTTTCTGCTCCGTATATCTCCTCCAGTTTTCTTCTTCAGTCATTTTCTTCTTCCATTTCCCCATGCTTCTTTTCCTGTTGTTGCTTTTCTTCTCAGTGCTTTTTCTAAGTGCTCATTAGCCGCACTCTGTTCTGATTCCTGGCTTCACCCTGCCCAGCTCCACCCTTCCTTTGGGTGGGCAGGGAACTTATACTGCTACAGATTGGATGATTGATGAACATTCTTCCCAAGCTGGACCAACCATGATGCAACCTGCCACGTGGTTCAGAGCTCTCTTCAGTAACTTGATATATGGTGATGCGAAGCCAGGCTTGGCTTGGTCACTTCTGCCTGTGCTCAGTGAAGCAGGAGTGGCCAGTCTGCCAAGTGAGAAGGAGCCCAAATGGCTATGCAGTCATGTGGACCAAAGTTACATGTCCTGAAGAGATGATTCTGTCAGCTTCTGTCTCTCCACTTCCTGGCAGTCTCTTATGAGGCCCAACTATAATTTCTTCTCTTGATTTCTGTGAGATCGTTGTATATCCTTTCATGAATACTCCCTTTAGTCTACTTTGAGTAGCTTTCTGCTCCTGAGGCTGATAAAGTGGGACCTCCTTCCTCCCTCCACAATGATTTGGTTGAGCTCTTACCATGTACAAAAGTTTGTTTTGGTGATTTAGATGTATCATATTTTTAAATGCTTTCACCAACATTCAATGGTGGATACGGTTATTTCATTTTATTCATGAGGAAATAGATTCTAAAATGTTAGATAATATCTTCAAAGTCACACAGTTGATAAGTGGAGGAAGTGGTGATTTCTATTGAAGTTACATTTGCATTGAAATTGATTTTACATTTTCTGTGAAATCATTAAACCACCTACTATATAGTAAATGATTTATGCTATAATTTGAGAACAGAATCTATGTTGAATTACTGAATCAACTAGGGAATATGCCTAGAAACCAAATCATCTTTATTTAAAAAGCTAACACTACCTATGTTTACTTGAGAGTTGAAAACTTGCACAAGACTTAAAGAACATAGGTTATGTATAAAGATTTTTCCTAGGCAGAGAGAAAGGGCAGAATTTTAGTAGTGAGCCAACTATAGCTTATTCTTACAGTTTGCTGATGTATCAACTGTGATACTGAAGAGGTTCAAAGGGGGCATCATATAGCTGATGAATTACTCACCTTAGCCTGTGATATGGAGAAGATAATCAGATCAACATCATTTTGCCTCAATCAAGTGTCCTGATAATCCCCTTTCCTGGTTTTATGTTTCTTTTGAGCATAGGAAATAAAGATATTTCTTAACTTGAAACATTTAGCATCTTGGTCCTCTTTAATTTTTTTTTTTTCTTGACTTTTACTTTCATTTCCATGATACTTATGATCAGTCATGATCTGGCCACAATCAGTGTCTTCATGGCCATTACTACCTTCCACATATTCAATATTCCAACAAATGGATCTTCCATTTGTTGCTCAGACATTCATGTGCTTTGTCTGCCCTGTCTGGTACCTCCTGTTTTTCAATCTCTCTTCCTCCCCCTTGCCCCCAGACTAAAACAATATCACCCATCCTTCAAACCTCTTTCATAATGAAACTTTCCCTGACTACCACAGGTTGCATGCAATAGCATATTCATCTGAATGTTCATAATACTCAAACTGCACAACTCTTAGCCTAATAATCAAAACCTGGGTATGATAGCAATTTCTGCACATGCCTTCCCATTACTCTAATGGAAGCAACTTGAGGACAGGGTGACGGTTGATCTAATTTGTCCATCCTTCCTACAGAGTACCTTTCATGAAATAAGTTTTCAATAAATATGTTAAAAAACACATGAATAAACAAGTCCTTTGTAGTGATTTTACTTTAGTTCTGACCTGATAGTGTACACATTTGTACATTTAATGCACAGTTTTACCTAGCAAATACTTATTTATTTACTGAATGAGGGAGGAAAGAAATAGTCATTAAATTTTTTAAAATATGATTCATTAAGGAATAAGAAACACTGAACAGTGTATCTCTCAATATTTCTTTTTAATTATGCAGAAACAGCCTTGGTCAAAAAGGCACTATTGACTGATATTGATGGCTACTATATTGATGTGATATATGCAGTGTATTACATAGGATGACTAGTTCTACCTAACATGAGGATCTGACTGAACTGACTTAAACAATAGGGCAAATTGTTACTACATGTTATAGGGAATAAGGATCAACTAATTTCACATCTTGACTCCATCAGAGACCTAGGTTCTTTACTCTTATTGCTTTTGCTTCAAGGCTAGCTAAAATCTTGATGATTTTAATAATTCTAATATTTGTAAGCCAGCATATTTATATCCAGTGGAAAAAGAGGATAGGTTTTCTATTTTTGGTAGCAGTAAAACCTGTTTCAAGAAGCCCTATAGCAGTCCTTCCTTATTTCCTATTAGCCTAAGCTTCAGTCACATGACTGATTTTAAACTATTTTTGGTAAAGGTTTTAGGATTGCCATAATTAGATTAGATTGAGGATTTACCACTGATGGGATCAGGATCTGGCCCACAAGTGCAATCACATGTTGCTTAGTGACATCAGGCTTCTGTTATCAAGGGTAAATATGTAATGGTTTTGGGAAGGTAACATCAGCGTTTTCCATAAATGGGATGAAAATTTCCTTTGTACAGATCAGTGATCAGTGTGGGAGCTAGGAGATGTGGGCTTTTGTCTTTCTGCCACCAAGGGACCCACACTCAGGGTCAGGGGAGAGTTTGCTACTGGCTTCTGGTGGGTAGAGCTCAGAGATGCATCCTACAATGCCCTGGACATCCCCCTACAGCAAAGAATTACCTGTCTCCTCAATAATACCGGAAGTTGAGAGAGTCTTTGACATGGACATAATTGCCCTTGTGAAGAGATACATTGCCTAAAAATGTTACTGTTTAGTCATACATTTTGCTTGAGATAATGAGTGCTATTATTCATAAATAATATTTTAATTTAGAGGAATAATATGCCAGTGTGAATTGTCTACCAAAACAACAGCAAAATGTTACCTCAAACTACCTGGTCAGCCATTTAGAAAGACTAGGGAAGTGAGTGTGACTTACCATAGTGTGGGCTCTGACAGTGAATCTGAGCTCAAATAAAGAATTAAGCAGGAGACCAACCTATGGTGGGTACAACCACTATTTCCTTTATTGAAAGTAGTCAAAAATAACCATGGTAAAGAAAATGGGGGAAATATTGATTGTCTCCTATTTCATTGGGCTAAGAGGTTTCTAATATGTAACAATTTTCCTGGTGAGAAAACGGAGTTGCAGTGATGTAACTGAATGGTTCAAGCGAAAAAGTTGCCTTCAAATTTTATAAGAGAATCATTTTCTCTCTTTAGAATTTTTTTTTTTCATTTCTGAGTGAGAATTAGTTGACCTCATGACATAGGAGGAATTTGAAATGTTCCAATTGGAATTTTGAGGCTGCCTAGTTCCATAAACAATATTTGTCATGCTTTTTTTTATCCATTATTTTACTCCCTTGCATTATCCTTGAAATTATAGTTCATTCTGTACATCAGTCTCTCGGATTATTAGAATGTCCTTTTCCTTCAAAATTATGGTCACACATTACTTATTTTGTAATGCTGTACAGCTTCTAGCACAAAGGACTATACATAGTAAATATAATGGGTATTTCTAAATATTTTTAGCTGTCCAGCTTCCAATTTCCCTTTGTATCAGGGGAGAATCAATCACTGTGTTGCAAAACACCTGCACAGATACATCTTCTATCTCCCACCAAGAAAGTAAAGATTTATACTTGCCTTGCCCTCTGGTTTCTAGCACAAGGGACATGTGATCTAAGCTCTATGGATGCGATGCTTTCCTCTTACCACAGATAACGTAGCAGTTGAGGATTCTCAATGATGTCCTTACAAGGTGGAAGCCAGATGGGTCCTTAAGTCATTATTTGGAGAAAAACTTCCTGGCAGAACTACATGATTCACACTGAAATGTGTGACACATTAAGTCAGTCAGATTTTAGATACTAGTTCCTGTGATATCACTATCCTGACTAGCACATTGGTGAAAAAATCATTTGTTAAGAAAAGTGCTTAAGAACAATTACCTAGGGAGGTAGAGTAGTGAAGAAAAAGAAGAAAGTTTTATGGTCCTACAGGAGTATCTGGAACTCCACTTCTGCCACTTATTAATTGAGTACCTTGTTGAAGGGAATCTGAACAGTGCTTTTTTCACATATGGTAGAAGAGGGAGGCTGTGGGTCCATAACTTGAGTGTGCTAATCCCATTAGAGCGTTGCCAGATGCAAGACAACATATTCACCAAGAACCTTCTCATCTCATTTTGTTTTCCTAAAATGACTTATCTTTTTATCTCTGAAAGTACTCTGTTGTATTTCTCACACAAACTAATCTTTTGTGAATTTGGATGGCATAAGACTTTTTTAAAAATAGGCTTCTTCATGCCTTGATAAGCTGAAATGTCATATTTCATGTCTAACAGCTGGAAGTTAAAATTCTGTAGTTCATAGGGTGACCTGGAAGCTTTGCTCCCCATTTACTTCCCCCCAATACTTGCTGTAGCATTCACAGGGGGTGGTCTAGTTGGTTATTCAGATTCCAGCATTACTGGCTGTAGCCCCTCATTTTGCATCCTCAAAACAGCCTAATAGAGGTTTAGTGTTATGTGACCTGAAACTTGCATTTCACAGATAATATTCTTTTGTGCCGAAGAACTCACTCTAATATAATGTCCAATCTTCCCACAATTATCACATTTCCTTTCCCTGCTGAGCACTCTAAAGCATTTTTGCTAAGTAGTTACAGAACCGCAGTGGAAATAGTCCTGGTCTCTGGTGGTCAGATTTGCAAATTTATCCCAAACCATTGTAAATGCTGCACACTTCACGTATACAGAAAGCCTATGGTGGTGCCAACCAGGTAAGTGGGTTATTCTGGGGTGCCCTCTTTGCCATTAGTCTTGCTGCAATGGGATTGTGGTGCAGTGGACTAGAACTCCCAACAGCTCCAATTGCTGCCTGCTGCCTCAATGAATTTTATATTAGCAGGCAAATGAAACACTCAACCAAGTGAAAGGAATTCATAATGCAGAGTCTTCCCAGGATCAGAATGTGCTATACATTTTGCAAAAAAGGATTGTGGCTATCAGTGTGCGATGACTAATCTAGATAAATCGCCCCTTTACAACACATCTGGCCTCAAGTCGTTTAAATTAGGGGAGTTCAGCTGTAGAACAGCAGCTGAACTGGAGCCTACAAATTCATATGCTTCCTACACTTGCATAAATGCTAAATTATGAGCTTGGTAATGATTGGGAACCCCTCACTTCTGAGAGAGTGATAGGTCTGTGCAGTGTTTCTTTGCAGAGCATTAACTAGGATAGTGTAATTAAAGTTCTGATGTGGTCTTCCAAGCAAGATGGTCTGAATTAATGTTAATGAAACCTCTTTAATTAACCTGAAAATGCTTGTCAAAGGTAATATAGGAAAAACTTTCTTTTCTCTTCATATGGCATGTTAGTAAATATCTCCAATCTTTCCATTTTATACCTGTTTTCAGTATAATTATAGTCAAAGACTTTGTCCAGCTTCCAATTCCCCTTTGTACTGGGGGAGAATTCACCATTGTATTGAGAAACAGAATCTTGTTTTCCAGTAAGAAAGCTGAAAGTTTCATATTCTCCTTTTCCCTGCCCTCTGGTTTCTAGGACTCAGGGAATGTGACCCAACATCACCAGTGTACTGTCTTCTTTTGAATGATATACCACAGATATCACAATAGCAACTTACTCTACATGTTCGCCATGAACTCCTTCCATACTACCCTTAAGCAGTGATAAAGCCCTGGAATTTGTAGGTGAAATTTAGGGAAGCCTTTTTAATGGACTCAGAGATTAAAGTTGGAAGGACCTTAGACATCCTCTCCTTTATTCCGTTTTGCAAAATAGAGCCCTGTTTAATACAAGTAGAAGTAGTACTAATGTGGTTGCAGGGAAGCCCATGTAATATTGTGCTACAATATTACAGCAGAACATGAGTGACGTGGTACTGGGTTCAACATGCTTTGAATTCCTAGGCCACTCCTGCAACACTGTGTTTATTTCTGAGTGCAGCCCATTAAGAGGAATATTGAAAAGATGAGCTGATTCATGAAAATTAGTCCATGACAGTAAGAGATCTTGCAATGGTGATCAAAAACAAAAAGTTGCTGGAACTCTGCACAAAGGAATGCTCTAGAGGAATTTGACAACTGTTTTTTTTATTAATATAAATTTTTAAAAAAAATTTACATATACTTGCCATCAATTGTAATCCCCATGTATTCCCCATCACCATCTCACCAGTGCACCATC
>JAGFMF010011384.1:17983-32192 GCA_019455555.1 Galemys pyrenaicus
TGTTTTTGGGCATTTAGGTTGTTTCCAGGTCTTACCTATTGTAAAGAGTGATGCTATAAACATAGGGGTGCAGGTTTTCTTTTGAATCAGTGTATTTGTTGACAACTGCTTTTGAACAAAGAAGAGGTCATATGAAGACTTGGTTTCCAGGAGTTAGAGCAGAGCTAGGAAATGCTTGAGGTTTCGTGCAGTCTGTGCGTATGGAAGTGTATATGCTTTTGGGTAAAGCAGGCCATTAGAATTAACTGATTCTCACAGACTAAAATCAATGTATTAACTTATTGTGGCTAAAGGGGACAGAGCATGGCCAATAGCTCTGAGTGCTAAGAAGGCAAAACTCAGTTATAGCAGGAATAATATTTTTAAAACTGAAACTATCTCCATATGGACAGAATTACTCAAAGTGGAGTGAATATCTAATCACTCAACATTTCAAAGTTCCATGCTTATCAAGAGGATGGTGGAAAGAAGATTGGTGCATCAAAACAGGTTTTGATTAAACTGCTTGTATAGTTCTTGCCAATTCTGAATTTCTGGGATCCCGTAACTCACAGAGATCAGACAACTCCTATTGGCCATGAACTTAATTTGCATTATGGATTTCAGGTGTCTGTATTTCTTTCTGATTGTCTTCCTGTCATTGATATCTCTGCCTTAAAATAAGCTTGCTTACAGCAAAGCTCCCCAGGAATATCACTTAAGGACCAAGGGATTCCCTAGTTATTCATCTTAGTAAAGGATAGTTTTTATTATAGTTAATATATCCTGTATGAAAAATAAGAACTTAGGAAACCTCCACAGATTCTTGTTCTTCATGAAATATAATTAACATGGGGTGATAAAATTTGTCTTATGGTACAATTTAATGTGGAATTAGAAAGTATTAATTATTGTGCTAAGTATTAAGTATTGACGTATCACTTGTATAAGTCAAGTTGTTTTAATATGTACATATATACAGACCCTAGTCTACTTCTATCAGTCAGTTGGGGTTCACTCTTACTCATTTGCTTGTTTATACTTTCTATGAATTCTGCGTCAACTCTAAGTGATGCAGGTACATTGGGAATGACCTTGATTTATGCATTAAGGCAGGTATGTTTCCTTCCATTACTATAGGCCTTCTTTCTGGACTCTGGTAGCATAAAGTGCAATCTGTGAAACTGTATAACTGTTTGTCTGTATTTCAACCCCAAGACAAAAGATATATGAGGTGTAACAGAAGGTGGGAGGATAGTACAGACAGAAATGAACATTTCCAACCCACAGAAAACAGCCTGTAGGGAACAGGATGTCTTTGCTTTAGAAAAGAGCCTGGAGAGCAGATAAGCTGCCAACTTAAAGTCTTGGTTCTTCTGCAACTTAACATGCTGTGTGATGCTGGGAAAGTAATGAACCCTCTCTGAGCCTGTCACCTCATCTGCTAAAAAGGATAAGATTAGCATCTTCCTCACATGGTGTGTGAGGACTGAATGAGTCAATTATATGTGAACAGTATAAGCTTTATTTTAGTGTTTGGTGTTATTACTATTGTCACTTTATTAGGGAAGGCAATGATCTGTTTGTTCTATCCTGGGAGTGATTTAATTTCACCCAATTTGAGGAGTGAAAACCCATGCTAGAGGACCCCTGTAGACATTCTCCAGATCTTTCTGATCCTATTGCTCCCCACCTGTTACTTGCATCTTTGACTCCTTCTTGCCTCTCTTTAAATGTTACTTTCATTTTTCAAAAATATATTTATTTAGTTTTAACCGAAGTAACTTTGGGATATCCCCACAATAGTGCATTCACCATCAGCTCGCACATATTGTGCCACCGTAGATCATAGTGCTGCCTTCGCTTTTTGTTCCTTCCCCTTATCTCCCTTTCCCCTTGCTGTCTCAGTTCTGTAGTCAACTATCAAGGGTTCATTTTTCAGCTTGTCTTTATCTAACTTAATTTAGTTACTTTATATTCTACATATAGTGACACCATCTGGTATTAATCTTTCTCCCAACTTATTTCACTAGCATTATCCTTTAGGAAATAGGTGTGTGAAGAAGACAACATGGGAGTGAGGGTGAGGCAAGGAAGAAATGAGTTCTACAATTAATCTTTCTTTACATCAAGACTTGTCATAATTTAAGGAGAATTTGGACATGCAAGGAAAAAATATTGTCTTGACTGAAGGGGGCTCATCTAAGTGGCAGCCCTCATAGTAACCAGGGTCTGGGTAGCGTTTATAGATTCTACCCTTGTGTGATCTGCCCTGAAATGTATTAAAAAGGAAGTGGAATGGGGGTGGAGAAAAATTACCATTCTTATCCCACAACTGAGTTCTATCATTCCTTTAAGAATAAGTGTTTTTGTTTTTTTTTTTTAACATATTCTAGTACATTTTTCTTTGGCCTCCCCGGAACAGCTCACCTTTTCTGGCTCCACAAGATAGGGGAAACCTTTTGAATGCAGCTGGTTGTTTGGGCTGATTCGGGGGCCTGAGCAGACATTTATTCATTCCTTTTAGAAGACGGCCTCTTCCCTTCCCTCTGGAGTTACCTCTTGCCAAAGTGGCTGCTGTCTGGCAATCAGGCAGTCTAGGATGGTCAAGTTTCAAATGTCACCACGCAAATGGCAGTTCCAAGGATTGAAGTCGAGGATGGAATGCCAAACCTTAAATGTCCCTCAAATACATGTTTTCCTAACTAGTGACTTGCCATGGAAATAAACGGCAATTATGCAAAAGTCACCCCCTTCCCGTATCTCCATTTCCTGCTCAGTCTCCCAAACCACTTCACGAGTGTTTTATGATAGGAAGATGGTGTGGCCCACTTAGGATTTTGAAGCATAGAAATGAAAGGCTGTAGGGCACACATGCCACAGAGCCATGAAATGACAGAATCATCATTGGCCCAGTTTTCTGAGTCACTGTGACAGACACAAGGGGATTGCTTTTAAAGCTGCTGATGACACATCAAGAAGAGGGAAGAGGATGTCTCTGCTTTAAAAAGAGACTTAAACAATCTTACTTCCTGACTTAGAAAGAAGTTTTGAATTCAGACTTTTTTAGATGGTGCGCAGAAAATGAAAGGCAAATGACAGGGTACTTACCTGAAAAATCCTCACGAGAGACACCATATCCAATAGCCTGTGAATGCACCAGCAGAGAGAATGGGGTACACTTTTTGCTCTTTAGGGTGCTGGAGATGGCATCAGTTACTGCAGGCAAAATTTCGCCACAGAGCAATGAGCCAAAGAAAACATTACTATTTAACTATTATAGGCTGCTGTAATTCCGTCTTCTCTCCATGAACAGCAAATGAGTCAAGCTAACTAATGCAGAAGGTTGGACTCGTTTTCTTTGGAGGGGCCCCAGGAGAATTTCCATAGTGCCTTTTGGTCACACAACCTAGTTCTTTTCTTACTTGTGCAGTTACTCATCCATCTCTGAATTCGGATGGGATCAGGGAAAATGAGAGGAGGCACTCTCAAGAAGCACCAGGGCAGCTTTTGATGATTCTGAGAGATGAGCGAGCTTTGGGGGGACTACTGAATTCTTTAATATTTGCTCCATGCAGAAAGTGGATAACTCAAGTTTTATGAAACTTGCACATAACTTCCAAATGAAAGGAAACCTCCCTACCAATAGTGATTCAGACTCCTTTGTAGAAGGGGGAAAAAAAAAAATCAATGAACAGGAAATAAATCTGTACTGCAGGCCCTGATTGAGTCTTTGTATTAGTAAGGGTCATTGAGATAACCCCCTTTTTCAGTTGTTGCTTGATAGCAAAACCTTTTTTGTTTTTTTAGTTATATGACGGTCTACTAAATTAGTTGAAGTCTGTAGACTTTAATACAAAGTAGACTGATTCAGTGCAACACTTTAAATTTTGATGCCATATGGAGTTGGCAGTTCCCATTCCAGTTGATGGCAGTTCATATTCAATTTAAATTCCAGATAAATAGTGAAGAGATTTTTAGTATAAGTATGTCCCAAATAATGCATGGGTTGTATTTATACTAAGAGTTCTTTGTTCAACTGAAATATTCATATTTAAAATATTTCTTCATCTAAAATTCAAGAAATTCAGTATTTCATCTGACAACTCTAGCTTCATACAACTCTAGTTTAAATTATTAGAGTGTAATTGATAGATAAATAATTTTAAGGGATTAGATGAGCTATGTGAGGCATGCATTTTCTTGTGCCTGTACAACCTGGCTTTGCACATACCAGTTTTTCAGTGAAGAACTAACACACTTGCCCTCTCTGCCAATAGATACAGCCAGAGACCTGAGCTGCTGATGTTGCCCCAAAGATCTCTGGGAGAGAAGCTGTTTCTCCCCAAGCCTTGAAAGCTGAAACAATGCTACCTCTCCTAGCCATCTCCTGTGGAGATGCTGGGAGGGGTAACTTTTCCATGTTTGCTGTTTATTTCCTATGCTATAGTTCTGCTGTGAACCATGAAAACTTAGAATGTTTCATCCCTCTTTGGTTTGGAGACATCTCCTTTTTTCTTACTGGAATAGGAAAAAACAAAAGTTATATCAGGACTTACTTTTGGATGTATTCAGTCTATGTTTTCTGTGTAATGACTGTCAAACCACACAACCTGAAAATTCACTTTCAATTAGATTCATGCAGACACTCTGGCACAGCAGAATGAAGTAAATACACTAGTGAGGTATGAAGTTAGACCACAAAAGACTTACTGATAATGACTTCTGTTGCCTTTGGGGTGATTATTTTGTAGAACTCTGAATGAATAAATTAAAAATAATACAACTTGGGAAAGAATACATTTTTGTCAGGTTTTAAAGTGAGAAAATGAAACTGGAATAGGATGTTTTTGACTGTCCAACAGTTTCTTCATTTACTAATTCATTGATTCATTTCAAAAGAATTTATGGGAACCTATTGTGTACTAATTGTGACTGTTGATGGGACACAGTGGGCTTGATATAGAGTCTCTCTTGAAGTTTGAGGGGCTTCATTCCCTTGGAGATTAATTATCTATGGGAAACTGAGGCTGATTGTTGCATTCAGTTGTCATTCCACTGAGCATTTCCTGTTGGATCTTGTTGGCCGTTTACTAACCTAACCTAAACCTTGGAGCTTTCATGTAAGTTCTTCTGACTGTCAAGCTGTCCGGCTTTGTGATATCATTTGGCTGTCTCTTCCTTTTCTTCTCTGTCCTTGGCAATTGAGTGCTTCTGAATTCTCCTCTTGATGTTTTTGATGTTCATCTTTCCTCCTTCTAGTTTCTCTCTCTTAACTCTTTTGGTAACATTGAAAACTTTTTTTTCCTCTTTCCATGTTCATTGTTCTTTCACTATAGCTTAGACCTATGTTTTCTTTAGATACTCATATGGAAATATTTTTGTATTAATGACAACTGTTTTCTTGCTTGGGTGGGTTGTTTATCGTCTTCTATAGACTTTTAAGTCCAAAGAACCCCAACCTTTCAATTTAACACTTATTGACATTCTGGGGGAAACATTCTGTTTTCAATAATTTTTAAAAAAGATTTATTTATACATACAGGAACCGGGGTAACAGGCCAGAGGTGTGGAGTGGGGATGAGAGAGACAGAGTAGGGAGCAGAACAGGCAGATTGACTGAAATACACTGCTGAGGGGACCGGCATGTGAGATAGGAGAGGTCTGCTGTGCCATATGGGTCACCTCCCTGGCCACGGATCGAACTCATGCTGCAGTGGCTGTGGATAGCTTCATAGTGCTGTGACAACCCCCTGTACCTCCAAGGAGGCCCTATTTTCAATGTTTTTAAGGGGATTGTGGGAGTGCCTTTCATATTGTCTCCTTTGTCATGAGCTATAGAGTACTGGCCTGTGGTTAAGTACCAACTCTAGCACTTTGCCAAAGCTCTTATGTCGAAAATGCTATTTGTTTCTCTCTGTCTTTCAGACTCACACCCAACCTTCCATACTGTGCCTTGCTGGGGCTTGGACTGTACAAACTGCAAGAATTCTTTGCCAGCTAGTTTCCCGTTGGCTTCTACTAGCAGGAAGCACTGGTGAGGGATTAACAGATGGGAAGAAGAAAGTGACTTTTGACTTCATGGTCATTCTGTGTGGCAATTACTAGGATGGGGTGATTGCCAGATCCAGGAATAGCAGTAATGTTTCATTTCTACTAGCCTTGCTGAAAATTCACCTCTTCTGTGGATCCAACAGTGGGATCCCCAACAGAGTAGCTCATAGCCTAGGTTTGTAAGCTTTATGCAACTCTGATATTAGCAATATCTGGGCCTCACCCCTCTTCCTTTTCAGCAAAATCAATCCCCTACTCCCTTTGCTTTTGCAACCTTTTAGCAACTTTTCAAGAGTTCCCTGAATTAAATTTTCCATTTGAAGTACCTAGAATATTTTCTGTTTCTTTGACTGGACATACCTAAATACAACATGACAAATCAAAGGCAAAAGTAGTCCAACTTTTCTTCTTTTTTATAGTAGCTTTCATTAACAATGGAAGGAAACCTTTAAAACATTTCTCTCAAAATCATACAAAGTCATACTGCAGAATAACAATGTAGGTATCATAAACATCAAATCAGCACCTTCTTGGGTATCAGAAAGCAGAGCACCATTGGTGGAAGTAAACCCTTTGCAACAAAAATTTAAGCAGGCAAATAAGAAATGCTAATACAGAGTAAAGAACACTGTATTTAAAGTCAAAATCACTGGGTTTGAAGTCTGTCTTCTTTACATGCTAACCATATGCAAATCTTAAATCTCTTTGAATGTCCATTGAAGGCATCAACATTCAATCAGGCTCATAAAATTACAAAGTCAAATGAGAAATGTGCTACTGAAACTTCATATTACTATGAAGACATTAATATGAGAAATATTAAAGTAGAATGGATTACTGCCCTCAGGTTGATGCTCATCTTGGTGATGATTTTATAAACAGTTTTACAATTATAGGAACTTAAATGTTTGATAGCTAATACTTGAAAAGTGATTCTTAGCTAAGATCAAGACATCAACTAACTTCAGATACTGCTCTCATTTGGATAAATTGGCTAGAAATGCCTCGTCCTTTTGGGAATCACACTTTCTTTATCTTTAACTGGGGATCAGACGGCCTCCTGAATGTGTTGTATGTATTAATTAACTGCCTGTGATTGAATAGCATCCTCAAGACGAGCATGTAAATGCCAAGTGTTCTTACTGATAATAAAGCAGATACTTTCTTGATGGGGTTGTCATGAGGATTAATGATTTAATTGCGACAGAGTGCTCTGATATTCTTAGAGAAAAGTGCCATAGAACTTTGAAGAGGAATATTATCAAATAACTTCTGCTTTTGGTTCCTGAAAGAGCAGGCATGCTGATGTGTACATGCCTATCTAAATTTTTCCACCCCCTGTTAGAATAGTGGGTATCCCCGAAGTTGGAATTTAGAAATGGAGTTCAGAAGCAAACATGTGGCAGAGTAACTAAGGATTTCTGATTTTTGTTCTCCGTAGGCTCATCACATCACTTTAAGATGATTTTTCAAAATTGTCAATGAATGTTATAACTGGGGATTAACCAGTGCAGATGCATTTCTGTTGATGAAGACAATTTCAGTTGTCTTTTATTAACTTGCAAATGTAACTGTCCACGTAATGTCATTTCCTGTATTCCAGTTGGATTCTTTGCTTTTCTTTCTTTCTAACATTTTTTAAATTTTGTCTCTTGATTTTTGCATTGCTAGTCTTAGCTTCTGAAGGGTTGGACAAGGTCATTTTTGTCTTCCCAAATCTCATATTTTTCCCCCTCTTCAGGAAGTCTGTGATTCCTCAGAACTCCTCTCTGTTTCCTTTGACTAGTTCCTCTCTATTGCACCAACTTTTTTCTTGCCACAAGTATTTATCTTTTTAGTGACCTGCCTAATAATATACTGATCATAGACTGTCTGTCTCCCTCCACTAAAACATAAATGTGTGGAAATGACTTTCATTTATTTCTCCTTTGCTTTTCACCAGTGCCCAGCATATTGTGTTTGTTGAATAGTATGATTTTGTTGAATGACTGCATGATTTTTGCCTTTTTAAAAAATCTTGACCAAGATTGTTCAACTGGTCATCAGTAAATTAACTTTGAACTATACTAACTACAATAGAGAGATGTGAAGAAAAACTGAAGCTTCTTCTTGGTGATTAAAAAAAATCATGAATATAAAAACAGAATTAAGAATATTGGATAACACAGAATCCTGTAAAGGGAGGCTTAAAAATCCCTGTGTCTAACCTAATGGGCTATACTGTTGATATTTCCTTTTCTCTACACTTGATTTTGTAATATTGTAGTTTGGGACTTTTGGTCCTCGAGAGATGCAAAAATAATTGATATCGTAATTTCAGGTTTTCAGGCCTAGTCTCACAGCCAGGGATGGACCCCATGCTGCAGTGGTAGCACTGAGCCCCAGGCAATAGACCACCACGGGTTGGTGTCTCATGAAGCTGCTGAATGAACTCCACACACGCTCAGGCAAGCAGGCAAGAAGAGGCAGATTTGTTTAGAAAAAGTTTATTGAGAAGGAAAGGAACAGAAATAAAGTGAGAGTCCCAGTCCAGTGGACCCAGGCCAGGGAGGGACAAGGGAGCCAAGTGGAGTAGAGCCTCAGGGAATATATACCTTCTTTCCCTAATCACTCCAAAGCTCCACTAGTCTCTTTGTGATTGGTTGTTTCTAGGTGGTCTCACTTACTCTACCACATTGTGTCTGTATCACTCCTTTGTTCTTGAAGTGTCCTTTTTGCGCTAGGGACTAGGGCATTTGTTAGTTCCCCTTGAAATTTTGTCCCATCTCTGGATCTTCCCTTATCTCTCTTGCCATCTTTATCTCCAGAACATAGTTCTTCCAAAGCCCCACCTGTCCTCTCCCTAAACTGCCTAGCCACCTCTAACTTGCCCTTGCTTGACCTAGGCTTTATTATGATATATTAATGTTTTATATCAAAGGTCAGTCTGCAAACTAAGGCCTGCAGCCAACTGCCTTTTATTTTGTGAATCAAGTTTTATTGGCACACAGGCCTTCTTGTTCATTTTGTATTTATTTTTTTTTAACATCTGCTTTTATGTAAGGTCAAACTTGAGCCAGAAAACCAGAAATATTTACATTTATAGAGACATTTGTTAATTTCTGACCTAGAATGTTGTTTTCCTAATAGTTTTTAAAAATTATAGTATATTTGACATGTGGTGTACGTTTAAGGTGCACGTTAATTCAATAGTTATCTATTGTAATGTATTGCCATTGTAGTGACAATTGTCTCAACTATTTAAGAGCTAGAAAAGTTTCAGGAACTTTCTGGCATGAAATTTGATTCAAGGAATCATTAGTGACAGGTTCTTTTTGAAGTAGTTTCTACACTTTTAAGAACAGGGAGGTAAATAGAAAAACAACCTAAGCTAGCAAGTCAGAAAAACCCCTTTAAGATATCCTCAGGCAAAACTTGGAGAGTTTCATTCCAAAAAGAGCTTGTTGAAGTAAATGAAATACTGTTATTGTTTGTACTTTTATGCCAACTTTTATTTATAGGAAGAAAGCTATTCTATCAGTATGCAGATTGGTGGTTCCCCTTTTAGAATATAGAATTTGAAAGCTAGAGAGGGGAATAGATTGGCTAGTTTTTAACAACAAAGAAAGTTCTTAATTTTAAGGAAATGATTATCACTGTGTCTACCATGTAAGCCATGGATTGTACCCAGTACCTTGTACAATGTCTTATTCAAATAGTAACCTCCAGGGTAGAAACTAGTTCAGTTTTGTAGATGAATGCTTTTATTCAGAGGGCTGTGATAACTTGTTGGGGGTCCTATAGGTGATCAGAAATGGGGGGCCTAGAATTAGAATCCATGTGTATTTGCTCTCCCCTAGGAGAGCAGCAGTTAGTTGTACTTTAAATGCAGGAAAGGCACGATGTATGTGTTAATATACTTTAAATATATACAATTTTGTCAATTGTATTTTAGGAAAGTGGGGGGGGGGGAATGCAGAAAGGCAGAGCACTGACAAAGAAAATGTTAATTCTCATGACCTCCCTTTGTGAGTGAGCTCAGAAGAGGGTCTCCCAGCAGGGTGCAGTGACCAGCAACCACTGAGCTGTTTGACTACAGAGGAAGGCAAATCCTCTGTGGATCTTTCATTTGGGAAAGTAAGGTGCTGCTTTGATAGAAGAGGGAAAAGAGCCCGAAGAAAGTGCTCTCTCTAGCACTAAACTGTTAATTTGAAATGCCTTTAGCAAAGTCGGTTACCTGCGGGTTTTTAAGGCGAAACACTTTCCTTTGCATTTTCTTTGCAAAGACAGCTTTTGAGAAAAAAATCTCCTTTTAAAGATTCCATGACTTTGGTCAAAGAGCGGGGAACCTGGTATTAAAGATTTCAGCACTGTCAGAAGCTTCCACCAATGAGAGTGCTCCTGTCATTCACACTGGGGCTTGCTCAATATTTCTTGTGTTCTTTGCTCTCACCCTGACAGCTTGTAAGTCTCAGGGGACCAGGAGATTTTTCTTTATCTTTTTATTTCCTTTCCAAAGTGTGTATATTTATGGGGAGACCACTGAGTGGAGGTGGGGGTGGGGTGAAGACCAAGAGTTGAACAATTTTTGTGCCATTTTGGTTACTCTTCACAAAATTTTAAGTAAAAATATTGGCAATTTGTTCAGCTTTCCCCCTCTCACTAATATTTAAAAGCATTCAATTAAGATTTTCTAATGTGTCCCATGAGTTAAACTGTCCTATGGTATTAGAAAAATATTACACATATAAATAAAATACGTCAAAGCATTAAAAAGCTATTACACACACTGAACATAAAACGGCAGAATAATGATGGATCCCGCCATGCAGGAAACATATTCAAAAATATTATCTTCCTGGTAATGAAATGCCATCCGTTTCATTTTAAGCTAAATACGTTAGACATATCAGTGGAGTCTGTGCTGACACAGCAGTGAGTTGAAATTGAAAATCTGAAATTATATATATGATTGGACACAGTGTTAAAGTAATTTATAGGAAAAACCACGAATGTGCTGGGTCTGCACCTTCTGGTGAACTCATTTTATAGAATCAGATAGAGGAAAACTCTACCATTTCTAATGTGCAGTTAGAATGGCAGCCCGCCAGGGCCCCAATATATTCAGTATGAAAAAGGAGAAGAAAAACAGAGACAGGGAGTGGGAGGGGTTGAAGGGGAAGCAAAGAGGGAAAGGGGAGTGGTGACAGGGGGGTGGAGGATGGAGACAGGAGAAGAAGCAGGGCCAGAGAGGTTTGCTTCAAATTACAACAATTCTGCATAAGCCATCAAGAAAATGGCATCCGTTTTCATTGCTCTGACCTAATGGGATATAGTCACTGTGTTCGCTGTGGAGACAAGTGGAGATAACGGGTCAGTCTGTACAGGGGCGGCTTTCTGGAGGCTGCAGTCACCGCTCTGTGACACCACGGCTCTGAGGTGGTGGTCAAGTCTTCGGTGGAGATCATCTGAACTCCAAAGTTTAGGGGATCCAGATTGCTGACAGGAGAGGAGAAGATGGAGAGCATGTACAGTCACTCTCAAATCACCTGTCTGTCTGGTGGCTGTCTGTCTCTGTGCCCCACTTTTCTCCCTTTATCTTTTTCAATGTTATGCATGTTTGGACACAAAGTGCAGTGGGAAGTGGGGTAAGCTGGGGATAAGGAGAAAAACAAGACTGCGCTTTTGTGTCGAGATGTGTGACGGATTGGTATCCTGATGTGCTTTTCGTCTTTCATTTATAGCCATAATCCTGCTTGAAATGTGGATTATTTATTCATACCAGGCTGGTCTCCTCATGGAACCAGGGAGCAGCTGCTGTGAATTTTCATTTGGTGGCTGTACTGACTAAGGCAGTGGTGGTCTAGTTTCTCCAGAAGTGTCCTTTCTAACCTTCTCTGATTTATAAAGAGAGGAAAGAAAAGTTTGAACATGAAAGACAGAAGGAAGGATGTTTTTCATTTCATTGAGACATCTACCTGTAAAAAAGGAATCGTAGAGTGAAGGGAGATGTGTTGATGCCCTCAAGTGAGATTGAGATGAAATATCCACATACCCGCTGGCTATTTTGCTCCCAGCTCTCTCCAAATAGCCTTGGGAACTTATAAACCTGAAACAGCTAGAAGAATAGAAATAACAGATTTAGAGTGTATGTGGCATTTATCTTTCTAAGCACTCTGGGTATTTCCTGTTTATTTTAATAAGACTGCTTATGAGTTATTGAGGATTCATTCTGTGGCAGACCCTGAACTCATAACCATGATCTTACAAAGACTACGTGCTCCAAATTACAAACTCTAAAGTCAAAGTCATGATGAGACAAGAATCTTGTGAACTGTTTAACTGTAATCATGGTGAATGAATGGACGTGTTAAATAGCTTGTGTTAAGGCAGCCCTTTGGAGCCCTTCAGCTAACTCAGCTGGCTCTTAGAGCATCCTATGTCTTCCTTTACAGTACTTGCCATAGGTTGTAATTTCCATTTATTTCTGATTATTTTTGTCTGCACTGGACACTAAGTTCCGGAACAAAGTAATGTGCCTGTTTTGCTCCTTGCTCTATATTTAGGACTTAGGATGGTACCTGTGATATTAAATATTAAATAAATATTAAACTATCAGCAGGTAATATTCAATGTCAATTGATTATATAAATGAGTGAATGGATAAATGCATTTCATTCATAATCTGTAACAGAGCTAGAGATCTTTAGGTCTTTCCCTAAAATACTAATCATTTTGCAACCATGCCTGTCTGTGGTTATGCTGATTGTCTCCAGAAAGAAGAAATCAGTGTTGATAAAATCAGAGAATTTTAAAATTTCAGGAAGTCCAGTGGGACATCTAGTCTACCAAGAAAGACTAATGCTTATTATTGTCATTGAGATTCTGCTTTGATCCATTCTGAGATGGGATACTCAGTATATCACAAGACAATCTGCTTCATTACCTCATAGCAGCAGTTTGTGAAGGCATTTTGAATAGAGAATGAGACTGACTCCTGGAACTGTCACCCATTGGTCCTTTCTTCTCTGAGTACCACACACAGGCCTTTTTACTCTTACACAGATAGTCCTTTAGTTATGTGAAGACAGCTATTATGCTTTAACCTTACTTCTCTTTTGCATGCTGCATCTACCCAGTTCTTTCAGCCTTGCTTGATATTTTCTGGCCCTAACACCTGGTCATCTTGCATGGTCAGTGTCCCCTTTAAAATACTATATACGTTTTCATAGCAGTAGATCAGAGTGCTAAATCATATGAAATTTATGGCCAGTTCAAATTGTTTGTTCATTCACCCAACAAGTATTTTTTGCATCAATACTGTACACTAGACACTGGGCAAACATTGGTAATAAAATGGATAAGACATGATTTCTACTATTTCAGGATCTGTCAATCTAGTAATAAGTATACAAGTTAACCATTTTCGTATTAATCATAGTTAGCATATTTTGAAGCATTTTGTCATTTTTAAAATTACTGTTTTATAACCAGTTTGCAGGATTAATACAATTGATTTTATGCTCTATTATAAATCACTAGTGTTTTCAAAGACATAGTTTAAATATATGTTTTCAAAAACATAGAGGAATTGCAATATTATTAGTTTGTTGGAAATGTCATGACATAATTTCAAGAAAAATGTGTCGTGACTTTTCCGACAACCTAATATAAACTTGTCTAGTACTAATAATGATGGCTACCTTTGCTTGGAATGAACAGAAAACACTTCACAGAATAGAAAACATGTGTTTTTAGGCCCTGATGGATGACCCATGGTTTTCCACTTTTCTGACAAGAAACTTTCAGAGCTTGAGGTGAATGTGACAGTCAGGCTAGATGGAGAGGCTATTAAGTTAGTTCCTCTGTAAACTGCAAGAAAAATTGCCCTCACTATTTAGAAAGTTTTCTTCTTTAAGGAAGAACATGTTGAATGTAATAAACAAGCATACACAATTCCTATTGAAAAATTCACAAGTGATAAAGAAAAGAGGACATGTAGTTAGAGTACTAAGAAGACATCTGGAAAGATATCATGAATTTGAATCTAAGAGCAGCATTTGTTTTTTTTGTTTTTTGTTTTTTTTTAAATTTGTGGTTTTTTTTTTTTAAGATTTATTTATTTATGCACACAAGCACTGGGGTACAGGCCAGAGGTGTGGGGGTGGTGAGAGGATTCACCACAGAGAGTGGGGAG